>NW_004624771.1:18319294-18350215 GCF_000247695.1 Heterocephalus glaber | reverse complement strand
TTTTTTTTTTTTTGGTACCGGGGATCAAACTCGGGATCAAACTCGGGACCTTGCGCTTGCAAGGCACGTGCTAGAATCACTGAGCTAAATCCCCAGCCCCATATTCAGTATTTTTTAGTATATGTGCTGCCGAACCGAGCATGTATATTCAGTATTTTTTAAACTGAAGTTCTTTGATGACTTACAGATTCGTAGATATATTCTTGGAAGTCACAGATCTAAAATTTAATTTTGTGTTTTCATTTTTATTGGTAACTTTTAACCAAGCATGGTAGTGCATGCCTGTAAACCCAGGTATCCCAAAGGCTGAAGCATGAGGATACCAAATTCACTGCCAGCCTGGGCAACTTAAGGCCCTGTGTTTTAAAAAAGTCGCTGAAGTTATAGTTTGGTAATAGAACACTTGCTTAGCATGTGCAAGGCTTATCCCCAGTATTGCCCCAAAATGGTGAGGATTCTTTTAAGTAGAAATGATCATAAGTGAAAGGTTTTCTTACAGAATAAAGTTTTAGTGTATTAAATTTATGTTTCTCAAATTGGGGTCTATAGATAGATTTTTGAGTCTTTTGGAAGTATTATCTTTTAGAAAAGGAATCACATAGTATTCAACCTTTTTTTTTTTCATATTCAGCTTTGAGAAACAGTTTTTAAAATATGATAACTATATATCTTTTCTGATACTCTTTTCACTCCACACGATTTACTTGGCTCCTTTTGTGCCCGGTCCTGCCCATACCCACATGCATTCCATCCCCTCAAAACTAAGTGTAAGTAGGCTTTGGAGTTGTCTTTCTTACTGCACTGTAGTTTCCAGCGAAGGCAATCCCTCTGAAGACATTTGAGAGCAGGCTGTGTGTGTGTGAATGTGTAGAGAGATGTCAGAGGAAGACGTGGAGGGTAGTGTTGTTTGGGTTCCTTCTGCCTTTGCCAGCAAAAAGTAGACTACAGACTTCAGCTGGGTTCTTGACAGAGTCATTAAACTAATATTTAAGTAAATGTATAGTATATTTGCTATACAGTTACAAGAATTTAGGAAAAAAACACATGTAAATAGAAATTCTAGTCACTCAAAAAGTGAAAATCTATTTGTGCAGCACTTAACCATAGCCTACGGAGATAGTTGTTGGAAGGAGTGAAAAGTGTATTTAGAGGCATTGAAAATCACATTACTAAGAACAGTTAATTTGTAAATCCAGATCTGTATGACAACTTCATATTGTTTTTCAAGTCCGTATTTGTTCCTGATGAACAACAGGAGACACCTCTCCTCTGTTTATCCTCTCTAAATCTGGTGTACCCTCAGATGGAGCCACAGACATGAGCATGGGCTTAGGTGCTACTCTGTCCTCGTTTCTGTCCCACCACTAGTGTGAACTTGGAAAGGCTATTTAGTCTCTTTGCTCCTTGGATTCCTAGTGTAAAATAACTCCTGCTTTGAGGATGAAATGAAGGATGTCAAAGTGCCTAACACATGTGGGCTTCATAGTAGGTACTCAGAAACTGGTGCTGTTGTTTTCCCTTTAAAGGATGAGGAATGACGTTAATAGATTGATCGATCATCTTTGACTGCAACCTGACTGTTTATGTGTCCATTCTTCCTAGGTGTTGTGAATAAGGAAAAGGCTCTGCATTAAGCTCTTTTTGTGACTTCCGGTATTTCACTAATACTTTTCAATCAAGAGAACAGCATTGCTAAATTACCTATCACTTAAAAGTGATATTTGAAGGATTTGTGTGGCACAATTATGACTTTATATTTAGGCACCCCAAAAACTTGATCAGGCCTATTGCTTACTTTCTTTGATTCATCTGTCTTCTCTGCTGTGATCACCTTGTTCCTCCTGACATGGAAGGTATATAAGCTTTTGCAATGTGAATATATGTTGTGAAATATATGAAGGCCAAAGACTATCCACTGTGTCAGTGGTTTTCAAATTGTCTTCCATGGAACTCGTATTTGAATGCATCGTGTGTTTTTGAAAAGCAAATGTAGTCAGGGTAAAATCTGTGTTTACCCCATTGTTCCAGCACCAGACCCACCATACCAGAGATGGTGTTCCAGGACATGAAAAGATTTGGCAAAGGGTTCTACAAGCTATAGAACTTTGAAAGCCACTGTATTAATCAGATAATCCATAGTCCTGGTTATTTTAAAAACGCAAAAAGAATTGGTTTACAAACTTTCCTTACCAGGATCATAAAAATCTTAATACATTTAAAAGCCATTATATATACATAGTTCATAAGGAACTATGAGCAAGTTTTTTACACCTTTGTCTTTTCATATTTTAACATGGCAGTGAACCCAGATAGTGCTCTGTTTGTGATGGAACCTTACATTTTGTTTGCATGACTACAGCCCTTTCTGTCTAGTATTCATGTGAAGACTTCACTTCGTGGCAGATGCCTTCGTAGGTAATCCCCAGTTTACTAGTGATATAATAAACATTCAAAGGAGTTCTGTAGAGCCAGTACAGTAGCTCAGCTCTGAGCCTGCAGGGGCTAGGATTCTCCAGATTCAGTGAGGGACAGGGAATAGAATAGTATCCTTCCCTTTCCTGGGCACAAGACAAACTCTAGGCAAAATTCTGTAATAGTGAAAAACTTTTATTTAGTTTGGTTTTGTTTCATTCCACATTTTTTTTCTTTATCCTTCTCCTAGTACCTTCGTGGTATCATGAATCTACAACTCCTTCTTTCCATCTAGACCTCACTAGTCATACAAATTCTCTTCCTCTTCTGTCCTCTGATCAAAAGTTCTGTTCCCTCAATGCAGCAGATATCATATGTTAGATATTGAGGAAAGTAATCTGATGAAACTAACTCACCAGAAGGTTTTTTAAAATTAGGACTTCATTTGCATTTTTGTATAGTATATTGATATCGTGATTGTAAATATGTCATTATAGATGATTTGGAGAAGAGTCCCATAATCCTACTACTCAGAAATTTCTAAAAATATTAGTCTTATTTCCTTTTTTTTTAACCCATGTGTAAGCATATAGAATATTTTAACTTCAATTTAATTTTTTTTTTTTTTTGGTGCCTGGGATCGAACTCGGGTCCTTGTGCTTGCGAGGCAAGTGGCGGAACCACTGAGCTAAATCCCTGGCCCTCAATTTAATTTTTAATTGGTAGGATTTTAGGCATTGCAATAAAGTGAAAAAAACCTCATGCCATATAGAAGAAGATATTCTAGGGCTGAAATTTTTTATGTGGCCCAGTCATGCTTGGAAGTCCATCTCCAAATCTAGTTTCTCCCCATTGTTTTCTCCTTTTGGGTGCACAGACTCTCCAAGAGTTCTGTGTTTTTCTTCGTAGCTTTGTGGCACTGTCCTTTTTAATAGTGGGCTGAGAGATAACGATCAAAGATCTATGCATGTGTGTGTACACACATGTTGGTAATTCCTGAGTCAAGGACTACCTATAATTGTAGACTCTTCCTTTTTTAATTCTCTTTTCATCACTTTTTCAGGGTGTTTTCTGCAGAGCATAAACTAACACATTCCTGGTTGTTGCTCGCTGAGTTTGTCAGCCAGCCATCATTTACTAGCTTTCTGTAATTGTCTCATTTAATTTTTCCTTTTGTGTACATTAAAAAGATTTCTTTTGTTCATTTGGTTTGCATTGTTTCATTGTAATGTTTTAGACATTAAATACCACTTCCATATATTGCCATTATGCCAACTTCATTCATGTATAAACCAAAATTCTGAAGAGTTTTTCTGGACCTGATAATTTTATCTTACTAATGGGGAATAAAGTATAGTGTGAAATCGTCTCATTGAAAAGCCAGCTGTGACATATAAATGTATCGTTGTGGTTATAAAGATGTTTATGCAGAACCACTTAACCAGAAAAGAGAAACTACAACCCCTGTATAGTTTTAGCTTTATTAGCCTCCAGAAGGACTTGCTAGATCCTTTTAAGCCTGTTGTATACCCCTTGGTCAGTTACTGTATCATTTTGCTGCCTTTGTAATCAATTTGACGACAACTTCTAGTTATTCAGTGCTATATTGCCATTTCCTAGGGAAAAACATTTTAGCTCACTATGGGAATTTTTAAAAAGAAGATACTTCTACATGAGAAACTGTATGGTTTCTTTTTGATTAATTCTTTATGCTTTGTCTACTGTATTTTAACAGGCACGATAGAAAGGAATTGGGAATATGTATGTAACCATAATAAAGAAAATGCCAAGATCCTGGGAGACAAAAATGTCGATCCCAAATGTGAAGACAGTGAGAACAACTTTGACTTTTCAGTGATGTCTTATAATATACTTTCACAAGATTTATTGGAAGATAATTCACACCTTTACAGACACTGCCGACGGCCAGTATTACACTGGAGTTTCAGGTTTCCCAATATTCTGAAAGAAATTAAGCACTTTGATGCAGATGTAAGTGCAAATTGTCCAAGTTTTCCATGCAAGGAAAAGTTGGATTAAATATTTCATTTGTGCATTTGGGAATGAAACAGTCTCATACATTTTGTTGTGGGGCAAGAAGGAAAGATATTAAAGAAAGGTAATGGCAGACTGGTACAACCACTGTGGAAATCAGTATGGAGATACCTCAGAGAACTAGGATTAGAGGTCCCATTTGACCTAGCTGTTCCCCTGCTGGGTATCTTCCCCAAAGAATTAAAAGAAGGGCCAGGGATTTAGCTCCGTGGTTCCGCCACCTGTGTTGCAAGTGCAAGGACCTGAGTTTGATCCTCCAGTACCAAAAAAAAAAAAAGAAAAGAATCATACCACAGTGATATATGCACACCCATAAAGCTTGGAAATAGCCCAGTTGCCCATCAACTGGAGACTGGATAAAGAAGATGTGGTTTTGGGCTGGGGATTTAGCTCAGTGGTTCCGTCACCTGCCTAGCAAATGCAAGGTCCTGAGTTCGATCCCTAGTACCAAAAAAAATGTGATTTTCTATACAATGGAGTACTACTAAGCCATAAAAAGGAGAGATTTGAGACATTTATAGCTAAATGGACGCATATTGAGGCCATACTCAAGTGAAATAAATAGGACACACGTGTGTAAATACCGAATAGTTTCTCTGGTGTGAGAAACTGAAAGTGTAAATAAGGACTAAAAGGTATAATAGATAATGTGAAATAGGAAGAAAAGGGGCAAAGGGGAAGGGGAAGTGGTAGGGGTAGGGGAAAGGAAAGAAGGAAATGGAATATGAGAAAAGGAAAAAATGGAAACAAAAGGTAATGGAACAGTCCTTAACAAGGCATTGTGACTCCAAGGGTCACTGCCAGTGATTGGTGGTATAAATAACTGCCTGACTTTTTGATAAAGGATCCGGAAAGTTTTAAATATTGGTCAGTTTGAGGTAGGGACTGGCAACATATTAAGTAAATTTTTAAATTTGAATTTTCAATAATTTGTGCAAAAATTCTGCCTAGGGGGCCAGGGATTTAGCTCAGTGGTTCCACCACCTGCCTCACAAGCACAAGGTCCCGAGTTCGATCTCTGGTACCCCCCCAAAAAATAAAGTAAAATAAAAAATTCTACCTAGATAGCATTGAAAAAGATCAACCTGGCCTGGGGATTTAGCTCAGTGTCACCGCGCCTGCCTTGAGTTTGATCCCTGGTACCAAAAAAAAAAAAAGAAAGAAATCAACCTCTTAAGAAGGGACCCAGAACACTAGTACTAATTAACATATAAATTCAAGAAACATAGTCTGACATGTAAATTGAAAATATTTCTTTTGGGAAATAGCAACTTTTGGATGCTAAGAGAGTACCATGTGATTGATCAAATTTAGAGATATTAATTTGATCTATAAATAACAAAAAGAAAGTATTACAAGTCTTTTAATTCTCCTCAAGTTTGGAATTTGAGAACCCTGTTTTTAAAGATGAAAGCACTAGAAAATTCACATTTGCTTCTCTATATGTTAATCCAAGCCATTTTTTTCTTCCAAGGTACTTTGTCTCCAAGAAGTTCAAGAAGATCATTATGGAGCAGAAATCAGGCCAAGTCTGGAATCATTGGGTATGGTGTAGCTTTTATTTTAGCTAGATGTACTTTTGAAGATTTGTGTGTTATATCAAAGATGTATGGCATATTTAGACTAAAAATTCTTAATTTTGAAAATACAGCATCTATTTTAAAAGGTCAGAGGAAGAGTGAGGCATTTCATTTGGAAAGCATGGTATACTCTGCCATCTCTGAATTGCCCTTTACCCACCACTAGACATCTAAGGTTCAGAGCTACACCAATGCAGGCACCATTCTGCCTGTTTCAGCATTATAGCTGCAGGGTTTTAAGCTTTATAATGGATAAAAGCTTAAAACCTGTTAAATGCTTTTAGAAACATCGTCTGTAGTCACATAAATTTGAGAAATGTACATTCATTCAACAACTACTTTTTCAGTGTCTCCTGTCTACTGTTCTAGATGGTAGAATAGAAAGAATATTGGGCAAAAAGAGTAAAAATTTTCCTTCTTTATGGAGAAAACCCTACAATAAACCAAATAAGAGCATATTTAGTAATGATGGTTTTCTGGAGACAAACAGGAAAGTGCAGTGGAAGAAGTTTTAAGCAAAATGATCAGACAAATTGACATTTAAACAAAGACTTAAAAGAGGTGAAGGAATAAGCCATGCTTAGAGCATTCTTGGCATCAGAAATTCCTGGTGTTGGGATATGTTTGAGGCGAGGGAGGAAGCCAGTTTACTGTGAATGGAGGGAGGGAGAAAGAGGTACAGGCAAAAAGACCAGAGAGACAGGATGGGGAGGAGGGGTGGATTTTTCTAAGGCCTCCCTGTCATTGTCATGACCGAGTTTGCCTCGGTTGGAACTGGGAGAGAATTCATGCATACTGGCATACTTGGACTAAAGTCTGCCACTAAAGAGACCTGTTAAACCCAGTCCTAAGCATTTTGGTTACAACACTTATTACCATCCTACATTACTAATGGGGAAACATTGTTCAAAGACAGTAGAGCTGTTTTGACACCTGTGTATCATATTAGAATAGTCCCTTGTTTTAAATTCATTTCTTTCTGTAGGTTATCACTGTGAATATAAGATGCGCACAGGAAGGAAACCTGATGGCTGCGCCATTTGCTTCAAACATTCCAAGTTTTCACTCTTATCAGTGAACCCAGTGGAATTCTACCGCCGTGATATCCCTCTCTTGGACAGAGACAATATTGGATTAGTTTTACTCTTGCAGCCCAAGATCCCCTGTGCTGCCTCTCCTACAATCTGTGTAGCTAATACACATCTGTTGTACAATCCAAGGCGAGGTGATATTAAGCTAACCCAGTTGGCAATGCTGCTGGCAGAGATTTCCAGTGTTGCTCACCAGAAAGATGGCAGTTTCTGTCCCATTGTTATGTGCGGTGACTTTAACTCTGTTCCTGGTTCTCCACTTTATAGTTTCATAAAAGAAGGAAGGCTGAATTATGAAGGACTTGCTATAGGAAAGGTAAGTGGTCACTTCATCATTCTAGGAGATGAACTTCGTTGCGCTGTCTGTCCTAATGTGAGAATACTCATTATGTGGCCGTTACAAACCTCAGATGACCCAGTACACTTTGTTTAATTTTGCCTTTACCCTCAGGCAGCCAAAGGCGGGGGGGGGGGGGAGGACAGGCAGGGAGAAAAGAAGAAGCATCGGCAGACATGCGTACCTCATGAATAAGAGACTTTTCAAACTGTGGCAAGATAGAATTTTGAATGTTGAATGTGGGCAATACAGTTGGGAAAATGAATTTAATATTTACTATAAGTTTTCCTTTATATAATATATATTTTCATTCTTTGGCTTAATATACGTTAGCCATATTATTTTTATTGTGCTTGCCTCTGCTTACTGTAAATCACTTGATTCTCAGTGTATTTAACCAAAACAACCTCTTCCTCACTGGAATTGTGAGTGATAGCTTTAAATATTAAAAGAGTTGATCTCTCTTAGTATTTGTTTAGTCCAAAGCTACAGATTATGTCAGTGTTCAAATTAGAGAAAAAGCATAGGGGAAGATTGTCATTTTTCATGTAACAGTACTTTCTGAAGTGTTTTTGAACATGTTTTTATATGCACAAATAACCAGTTAATGAACTAAGAAAGGGTAATATTTATCATTCTTAGATTACCTTTTATTTAAGACATAACTTTTCAATACATAAATTATTTAAAATCTATTCACTTAAGATACCTGTTGAAATTTTGTTTAGGTATCTGGCCAAGAACAGTCTTCACGGGGACAAAGAATTTTATCTATTCCAATTTGGCCCCCAAACCTAGGTATCTCACAGAACTGTGTGTATGAGGTACAGCAGGTACCAAAGGTAGAGAAGTCAGGTAAGTGTTTGCAGTATATTGTGGCAGCGGCTGGGGAATAGGGCTCCCTTTGAAGACATCAAACTACATTTTTAAAGGGATAGCGTCTCAGGGATGAATATTCATATATATAAATATATAGCTACTTGTTCATTCCTTTGTTTAAGAGCTCTAAATTTACTTTTTTAACACTGAACAGCTAAAGTTATCTCTGCATGAATTACTTGCATGTTGCCTTGGAATTGGTGCATTTTATATTTTCTGATTCTGGAGACCATTGAGACTTAGGCTCCAGGATAAAACACTTAACAAGGCATGTCTAGATAGGTCTTAACAGCTGCTGCTAGGGTAAGAGGGCTGGACTAAGGCAAACGAGAACGAAGCACTGTCCATAGGGTTAATGTGTTTCTCTGTTCTTACAGACGGTGACTTGACACAAACACAGCTGGAGAAAACAGAAGTCGTAGTAACAGCTGAAAAGTGAGTTCTGGAAATCAGCAGTAGACATTTCCTCACTGTAGTTGAATAAAAAAATCATTTCTCAACAATTACTTGGATTAAAAATGAAAGTGATGCTACTTTATGATGGGAGAGCGCTGGCTCTTATGTGAATGGACATGAATTTGAAACCTGACTGCTGCTAAAAAGCTGTGTAATCTTGTGCAAGAAATTTCACATCTCTGAGGTTCAGTTTCCTAGTCTGTAATTTTGGGTTTTTGTGAGCATTCAGTGGCAAAGCAGATAAAGTACAGTGTTCGATGCTTAGGTAGTGTTAGGAAAGGAAGCAGCTTGTCTGTGGGCCTGGACCAGCATAAGTACTCTTTGAAATTTATTGCCATTGCATATTTAAACAGTGGCCAGAATCGCAGGAAATATCTCTCTTGATTTCAAAGTCTTCTTTGACTTACTAGAGCTCAAAACAGTCTGTGGGAGAATTGACCCACGAAAGAATGTGCCAGTAGAAAAGATGATTATTTTTGTCTCCTTCACTGTAGGAAGAGGACAAGAGGTAGAAAGATAAAAGATCCTGGATTCATTATTAAAGAAACATCAATGTTTGGGGCTGTGGTTGAGGAATGGATGTAGTTTAATGTAACAAGTCTCTTTGGAAGATTCTTTTTTTTTTTTTTTCCAGTACCAGGAATTGAACTCAGGGCCTTGTGCTTGCCAGGCAGGTACAGCTCCACTGAGCTACATCCTGGGCCCCAGGGAGATTCTTGAAATGTTTTGTTTTTGGCACCGGGGATAGAACTCGGGACCTTGTGCTTGAGAGGCAGGGGTGGGACTGCTGAGCTAAATCCCAGCCCTGAAATATTTTGATTGCTTTATATTGTGGCTCTTACAGGTTTTTTTTTAAACATGTAAATTTAGGGACCAAATTAGAAACAGTCTCTCCTACATTTTATCTGCTCTCTTCTCAGTCTTACTTTTTTTTCAGTCTTATTTTTTATACCTTGTTTTGCAACAATATTCTCTCATAAAAACTTAGTAAAAAATGGGGCTGGGGATTTAGCTCAGTGGTTTTGCCGCCTGCTGTGCAAGCACAAGGACCGGAGTTCAATCCCTGGTACCAAAAAAAAAAAAAATCTTAGTAAAAAATGAAGCAATTTTTAATGTTATAAAAATATCGAGAAATTCATGATTAAACTTTATGAATATAGCAGACATTCCCCTATGATTAATAAAAAGGCCTAATCTAACAAATAATATTTTTGAGTAATTTGTCTTTTTATAACAAAGTGGGATATAAAAGATAACTTTATCTGTATATAAATACATTTAGATATATAGCTTTTATCTATGAAAAATGGATAAATTACACTTGCAGAGACTTGTATTTAATACTACTATAGAGAAGTTCTTAGACTTGTTAGAAAGTCAGTTCCAGGAAAAACCTTGGTTTGCTGACATCTGAACTCATTCATAAGCAAGGGCCACATCTTTCTCTGTCTCCTTAGCACATAGGATGGTGCCTTAACTTTGCAGATTTTGGTAAATGTTTGTTTATTGAATTTTAAAATGTTCTAAAAACTGTATTTTCCTTATGGCATGAGTGATCCATAAAATTCATGATGTGTAAAAAAAAAACTCAGGATGTGTTGTTAGAAAACAACTAATCACCTGCATTTGTAGCACAGAGTACATGTAAGCCATCATAGATGCTGTCTTCAGGAGCAGCACAAAATTATCTTACACATTAGAGCAAAAATAACAGATGGCACTCTGACTTCTGCAGTCTAGGGAGTACCAGGTAGGGCTCCTGAATGCTATTTGTCCACTTCGATTTTCTTAAGAACAACCCCTAGGGGCTGGGATGTAGCTCAGCAGCACAGTGCTTGCCTGGTGAGGGTAAGGTCCTGACTTCAATCTCCAGTACGAAAAAAAACCCCTAAAATGCTAAGTTGTTTTACAGTGTGTGTTCATTAACTAGAGGCTTTTAAACTTGTCACAGATAATTAAAACTCATTAAACTGCTGATAATTGAGCTTTGTATGCTCCCCCTCCATGTACAGCCTCGTGGGTATCTGTGTGAATATATGAATGGCACATTGTGATGTGGTCTATTTAAATAAAACATCCAGGGCCGGGGTTTAGCTCAGTGGTTTCGCCGCCTGCTGCGCAAGTGCAAGGACCTGAGTTCGATCCCTGGTACCAAAAAAAATAAAAAATAAAACATCCAGTCTAGGGAATAAAGGAGAAAAAACATTATTTATTTATTTATTTATTTGGTACTGGGGATTGAACTCAGGACCTTGTGCTTTCAAGGCAGGCCGTGGAACCACTGAGCTAAATCCCCGGTCCAAGAAAATACTTTAAATAGAACTTACTGAAGTCATGAAAAATTTGATGGATTCTAAATACCTTCTCTTTCCAATTTAGATTATCTTCAAATTTACAGCACCATTTCAGCTTGTCCTCTGTTTATTCACACTACTTTCCTGACACTGGAATTCCAGAAGTGACCACCTGCCATTCCCGAAGTGCCATAACTGTGGATTATATTTTTTACTCGGCAGAAAAGGAAGGCGTTGCTGAGCACCCAGGTGAAGACTGTATAATCATTCTGCTAGAGAGCACAGGAGCTCAAACCCCATGGCTGACCTTGAGAAAGTTAGCTAAAAGTTAGCTTCACCTAGATTAAATTCTAAATGTAGAAGTTAAAAATGTTTTTAAATAGATGGGTTGGTAGTATACTTGAAGAAATTAGATTATTGCCTGCATCTGATCAGGAAGGCAATAAAACATCTCCAAAGCAAATTATTACCTGAGAATTACATCCTCCGTTCTTCCATCAGTTGCAGTTAGCTTCTGAATTACAGGTCATTTATATTGCCCTTTATTTTTACTTGCCATAAATGTAGTTTGTCCCGTGATAGAAACTGAATCTATTAATGGTCGGCATACATTTTTGTGGTGAGGTTTACTAAGTATGTTTCCTTCATTGTAGGGCCATGCTTATCCTGCCAACAACAGACAGTGTAGTGGTGTTTCGTTGACCCTGGAATGTTGGCTCTTATGAAGAGGAAGAAAAGTATAGTATTACTATGTGTTTGCAAAAAGCGAAGGTGAAAACACTTTCCCTTGTAGGACTCAATGAAAATCAGACTGTATACTTTAACCAAAGGATTTAAAGTGGGGAAGAAAAAATAATTGGAAATATAAAAATATTGAGAAAACTTGCAGGTCCTACATGTGGGCAGCTTGTTTTCTTGTCTGATTTTTTCTCTCCCATTTTTTGGTGCTAGTTTTTTCCCCTTTTCTGGTTCAACCTTTCCCTTCCTTCTGGAGATAGTAACACTCTGGAGAGGGCTTACTCCTGCTAATTCAATTCTATAACATGCTTGCACCTTTGAATTTGTACTAAGGTTCCAGAAGATGCCATGTCTACAGAAGTTCACTAGGTGGCGGGAGAGAGTCATGGATCAGCAGCTCAAATCTCAGCATTGAGCACCTGTCACCTTTTATTCTGCTTCAGGGGCAGCTCTGAGACTACATTATACTGACTTATCTCCACTCACCTTGTAAACCACTCACATGACTATAATTGGGTCTGTTTGGTCTTACAGTGACAGAATGGCTGGTGGATGAATTAGGCGGCTGTCTTTTGTGGTTTTTTTTGGAGACAGGGTCTTGCTATGTAATTCAGACTGGCCTTGAACTCACCATGCAGCCCAGGCTGGCCTCAAACTTGTGGTGATCCTTCTGCCTTGGCCTCCTGAGTGCTGGAATTACAGGCATGTGCCACCACGCCTGGCTCAAACTATAAAAATTCAATGTATTCCATTAATATTTTCTTCTAAAGAGTATTTGAAAATTATTATTATAAAGATTATTGCACCTGAAACTGCTGTGTTTGAGAATTATAATTAGGTTGTAACTCAGTAAAACTAATATTTTTTCAACTTTCATTTTAGTTTTCTAGAAAGGGTCTCAAATTGTTTCATTGTTGTTTAGAAAAGAAATTTGTATAATTAATTTGCATTAACCTGTTGACATAGTTTCCCTAAATTTGTGTGTGCTTTTTTAATGTAGGAGCTGAAGTTGCTTTGGTTGGTGGCTTGAAACTTCTAGCTAGATTGTCACTTCTTACAGAGCAAGACCTGCAGACTGTTAACGGGCTTCCAAATGAAAATAACTCTTCGGATCATCTGCCTTTATTGGCTAAGTTCAGACTTGAGCTCTGACTCTTCTTTGATTATGTACATAATTTTCTTCCAACTTAATGTTCTTTTTCAACACACGTAAGTTGTTGAGTGTTTGCGTGTTATTTTTGTGCTGTGGAGTAACAGATACCAGAAGAAACAAGTTTACAATAATTTTCTTTTTTAATAATGATAAATATTTTCCTGACAAGATCTAAATACTTTATTGTAAAAGAGATATAAATATTTTTTATTTTAATCCTAGTAAAATTGACATTGGATTTTAAATGTAGCGTATCTTCTTTAGGCTGCTTAGTGAAGAATTTCACTTTGTGTTTTTGGCAACCTTTACAGTGGATCCAGACTATCTATATGGGTTCTTGAAAACCACAAGTTGGTTCCTTTCCAAGAGGCCTGGTTTCTTTGGGAAAGCCCTGTTTGTTGAGTCCTTATTAGTTCACCTAAAAAAATCACTGGGTCTTTCACCAGCGTCCATTTTAGTTTTTGAAGGGGCTTGATAATGCTTTTTAAATTATTCAGAATGCTCACTCCATCTTATCACTGGTCTGAACCATGGAGCATGGTGCAGTGTGTTGAGAAAATGTTTGGGATATGTGGGCTGCTCTGTCTAGTAAGAGGATAAATCCTTTACATAAGCCCATTCTTCCTTTGGATGGATGGCCTCAAAGAAGCAGAGACTCTGGGGTTGTGGCTGTTTCTCTAGCACCTTTTTCCCCCTTTTTCTAGTCTCAAGAATAAATCACTGGGTTAGGGGAGACATTTATTTTACTGAACCAATTCTGTAGAAATTTATTTTCTTAAAACTGTCGTTGAGACAAAGTGGCAGCTATGCGATTATTTTTAGTATGCCTCAGAACGTGAGGAAATTGTGAAACTAATGGGGAGATACTAACCTGCAGTCCTCGTACTCTTTCAGTAGTCATTTTAGCTCTCAAAGGACTCTTCCTTTGCTTCTCAGATGGTTTCACAGTGACACAGCAGCGCAAGGTGGTGCTAACAGGTTTAATAAAGCCTGCAGTTGATTCTAGATAAGTGTTGGAATAAAAATTTTTGAAACAAAGTAAGTGCAAATGTCTTTTTTTTTTTTTTTTGGTACCGGGGATCGAACTTAGGACCTTGTGCTTGTGAGGCAGGTGGTGGAACCACTGAGCTAAATCCCTGGCCCCTGCAAATGTCTTTTTTTTTTAAACGGGAGGGCTCAAAGAGTTACAGGCATTTTTACTAGGTAGTCATTTTGCACTTAATTGCAAACATTTTTATAGGGAATTTTATTAATAAAATGTTCTATCTTAAATTGGAAGATAATAAGTCTTGAACTTTAAAATTTTTGTATCAAATCGCTTACTACAATTATTTTTAAAAGATCACATGAAAGCCCAAAAGAAGCATGTGAGTTATAAAGATTTGTCTAGTAAGAATTGTAATAAGCAAGTACTTTTAAATGTTTGATTTCTTTTTTTGGTTTTTATCTACAGTATTAAATACAGATAGTTCCCAGATTTTTCAGTTTGCAGAATATCATATGTCCTGACTAGTAGATGGAGTAGTCATCAATTTGTAATGATAGTATAAAATCCCTTTTTAGTATTGGGGAAAGAGAAATGAAAATTCATTTATTAATTACCTCTGAATTGAATGAATTTATTAGCAAATAACTATTATATGTAAGTCATTGTTAGCAAACTTAACATCCCTGAAAACCTCTGAGAAAATTTAGTTTTTTTACACTTGGTCTTAGCCAAAAGGCCAAGAAGCGATTTTTTAGTTTTTAGTTTTTTGTACCAGGGATCAGACTCGGGTCCTCGCACATGTGTAGCAGGTGGCGAAACCACTGAGCTAAATCCCCAGCCCAGTTTTTTTACACCTAATGAATTTATTGTGAATTTAGGCCCATTTCCTGTGCTTCACTTTGATAAGATTAATCCATAAGATTGCTTTCTACTTTAGCTTATCAAGTGCAGTGTTATTGTGGTCCAGAACCCAACAGACCAGTGTAACCATCTCACAGATTTCTAAAGCTCCACTAAAAGTGATTATTTAAATTGTCTATTTATCTTTACTTTTTTTGACCAGAAGAGTTGGTAACTTTGCTGGAGCCTCGTATTTACCTGCCAAAACCAAATCTGATTAATTCCAGAAACCAAATCTGTCACAGTCTCACATGTTTTATAATCCAAGCTTTAAATGCAAAGAGAAATTGTAAAAACATTTTGATTTTGGGCAGGGGATTTAGCTCAGTGGTGCCACCGCATGCCTCGCAAGTGCAAGGTCCCGAGTCCAATCCCTGGTCCAAAAAAAAAATCATTTTGATTTTACTATGCCTTTGGATATTAAGATAATATGAGTGTTTGAAATCTTTTTTTTTTTTTTTTTTTTTTTTGGAACTTAGCAACTATCTGCTTTTCACCCTTTGTTTTTCTAGCAAAACAAAGACCCACGGAGTTCAAGGGCTTGGGGAAACAGGAGCATCAAGTCACTTGCACTTTGTACCTGTAAATTATGTAATAAATTATTGTACTCAGATGTCTGTGCCTGCAAGTTCTGTGGTAGGGTACAAAACTGTATATGCTGGCCTTGTGTTCTTCTGAAAACCATTTCATTCCCTTTTCAGCCTGTATTACATGGGGTAATGCTAAAAGAAGGTTCATTGAGATTCCAAAATAATGTTTAATACCGTTGTCTGGGAACTGTGAAAGAGAAGGGTGAGGATGACAGATTAATTCATTAGAACAAGTATGAAGTAAAAGGACAAGAAGAAATATCACACCATCTTACATTTTCAGAAAGAAGAAAAAAAGCAATCCTTAAGTTGCCAAGATGGTTTTATTACAGTCCCATGCTATGTACAAACATACAAGAGATGAGAAAAACAGAAACTCAAAACATGCACTTATCTGGCATTCTCTAAAATACCATTATACAAGTGTTCATTTACTTAGAAAAATACTCACTAAAACAATCACAGTTTTTCTTAAAGATTTTAAAAAAATGTATTGGCCAGAACAAAGTCCAAGAGAATAAACAAGACTCTGAATTGTATGTCAAAAAACTGTACAAGGTTGTACATAAAACTATAGCTTACAAAAGCCTTGGGTATAGTAAGAATACTGAATTAAGATTTCCAAAGTTCTATTTACCAATATCCGTTAATAAAATCCTTATGAAATAATTGACTTAGAAAAAGTGAAATGTTCATGATTTCAGTGTATATAGAAAATACTAAATACCACTTTCTGAAATAAGGTATACTCAAAACAGCACAATTAGTCTCCATATCAAGATTTCTGTCATTCATTTAAACTTTGCATACATTGCCAATGATGGCTTAACCATAAAATTTCTTACATAATTACTTTAGAAAACTAGATTCAGATTAATTCAGTTTTATTTTTTTATCTTTTGAATTGCAGCCAATCTTAAAATCAGTTTGGGGAAGTAAAATACATTGGTTTTCTTATTTAATTGGGTCGTTTTTTAAAAATTAAGTTTATCGGGACATTTTAGGTATACAATATGACATTCATCATTGGGAATTTATACCTTTACATGATGTATCTTGGTTTCCTGGGTCATTTTTGAGTTGTTGGGGTTTTTTTTTAATCCTATAATACTTTAATTGTATTACTGTATTAGAATTTAGGAGTTTGGTAACTTTCCTGTATCTTGTAGAAATTAGTATTCTATAGGCAGTAGAAACAGAATAACAACTAAGAACATTTTAAATGAATGTTCATGTTTCTGTGACTTACCCTTGCTTTGGGAACATAAATCTAAAAATCAAGGCATGTTGAAGAAATTAGGTTACTAATTAAACATTACGCCAGTTGGCAATTTTAAGGCTTATATATCAGCATATCAGCAATAGTTTTATATTCCTATTCATTTTTTCTTATAGGAAACAGGAAGCCATGCAAATAGTTGACCTGTGTCTGAGGGGTGGTCCTTAAGTAACACTTGGCAAATTCTATTCCACGCTTAGAATGGTTGTAGTGTTTTAAATAGTCTACTTACTGATCTAGTAAAGTTGCAGGTGGATTAAAAAAAATTTACATGGGTAAGTCATTACTGTCTCAGAATAAGAAATGATTCGCTGTTACTTTGAAAATCTAAATACATGTGGGGCTGGGGATTTAGCTCAGTGGTTCCGCCGCCTGCCTCACAAGCGCAAGGACCCAAGTTCGATCCCCAGTACCAAAAAAAAAATCTAAATACATGTGGCTGTGAGGCCACAAATGTGCCTGGTTTACTGTGTGGAGATAGATGCAAGTGACTTTGTTGGTGCTTGGGATGGAACCTAGGACCTTCTGCATGCTAAGCACAAGCTCTGCCACTGAGCTGTATCTCCAATCCTAATAACTTTAAACTAACTGATTATTAAAATAACTGATTTTTTTTCCCCAGTACCGGGGATCAAACTCAGAACCTTGCACTTACGAGGCAGGCACAGTGCCACTGGGCTAAATCCCCGGCCCCTATTTTTTGTTTTTTTGAGACAGGGTCTCACTATGTAGTTCAGGCTGGCCTTGAACTCACTATGGAGTGTAGGCTGGCCTCGAACTCATGATGATCCTCCTGCCTCTGCTTCCCAAGTGCTGGGATTACAGGCATACGCCACCACGCCTGGCTAATACTGTTCTTGAAGTTAGTGATTAAGTTCAGAATTTTAAACTTAAGCTGCATTTTAGTCTAGGTGAGATGTATGGCTTCCTTTGTCAGGAAAATAGTACTTTCATTAATAATGCTGATTTGTACAGTAAAGTGAGCACTGGTGCACACAGCTGAAGGATGAAGTCCTTTTGCTTTCCTCATCACCTCCAGACTGTCAGAGAGTGGGTTCTTATTACTTTCCTATAGCCACCTTGAGCCAAAGAAATCTGGAGAAGTAACTGAGACTGAACTAACACTTTCGTTCACTAGCAGACTTCATTTAAGTCTGTGCTTGGGCTCCTGAGTTGGCGTGACTGCTGAGACAGAAACAACTGAGACAGAAGCTCTGCTCTAGGTGTGTGGGACACAGACTGCATGTCCTTAAGAGTCACCTTGTCTGCAGCCAGAAGCTGCACCATAACCAAGACACACAGGCTCCAGGGACAGGTCACACGAAGATGGAGCACGGTACCAGAAGACTTCATTAAAAAAAAATTCTGCTTCTCCAACATATATTTTCCAATACTTCCTAAATGTCCTAAGTGTGGTACCTAAAACCAAGGAACTGGAAAATAACCACATCTGGCCTTAAGACATCAGAACACATATTTAATGACAGCGAGTCCTTCAGAATCAGAGCCTGACTTGAGTTTAAAAATCACATCAAGTGTGAACAGAAAGGTTACCTGGTTCTCAAGACCTGCTGCTGGTTCGCTCCTGGCCTCTCTGCCTTTCTGTGTCTATGTCCGAGGTAATCACTACACTGCTGAGCCTGCATAATAAGTGTGTGACCTCTTGTGCTTTCTGCTGGACTTTGCAAAGTTTAAATGTTAGTGACAGAACACAGACTAGCCTCCAAATGTGCTTGTTTTTTAAGAACAGAAATTGCCGTCAGTGAATGCTTTAAAAAAGAGTAAGAAACTCCAAGATCCTAAAAATGGTTTCCCGTATTGCCAAAAGAATTTCAGTGTTTTGTAAAACTTGCATATAATACCTTAAATCTCATCACGTGTGTGCACCAGGAAAATACTCCAAACTTGTGAAAATCCCCATGGGAAACAGTAGGGAAACAATACAAATAGAATATAAAAAACCAAAACGCCATTAAGTTTGCATATCTGATGTAAAAATGCTGAGGTAATATTAACTGCTTAAGAAAAACCCACCCATCTTTGCTTCTGTTATTGCTGAGAAAGACTAATACTGACTGATCTTACTATACCAAAAGTGGGAGAAAGGACTTCATGACATTTGCTATTGGTGAGGCATAATGTTCAAAGCAAGTAAAAGAAAGTAAATGAAAAAGTATAAAACTACAGTTAATGTTTGTTATCCTTGAGATCTGGAGTGAGGGAGACGGTCCAACCTCGGTGGGGTTTATTCTTTAGCCTTTTCATGGTTGCCTCTTCGGGAGTTTTAAAGCTAATTGTTCCCACCCACTCAGATTCTATTTCCAGGTGAATCCTTAGAAATAAATTTCACAGGTTCTTAATAAATACTTGCAGTTCCTCCTGAAGATGCTGGGTAAAGTGCAGAGTGAAGCACCACAAAACCCTCTTGCTGGCCACTGTGGCTTGACTAGATTCGGATCTGATAACCCACTTCATTCAGGGTGCTGAGATCCACCTTCTTCTCAGCCAGGGCAGGCCTAGGGGACCGGAAGCCAGCAGGGGAGAGGATGGGACAAAGTCAGTGAGCATTTGCAGGGGCCGCTGTGCTGTCCCCACACCCTCTTGACATTTGTCATCCCACCCTCTGCCGCTTTGCTCCCAGTTCTCCTGGGCCTTAAGTCTACCTTTATAGGTTCCAGGAGCTCCCTGACAGGCTGTCAGTGTAGACAGTAAAAATTCTCAGGGTGTTGCACGAGCTTTCTCAACTTTACACTTGAATTTGGTCACACTAGAACTCTGGAAGCCCAGTATCTATACACCTTGTAAGAGTAAAGTCACATGTGCTACAGGATTAAAAGTCAGAGTCAGATTCTCCTGGAAATGTTGACTTCTAGAATTTGTGCCCTGGGGGAAACCCAAGAATTACAGTGTGACTCACATTCGCAGAGAGGTTTTTCAGTTTTTCTTTTTCTTCAGTATGAGGGACTGATGCGTGGGCCTTCAAACTGAGTCAACTTCTCCCCCCTTTTAAGTTGTGAGACAAGGACTTGCTAAATTGCCCAGGCAAGCCTCACACTTGCCATCTCCTGCCTCGGGATTACAAAGTTCTCAGTTCTTGTTGATGGGGAGCTAATATTCCAGGCCTGAATATATAATAAAATCAGAGTGAATCAGAATTCATCTGAAAAAGCATATCATTGCAGAAAACTGTTTCACTGGCAAAGCAGCTCTTCCCTAAAAAACATCATTGTAAAGTACTTTCCAATATAAAACGACATGTTAGCATTTATCTGAAGTCATGTAAGAAAGTACTTGAACTTGGGAAAAAATCATTTAGCAGCACATAAACCATCTTCATTAAGGATTTTCAAAAATGAGGTTTTTTTGGTACCAGGGAATGAACTTGGGACCTTGCATTTGTGAGGCAGGCTCTGGAACCGCTGAGCTAAATTCCTGGCCCCCAAAATGACTTTCTAACATAACTATGCCTAAACATTCTCATGGTTTATCTTCCAATTTTTCCATCCCCTAGTGAGGCTCTTCTCACCTTGGGTGAAAGATGACTACTTTAGGATGCTCCGTGCATCTTCACATTTAGCCATTTTCACAATAAAGGCATTTTTAGATTACACATGAACTAGTTCTTAAGTGTTAAAAAGAAAATATAATTGTAAGAAGTTTCTTAATTCATATCTTTGAAAGATTTGACAGCAAATCATTTTCCTCTGTCATGAAAGTGGTCCAACTCATTCAGCTAGAAATGAACAGCTGGCTTCTATCACTCAGCTCAATGAATGGGATTAGTCCTGTAGGCACATCCCTCCTCACCTCTCTCTGTCTCTGAGAGGGATCTGGGCATCAGTGGTCTGTGATCATTGTCTTGCAAACTTGACCTCAAGGTGGATAAGAAGCTTTCCCTGTCCTGCTGTTCGGCCCCGCTAAAAATAACTTGTAATCTTAATCATCTCTGTGTTCCACGGGGCTGATTTCTCAGCTTGACTGCATGTCCTGATTTACTTTACTGGTCAGGACCCATGCCTCTTACTTTTTATGTCTCTTTTTCCTGGTTCCTGGGACATTCATGATGCTAAGGACAGCTGACAGACAGTACAGAGCCCTACGCTTGGATGTAGATTCTTGCTCCATGTATGAAAGAGCTCAAGGCTTCCAGTTTCAGCCTCACGGTGTCCCCCAGACCAGCCATGCCCTGGACACTCCCAGTCCCTTCACAGGGCCACTGCCACGGCTGGAAAGAGCAGCTCAGGGCCTCGTGAGGACCCTTCCTGGGATGGCAGCCAGAGGGAACTCAGTGTTGCCTAAGAATTTGGGTTTATAGCTCCGTCTCACCCCCTCAGGCCATGAAGGTGGGCAGAACGAGGGCTCTCACAAAGCCAGGTTTCAGAGGATGCCTACACCTGGAAAGTACTCTCTACTCTGTCTCCTTGCCCAAAACGGGATCATTTTCCAAACAGCTGATTTGAGACTTTTCTCCCTTAAAGTAGACTCTCCATGTTAGCATCAGCCTGAGGCACATGTGGTAAGAAAGGCAAATCAACTTCTCTCTCTCCCTAACGGGCTGCACTTCTAGAAAATTCAGTAATCCAAAATTTCACCAGCTTAGGGTGTAGCTCAGTGGCAGAGCACTCACCTAGCACGTTTGAGGGCCTGGGTTCCATCCCCAGTACCCAAAACCAAAAATTCACTTACACGTATTCTTTGTTTTAGAAAAGGACTAAATACAGGTCATTTCCCACAGCAATTAACATATGATTTCCACACCCCCTGTCTTGGCCTTGTAACTATGAAAGTTACATACTCCTTTACCCAAAGATAAACTGCACCTGCATCAGTTGAAACAATCGGTTAGTGGCCCATCAACATCTACTTTCCCCTTTTTTTAGGAACTCCCACCCCAAGTTTTAGCCAAATACATGGCTGCCTGGAGTACAAACCGTTTCCCAGACTCCCTGCGGCCAGGGCTGACCTGTGGGTGACCATCGAGAGCGCAGGGAGGGTGTGGCGTGGCAGCTGTCACCAGGACACCTCTTGAAAAGACCTGGCATGCGCCTTCATCTTTTCCTTTCCCTTCTCTTCCCGCTGAGGGGAAGGGAAAGTGATGGCGGAGCTGGGACCTCACGGTGGTCACCAAACTGCAGAGCAGGTGAACCCATTCTCACCTCTGCTCAGCTGCTTTGACACCACAAATCGAATCACATTTACACCCATCCTTACCCACAGCCCACCTTCATCCTGGCCGGAACCAGTTACTTCCTTTACTCACGAATACACTGCTAATTCATTCGTGCACGGTGCGAGTAGCAAGCGGAGTTGGAGGCAGCCTGAGGAAGGTTCTAGTGGAATAAGAACATGCTCCTGCAAGTTCTGATTGCTCAGGAGAGATGGCCACCCCAAGCAAAGTTGGGAGTCACTGCTAAGCAGGCCTCTGCCGCAATCCTGCAGATTCAGACCCAAGCCATGGGGATTCTAGATCTCCTACTGTCTCTGAAAAGTACCCAAGTCCTGTGCGTAACCAGGGAGCCTCTTGCCCTGGGGTGCTTCCAGGACTCCCCAAGTGGCTCCCTGCTCCTGAGCCTTTCTTGCACACACTTCCTCCTGGCCTGGCATCCTCCTCAACACCGAGTCCCACCTTCTCTGCCCGACGCTGAGTAAGGAAAACACCGCCAAGAAGTTGCTGGCCTGTGCTGGCCTGTTCTCTCTCAGCCTCATGACCAGCAGCCGCTCCTGGGATGTCCACAGCCAGGCCAGGCTGCAGGGAGGTCTGGTTCTGGGCTCCTTGTGGATTTGGACACAGCACCCAGTGCCAAGGCTGCCTGAGTGTGTGAAGGACCATGTGCCACTGTCCACGTTCAGGTGGCTACGGGGAGGCTGGCCCCAAGGGCCCAAGGCTCACTGCTTAGCAGGGTCCCTCCTGATCTGTCCCCCATCCATCTGTGTCTCTTGGCCCAGGAAATCGCCACAGGTCAGGGGAAGCTGCTCCTCCTGTCATCCTGGCCTTTGCTTTCCCTCTGAAGCCCTCCCAATCCCTCCCCCCTTTTCTGGTTTTCGCTCTATGCTTCACAGGAAGGAAGTTTTCTTCCTTTGGCCCTAGGAATATTTTCCTGTTTAGGATCTAAGGAGAGGGACGCCTTTGACTGATCCCATTTCGTGTAACTAAACTATGGACTCTGTGACTTCATTAAACAGCCACTGTCCCCAGGCAGCCACATGCCTGGGGGCGTCTCCTTCTGACACAGGGCCCAGTGTCCAGTGTCCCGCTTGTGGCCCTGGGACGAAAGGAGGCCCTGTGTTGAGGCAGGGCTTATTAGCCCTGGGGCACTGAGGGTCCTCAGCAGGGCAGCCACATGCTAGCACAAGAGGATGCCGAAGGGCGAAATCAGAGAGGGAGAAAGGGAAGGAGATGCGACAGCAAAGAGAGTGGGAGGGACAGAGGGGGAAAAGAGCCACGGGAAGAGAAGGCAACGAGGTTCCCTGGGGTGCTGGGAGCCGCTGGCCTTAGAAGAGTGTCCCACGAGGTCGCTCCAGTGGCATGGACTGCTCTCATGCCAACACAGGCAGCCACACCAGAAAACCACTGTCTAGCTAGCCATGGCGGTACACAGCACTTTGGGAGGCTGAGGCAGGAAGACTGCAAGTTAGAGTCCTACCTGGGCAATTTAGTAACTTAGCCAGCTCCCAGCTCAAAATAGAAAACAAAGGCCTGGGGATATGTAGTTTAGTGCAAAGGCCCTGGGTTCAATCCCCAGTAGTACCACAAAACCAAACCAGACCAAACCCAACCAAAGCAAAACAAAACAACTGCTGCCTCGTCTTTCCTGTCCTCTCAGGCCCGGGCCCAGTCAGCAAGCCAGGCTTTGTGACCTGTCAGACACGGAAAGGACCCAAGAGAGGACACGCGCTCCTCAGGGGCACTGTGGGCATCTGTGGCAGAAGGCTCTTCGCTGGGCAGAGTGCTCCTGGGCCTGGCGGATACTGAGCATCCTCAGCCTCCAACACCTTTCTCTCAGAACCACAGGGAAGCCCTGAGTGTGGCTCAGAGGATGCCCAGGAGGGGTGGGCCTGTCGCCCCCAGGAAGTCTGGTTTCAGCTGATGTCCTCACCTTCGCCGCTGCTCACCGCCCCCTCAGCTGGCTGTGTCAACCGGTGACACGGATCCTCCTCGCTAAAGGGATTATTATTCAGGCGAGTGTAAAAATGGAGTGGAACTCAGGGCTGGAAGGAGTTCCACTGCGAGGACAGAAAGCTACTAAAATTAGCCCCCCACAGTTCAGGGGCTGGGACCCCACAGCACATGGGCCTCTCGCATGTTATGGGCGTTTGCCACCCACTGGGCACTCTCAAGCTTCCCGGTGGTGGCAGAAACATTTGGAAGTGACGGCTGGCCTTATGCAGTGAGGGAGGAACAGCTCAGGCCCGGGCCACCACCCCACCCAGCGTCCCTGGAGTCTGGGAGTTGCTCAGTTGACGCCACACCTGCTCCTGCCTGTCTCTCTTGCTGAAAGCAAGGTTCCCTGGAGCAAAAGCTGCTGGGTGAGGACCAAAGGTAGAAGGGGAGACCCTGTTCCTATGCAGACACAGCTCTGGGAGCCAGGCTACGCTGGGTGACGCCGGGAGAGGGAGGCACAGCCCGGGCTTGTTCTTCCTGCCTTCCCCACCTCTCGTGCACCTTCCTTCAGTTCTCCTCTCCTGCATCTCTCTTCCCTCACCTACACTGGCCCCCGCCCTGCCCTGCAGCTCAGAAGTCAGGATGCAGAAGGACCTAGGGACAGAATCTGTGCTCCTCATCCCACCACACTAGCCCTGGGCTGAGACACCTGCCCTCTAGACCCTGCTGAGGAGGCACAGAAAGGAGCAACAAAGGCGTCTGCCACAAGAACCACAGTCTTCACTGGATGAAGTTGATGAAGGATCCCTGGGACCATGCTCTACCCAGGACAGAGAGCTGAGGGGCAGCGGCATGAGACTCAGGACTCAGGGGAGGGTGTAGCCACACTCTAGCTTTAAGGGTATGATTTCACTGAAGAATGGACCACTCCGTGCCCCTGGGCTGGGGTGGACCTGGAGGCTCAGAGAGGGAGATTCCTTCCTTTCCCTGGTCCCCATTCCCAGGCCCACTCTCATGCACCCACGGGTGAGTGGGTCCCCAGTGGGGCACTCTGAGGCAGTTCCAGCACACACCTGAGCCAGTGCCCACCCTGGCTCTGTTCTGGCTCTTCTGCCTTTGGCCTCCCTGGAGCCTCACCGCCTTCTCTCTTTCCTCGCCGTTTTACCCAGCTATTGTTTCAATGGTTACTTCTGTGTAGATGGCTCCTTCATCTCTATCCTCCCGCTCCAGATCTGCATTTACAGCGGTTTCTAGAACATTCTCCCTGGATGCCTAAGAAGCACCTGAAATTCCACAGTCTAAACTCAAACTCGCCTTCTTCCTACACATTTCTCAAACCACCACCACTTTTGACCTGATCCTGACTTTTATCTCCACAACCTGTTTCTAAGATATTCACTGTCCTGGGCAATCATGGTTAACGTTTTCTGGCCTTTGCCTGCTAAGTCCCCATAGGTCCAAGTAAACTGGATCCAACTGGACTCATCTTACAAACCACCCACTGCCGCTCTGTGCATGACTCCATTACCAAGCGAGGGCTTCTGGGAGCCCCCGCCTCTAGAGGGAAGAGTGGGCCTTTGTGAGCTGCTCAACTTCCGATGAAGACTGGAGGGCTAAAGAACGACTCGGACCTGTCTGGGTAAGAAGGGCATAGGTCACACTGAGGGGGCCCTACCTGCTTTATGAGCAACCTCCTGTTGCAGGGCCATTCACGCCTTGTTGACGATCTCCACCTTACCCCCAAACTGCTATTCTGTTCAGTGAGAGCAATTAATGGATGCCTGAATCACTAGGGGAGAGAGTGTGGGTCACAGTGGGGCAGAGATGGGGTCAGGAGGCCCGACAGGAAGGTCTGAAGCCATCCTGCTCCCTGCAAGGACGAAGGTTACACAGAAACTACCCCATCTCCTCTCCTGCCATGGACACTCCGACCTCCCGCTTCCTCGATCCCCCTTCAGACCCTGGACGCCAGCCTTGTTGGCCAAGGCCTTCCTGGAGTTGCTGGTGGACGTGGAATGGGGCAAGTAGTGAACCTTCTGTGGAAATGAAAATACCTTGCCCTGTCCTGTTCTTCCAAAAGCAGACCCCCCCACCCACCCACACACACCCTTCCACCTTCCAGAGTCCAGGGCCCTGAGTTCTAGCCCAGCTCCCTCACGGACCACCACGGGACTCAGGACAACACAGCCAACCCTTTTTCATCCTGGCTTCTTCATCCAAAAGGAAACGCTGTACAAGGTGTTGAGAACAGTGTGCTTGTGTAAAAGGGGCTCGCCACTAACCCGCCACTGCCATCGCAGGATCTAATTTGATCTTTTCAGCAAATTTCTGAGCTAGGCAGGGGCACATTTTTATCCTTTCTCATGGACGCAGACTAAGATCCTGAAGGACCAAGGCTCTGCCCAGCTGCAGAGCGAATACGCAGCAGAGCAGGGACTCAGCCACAAGGCCTGCACACGGTGCCACTGGTCCCCAGGACAGCGAGGGGTGCCGGTGACACCGCAGGCTGCTAGTATTAAGAAAAGCAGTATTTTTCCCCAGGATAATTATGATTCAAGTCTTTCCCAGTAGATTATCACTGGTCACCCTGGGCACCTTCAGCAGCTCCAATCTGTCATTCTCACACGGGTCACTTGGGCCTTAAAGTAGGTGTGGAATCACTGGCCCCAGGCTGAGACCGGCCAGGGTGGAGTTAGCCAAGGGTGAAGGTCATGCTGCAGACGTGTGATGCCACCACCCACTGACAGAAATCACACTTCACTGGGCACAGAGGGCTGCAGGATTTCAGGAAATTCATGAATTCTAACACTCCCATTTTGGGGGTAAGGAAGTCCACATGTAGAAATGTTACAAGACATCTCTAGTCACCTGGGCGGCAGGTGCTAAGGACGAGTAAGGGCCGATGTACACCTTTCCCATCGGTGGCCCCAACGCAGCTGGCCCCTTAGAGGTCAGTGTGCATTCTGACGCCAAGCCCAGGACACCTTCATCCCCAAGGGCCAGACAATTCCACAAATGTGTGCACTGGGCCTTGAGCTAGGGAAGAAGAAATACTACTCACGACTTGTCTCGCCTGGCGAACCTTCTCGGGGGACTTGCCGGTCTCCTTCGAGGCGACAGGGATTTCCCCCGGCTTCTCACCTGGGTCGGAGAATGGGCACTCGAAGGCTTCAAGATCTGAGGGAGATGCAAAGGGTTAATGGTGCCCCACCCTCAGGCCTCCCTACAGCACAGTGGCATGGCAGCCCCCCAGGCCACCATGGCCCTGAGGTTTAGAAGCCACTGGGAGGGAGATTTCCAGAGGCGCACACTCCTCTGGCCTTCTACACAGCAGGAAGCAAGAGTACCAGCTCCTGCAGGGCACTGGAGACCACACTGCGTCCCCTCTTCCATGGCAGACAGAGGCTCTGAGCCCAGGGGCGCAGCCTCCTGGTGCTGGGATGGGACCTAGTGAGCCCCTGTTCAGGAGGGCAAAGTCTCACTGATGCCCCAGGCACCCTGTTCGTCCCCCGACTCTGCCAGCGCACATGCATGGACAGAGTGGCTTCAGTTTACTGACGTCTCCACTGTAGGTCCCACACAGTGAAGGCAATAGTCCCCGCAATGCTACGCACAGCCTGCCTAAGGTCGGCATAACCCCTGCCCTGGGTCTCCAGCACCGGCAGGGACTTTCTCGTAGTGACAGATGGACAAGCCTGCACCAGGTCACGGGGAGGTCACTGCCAGGAGCAGAGGGCTTTGGGTACAGTCCACAGAAGGCCAGCTCAGTGAATGCTCCCTTGTTTGTTACTGTGACACCAGGTTAGTTTTATGCAAAGGACTTTGCAAAACATGAGGCAGAGCGGAAATGTAATGCGACTCTGAAATAGACCATAAACTCCTCCTGGTTTCCCCCAGGCTTTCAAGCCCACAGATATGAAAAGCCAACTGTCCATATGGAAGAATAAACGGCCTACATTTTTCATTGTAATAAGGAGCCACTAGAAATACAGAGCCTGGAGTAAGAAGGACAATGAATGGGAGAAGAGCTCTCTTGCATGGGTTGCCACTCGTCCTGCCAGCACCTACCTTCATCCTCAAGTCCCTGGCATATTTCTCCAGCTCCTTCCTTATGTCGGCCCTCAGCATCTTTGAGACATTGAGAACCAGCTGCTTCCATTCGATGGGTTGGAAGCTATGAGGCTCATGGGGGACACAGAGCCCAATCTTGACCTTCTTGACTGTGTGCAGGTACTTCTTGTAGGAGTCTTCAAAGTCAAAGACAAGGTCACTGAGAGTCCGAAAGGTCAGTGGCTTGTCCATCAGCTCAGCCCTTCGGCTCATGCCCAGTGAGCCATACCGGCCATTGCAGTATATTCCCAGCACAACGTGGTGAAAGTAATTTCCTGAGAAGTAGGTTTTAAAGCTGATGGGGAATCGCTCAACAGAGGGCTGCCCATTGGTTAAGTATCTTAGACAGACTCAGTCAAGGAAGAGACACTAGGCCTTGGGAAATCCACAGAGCCTGGACTCCCAGAGAGGGAAAAAAAGTCACGGGTTAGTGAGTCAGTCCCTCTGCCTCTGAAGGGACCCACATTTAAAAAGATTCGTCTATTCTTTTAAAGGGAGCTTTGAGTATCAACTACATGGCGCATGAACAAAATGAAAGAATGTAGGACATAAAGAAAAACTTGCTATCTTCTTTAGTAATCAAATGCAAAACATTAACAAGGTACTTTCTTCCTTGCTTGTTTTTCTTTTTCTTTTTGGTACCGGGGATCGAACTCGGGACCTTGCACTTGCAAGGCAGATGGCAGGACCACTGGGCTAAATCCCCGGCCCTCCTTGCTTGTTTTCTACAGGGACAGGAAGAGCTACTTATGGATTTTTAATTTTTTTCTCAATCATGTGACCAATAAAACAGAGTTACCATGACCCGGCAATTCCATTTGTTGGTACGGACCCAAATAGTTGCAAGCAGGGGCTCCAACAGATTATTCGTACACTCATGTCCCTGACACTAATCACAACAGCAGTAAGGGCCGGGGATGTGGCTCAGTGTCACCGTGCCGGCCTGGCAAGCAGAGTCCTGAGTTCGATTCCCAGTACCAGAAAAATAAATAAAAGCAACTACCATAAGATGGAAATATCCTAAATGTCCATTATCGAATCAAAGGACAAACAAAATGCAGTGTCTACATAACAAGGGAATATGACGCAGTCTTTAAAAAAGTGGTCCCACAGTGTGCTACAACATGGGTGAACCTTAAAGACATTGTGCTAAGTGAAATAAGCCAGATAGGAGGGTACAACTATGGGTCCACTCACCCAAGGTACCTAGAGGAGTCAAATTCTAGAGACAGAGGGTAGCGTGGGGATTCCCAGGTCCGGCAGGAGAAAGGGGAAGTTGTGGTTTAATGGGTAGACAGTTGCAGTGGAGAAGATGGAAAAGCTCTGGAGATGCATGGTGGGGATGCTGCACAAGACAGCGCAGGTGCTCATGCCACTGAACCGGATACTTAGTAATGGCTGAAAGAGTAAACTTTGAGCTGAGAAGGTTTTACCAAAATAAAACAGAACACCATGTGATATATGCTGTAAGAGAGGCAAGCCCAGAAGTCTCTGAGAATATAGAGGAGGGGCCTCGGCTCAGGAACACCGGAATTAGTCGTACGGGACACGGAGCCAGCTGACTCTAATCAACCACAGTCCTTCAGGACCAGGAGCAACCCTTGCAATGGTCATCAAAGGCCTCAAAATAGTTGCCGTAATTCAGAAAATAATTTGGAACCAGAGAGCCTAGTATCCAGCTTGCAGGCAAAAGTGTGTATATGCACTTAAGCCATGTAAAAAGGCCCTTCACGAAGGACTTCTGGGCTAAGACACAAAGAAAGAAAACACTGGAAGGACAGGTAAATGGGCTGGCCACCCATGTGGCCCATGTGGCCAACCGACCAGCTTCCGGCTGTCAAGCACCGCTTCTGTCCCAGGACCTGCAGAAGGGCGTTGGGGAGACAGGGGAAGGCCCGAGTCATCCTTCACTATCCCCAGGGGAAAGCAGCACACAGGACGCTGACTCAGAGCAAACAGAAGACAAAGATGCTGTAACTCAGAATTCAGCTTTGTGTTTCTTGTCTCTGTCCAAGAGTCAGATTTCCCCAAGTTCCCTGATTTAGCAGCATGAGCTCAACCTCTCCATCCTCTCTGCCTTCCCTGCACTTTTCTGGAACATCCCATGGGTAAGAACAAAGGAAAACTAAAAGCACAGCCCCGCAGGCTGAAGCAGGTCCTGAGTCTCTTCCCGTCCACCCCAGGCCCGCAGGTAATTCCCGAGACGCAATGCTTGGTGTATACAACCATGCAGGGTCAAGGCAACCTGTATGCAGGTGAACCCACTGCCCGGCAGGGGTGTCTGAGGTTAGCTCCACCAGCTCAGCTGATGGTCTCTCTCCTCCACTATCTCCACCAGCAGATCCCCGGCCGATTGTTCACCCCATTAAACTTGCAAGAGGCTCTGCTGAACAGCTGTGGCCACCAGGGAGCTGGGGCCCTGAGCCATCTGTTGGCCGACCCCAGCCCTGGCCTCCTGCTCATTCCCCAGGTATGATGAAATTGGAGATCAATACCAAAAGAAACTGCAAGAATTTCATAAACACACAGAAAATGAACAACACACTTCTGAATAACCAGTGGGTCACAGATGAAATTAAAGAAGAAATCAGACAGTTCCTTCATAAATGACAATGACAATACAACATATTGGAATCTATGGGATATAATGAAAGCAGTCTTATGAGGCAAATTCATAGCAGTGAATACGCATGTTAGGAAAACAGAGTGAGCCCAATTAAACAACCTGGTCCTGAACGTCAAGCTTCTTGAAAAAGAAGAGCAGGACAAACCCAAAGCTCATACAAGGGTGGAAATTATAAAGACCAGAGCAGAAATCAATGCAATGGAGACTAAGAGAGCGACACAAAAAAATCAATGAAGTCAAGAGTTGATTCTTCAAAAGAATAAACAAAATTGACAAACCCTTAGCCAACCTTATCAGAAAAAGGAAAGAAAAGGCCAAAATCCATGCAATT
>NW_004624771.1:18282236-18316509 GCF_000247695.1 Heterocephalus glaber | reverse complement strand
AGTGGGAGGGGTAGGGGAAAGGAAAGAAGGGAATGGAATTAATATGAGAAAATGGAAAAATGGAAACAAAGTCTTTGTAAATAAGGAGGGATGGAGGGGTTGAAGGGAGGGCAGGGGAAAGAGGAAAAATAAGAATCAAGAGAGATTATGTAAAGGTGCAAATTTCCAATGATGAATGTCATTATATTGTTTACCTAAAATGTACCTTTAAAATTAAAGTTAAGAAGGAAAAAAACCACCAAAATATCCCCCTTGCTTCACTTATCACTCTTGCCACTTTCTGAAATAGTTCTGCAAGTCCTCTTTCAAGACTGTCTTTATGAACTCTGATAAAAAAATACACAGTGAACGCTGCTGCTGAATATCATCCAACAGAAAGGCAGGCTCGTAAAAACACGACTTTGTCCTCATCTACTTTATTCACCAGATCTGGCACCCTGTAACCTCTGGCTCTTCCCCAAATACAAAATGACCGGGAAAGGTAAATGTTTTGAATCCATTCAGGATATGGAGGCAGCCAACCGCACAACAGCAGAACCAAAGACACTCACGAAAGAGGACTTCCAGAACTGCTTCAGAAAGGGGCAAGAAGGATGGCATGAGAGCTTGAAGCGAGGCGGAGTATGCTGAGGTGGATTAACAGCAATGTATCTTTAACTTTTTTTTTTTTTTGTGGTACCGGGGCTTGAACTCAGGACCTTGCACTTTCAAGGCAGGCACGGTGTCACTGAGCTAAATCCCTGGCCCTGCAATGTATCTTTAATTGTAAGACATTTTAGGGCTGGGGATTTAACTCAGTGGTTCCGGCGCCTGCCTCACAAGCGCAAGGACCCAAGTTCGATTCCTGGTACCAAAAAAAAAATTGTAATACATTTAAAAAACTTGAACATTCAAGGTATATTTCGATCACACTGCATACTCATCTCAGGCTGAACAATTAAAGAGTGTGGTGGGAAATGCAACAGAAAGTGCAAAAGGGACCAGACCCTGCGTCAGCTGTGTTCTCCAAGTCAGGACACACTAACAAGGCTTAGTCTCCGCCACCACCACCACCTGCTCTCCTATCTTCCTTGGAGAGGGGTTTGGATGCTGCCTCTCTTGGCTCTGATTCCACATCCCCCTGAGTGTCTTCCCACACCTTCCTCTCCCTCTAGTCCCCCTAAGTTGGAATTCTGGAGATGAGAGAGTCTGCATGGTCACTGGGCCGGGAGCTGGCCCTGGTGGAGGCTGCAGCTAACAGCCAAGGACTGACATTGGTCTAAGGCGCCAAGCTCTGGTTTGGTCCAACTCTCAACAGGGAAAGTTAAAGAGAAGCACAAAGGGAGTTCAGCTATTACACCAAAGTGACACTGGGCATCATCTCTGTGAATTTACGATGTTAAAGGCACAAACAGCCCCACAGTGAAGTCACCATGAATGGAATAAACTTAGGCATGCACAACTTCAAGGATACATGCCCAGGATGACAGCTTCAAGGCATTTGATAGGCAAGGACTCTCGGGTCATTTCCTTCGCTGTTTCCATTAACCTGCAGGACAAAGCATAACAGAGGATATCAGGGACCGTGCAATTCTGCAGTCAGCCAGTCTGTCAGCCATCAGCATGCATTCTCCACACCAGGCACCATGCGGGAACACAAGGAAGGCCCCAAAGCACAGCGCACAGAGCAGAACAAAGGTCCCATGTCCACCTCCCTCCCCTTCCCAAGTTAGTGCCCGGAGGTTGGCACCAGCACCCCAAGAATCCTCCCGCTGCCCGGGTTACTCTTTTTCACCACCAAAGGTGGCGTCAGAGTGGCCCAGTCCTCAGTCCTGCCTCCAACTTGGCCCTGGGGCACCCTCACCTCCACTCCCTGCACTCTACGATATCCGGGCACTGAGATTCAGGGAACAGAGGTTGGAAGAGCCAGTTGGCAGCTCAGGTAAGAGAAAGATTATCCAGCCCATCGCTCATGCACCACTTACCCGCTCAGTGGTCTCATTTTCCTAATTTCAAAGAACTGGGTCCCCGTGTGATTATATCTGTGTAAAGTTTGTAAAGGGAAAGTGACAGAAAACTCCAAATGTCCCAGTCATCCGGCAGAGGAAAATATGCAATCTGATCTCTCAGTGGGATTAGCTTCTCAGAAATGGTCCCTGGCTAGAAGGTAGCTAATAGCCACGAATTCCTCACCACTCTGCCCTGGAAATCTAATTCTTAGTTAGGCCCCAAAGCATCTCAAACTTTTGCAACAGCTCTTTAATCTGCTCTGTATTCTGGTCAGTTAAATATATGTCTTATTTTGCCTACCAGACTACAAGTTCTTTGAGAGTTGGGGCTGTTTTTAAAAATCATTTTTACATCCCCACAAAGCTTGGCAGAAGCCCAACACATGCAAGTTAGCAAATAGTAAATGAATGAGAAAGTGAATGAATGATGGGCAGGGATAGACTGGTAGATAAATGGGCCAATGGATGGAAGACTAGATGGATGGATGGATGGATGGAGAGATGGAAGGATGGAATGGAAGGGCTAACAGAGATGGATGGAAGGAAGAGAGTCTGGAAGAATGGCACCATTTTTCAATAGCACACAGACTGCAGCAGAGTTTACTATGGAAACATCATCTTCTTTTCAGGATGGCAGTAGATGCTGATTTAGTAAACCTGAAAAGACAGCACCATTAACTGATGCTCAGGCCTCAGGAATGGCAAGCCTGCTGCATGCAGGTCATCCTGGAAGAGACCAAAGACTCTGATGTCACGCTTTCTGAGACTGGCTCTTGATTTTTCTCAGCCTAGAGAAAAGGTGCTTTGTATATTTTGCTCTTCAGCCTCAAACAAAACTGTATTTTTTTTTTAAGTGCATGCTGGGAGGATGCTAATGAAGTATGAATTTGAAGCAGCCTAAGGCTGCTTCAAGCCTAGGCAGCCTCGGGCCTCGGCAGGGCATCTGAGATGTGCAGTGTGCCCTGCAGTAATAGAGCAGCTACGGATGAGGCGCCTCACACCCTCCGAGAGGGTCTGGGGTCCCCTCGCAGCCCAGATGTGCTTGGCTTTGCAGACATGGGGACACCTAATGACCATCTGCGGAGCTCAAAAGCAGTCTCGGAATCAGCCCTGGCAGGCTCTGATTTTAGGCCGTGGATCCTAACCTTGGGAGACATTGAGCGTCCCCCATGCCAGACAAATGAACTACAGGTTCTGGGGCCAGGACCACGGTTAATGCCTGGGCCGTAGTAACCGCTGAAGCACAGATGCCTGACATTCCTAAGACACAACCTATAAAATCTTATAAGAGAAAAGAGGAAAACAAGGAACTAAAAATTCTCACTGTGAAGTGATTTTGTTTACCAAAGATTTTACTCAACTAGTGGAGTCCCAGCACATTTAAAGTAGAATTCGATTAGCAAAACTTCACTTCTAGGCCCAGCTCTCCCTACTTAGACATCTAATTTACACATGGGGTTCATAAAGGAAGATAAACCCATAATTAAATAATTAAAATTCACCTCGCCTTTTTATGGTACATAAAGGAGCCCCTGGAAGGGAGTGGGGCTTCCTTCCCCCAGCCTCCCCCTGCCTAGCAAGACCTCCACCAGGCCGAGGGCCCCTTGCATGCTGTCCCGAAGAGCTTGGGCAGCCCGACCTTTCCTGGCTGCCACTCAGAGGCTGTCCCAGGGAGGCAGGATTTGTTTTCTCATCTGTCCGCTGACAGCTGCGGCTGGGTCTGCCCGTCCCCACCCCTGACACCTGGCACTGTGTCCAGGACAAAGGAGCCGGGGCTCCCAAGAGAGGAACTGAGATCCAGGCCAGAAGGCAGAGAAAGAGTGAAGATTCTGCCTTCCTCTGGTGGCCCCCAGGGAACAGCTCCTGCAGTCTGCAGCCCGTGCAGCGACCATCAGAATGGGTCGGAGCAAAGGGAAATTAAACAGCACACCCTCGGGGCAGAGGTGGAAACTCAGCTGCAGGGTGTCTGGCTGCCCCCCCACCGCCTCCCAGTCCTCTCCATCAGTCTCCGGCCAGGTGGCCCTGCGAAGACTGGGTCCTAGAGAGGAGGGAGCTTCTGGAATGTAGAAAGGGCCAGGTCTCGGGGACCCAGTCTACTTGCTGGGCAGGAGTTTGGGTCTCTGGACCCCAAGGAACTCCCATGTGGGGTGCAGGTTGGAGGCTCAGCCCCAACACTGAGTCTCCCCAGGCTGCAGTCTCATGTGCACCTCCTCCCCTCACATCACCCCATTTCTACCCGGGAGAGGCCATGCACAGAGCCGATGGTCCATGCTTCAGGAAGCGGGAGGCTAATCAGGGCATCCCCACCTCAATGAGCAGAAACTGGTGTCCCCCCATGCCCCTGTGACACCGGGCCCTGTGGAGGTAGTGCTGGCGTCTGGTCCCTGCAGGGGAGACACTGAAATCCACCAGGAGGTTCTTGCCTGTGACAGAAAGGAGGGGCTCTCCCGGGCCAGGTGGGATGCCTATGGTGTTCCAGAGTCCCAGCCTCCAGGCTGGTGTCTGCTCCTGGACAGGGAGGGGGCCGATGTGCCGGGGGCTGGGCTTCCTGTCTTTAGGAGGCAGGGCGGAGCCCTGAGGAAGCCTGGGCTCCCGGGGTGCTGAGACCCACTCCCCACAGGACGCTGGCCTGGCAAAGACACCGTTAAGTGTGAGCCAGCCACACCTGTGCTCACAGAGCCCTAGGAACCAATCTAGTCTTGACTACAAACAACCTGAGGTCCCCCCAGGAGAAAGGGACCCAAGGTGTGGATGGTCTGAACCCAGCCTGGGCCCTCAGGGCTCCGCACATGTCCTCCGGGCCGAGTGGGGAGAGAGGACCCTCTTGCTGCCACCGTCCACCATGCAGAGCCGGAGCAAGGTCACCAGCCTGGAGGCTTCGGGAGCCCAAGGCTCCCTGGAGATCATGAACGGGCAGGGATGAAGGCAAATGTGAGAGAGGAAAACAGGAACAGAAGAATGGGAGAGAAGTGGGAGATGGGAATTCAGTGCAGGCAGGGAGCAGGACAGGACAAAGATGGGTAAGCGGAAGTGGAGGGGAGGAAGGCGGGAGGAAGTGGATGCCAGGGAGTTGGCAAAGCACCAGGAAGGGGAGGGAGGAGGAGGACACTGAGGGCTCCGGGTGGACCTGGGCCCTGCGGTCCACCTTCAGCCCCACCTTCAGCAACCATTCTCACCTGGGGCATCCCTCCCTGCCTGACCTCAGGGAGCTCTGGGGGACCAGCTGGGGACACCTATGCCACCAGGTGTGCAGTCCCCATCCCTGCCCCCTGGCTGGAAGGATACTGTAGCGTCTTCATGTAATTCTGGATCGCCTGGAGCCAGTCTGGGATCGTCATGGACAGCCTGTAGTTTGGGACCTGGGGTATTGAAGGCTGCAGAGAAAGAGAGACAGGGATCTACTTACCAAGGAGGGCAGCCCAGGCTGAAATCACCAGAGAGAGCTCCTGAGAGAAGAGGGCCACCCTGGCACGGCCACCCACTCTGCAGCGGGGTCCACTCTGGCCACAGTGGTTCCCACAGCCCTCGGGGTCCCAGTGTGGAGCAGCTGGTCTCCTCCACAGCAGCCTAAGTGCTCAGGACGGACACACAGGCAGGCGCTCCACTCATCCCCGATTTCAGTGTATGACACCTGCTGCTGCACGGCCAACGCAGGCACCGTGCACGAACAACACAGGGCGCTGCGGGCACTGCATCTCAATCCCACTCTCCCAGCAAAGCCCAGCTCATCTTCCCGGGTCCCCTCCCTAAAACACTTGCTCCCCGGCCCTGCCCGTCCCAGGGTCGGACAGAGCAGCTCCTGACTTCTGAGCCTCGACTCAAAGCCCTGACGGCGCCCGTCAACTGCTTCTTCGTCTGTCTCTTGCTCTACGCTGAACGAGGCTCCACAACTGAGCTTGTGGACTTCTAGTCCCCGCCAGGAGGACAGGGATGGGAACGGGCAGGGGACACCACTCAGGCCAGTCCCGGAAAGCAAGGGACGCCAGCCGGGCAGGGCTCTGTTGTCCATACACTGGCTTTTCTGGCTTAGATTTTCGTTGTTTTGCTTTATTGGCCGCACGCTTCCGGTCTCCTGACCTGTCTGCCTGGTGGGGCGGGGTCACGGGTCAGAGAAACTCAGCGCAGGTGGGCCCAGGCCGGGGAGGAGGAGGCTCCGGGGGATTAGCCTCTTATGCAGAAGCAGAAAAGGCTAAAGGAAAGATTAGCCCCATCCCGGGAGGAAGGGCGGGCAGCCCTGGGGATTTGGGGCTCAGCAGACAGAAAAGGAAGCTGCTGGAAAACAGACCTGGGGACAGCCCCGGGGGGCTGAGCCAGGGACTGCCAGGGAAGCCCCTGCCTCGCGCCCCCTCTGGGCTCTCCACGACGCCAGCAGGCTCCCTCCCAGGGCCTCCCCTCCGCGAACTCCCCGCCTCCTCGCAGCTCTTTCCCCCGCGGTTACTCCAGTCGCTCTTGGCTGAGACACCCCGCTTCCCAGCACCTGCCCCTGCCCCTGCCCCTGCTGCTGAAGGACGCCAGTCACACTTCCTACATGACACCCGAGGCACTGTGTGTGTAAAAGTGCATGTGGCTGTGTGGGCGCACACGCAGACACAACCGTTCTGCGGGCTACGTTTGAGACACCTCCACGCACAGAAATCGTATTCCCGTCTGGGAGTCGTTCACGGACGCAAAATGTTCCAGTTTGAACACACACACACACAGTCAAAATAAAAGGTGCGCGGGCACAGTGGTGGACGCCTGTGGTCCTAGCTACTTGGGAGGCTGAGGCAGGAGGATACTGTGACCCGAGGAGTCCTAGGTCAGCCTGAGTGACACAGTGAGACCCATCTCAGAAACAAAACCAGGGACCCTTTGTGTTTCTGCTGAGCAACACTAGCAGGGGAACGATCCATTCCCGGGGTCATGGTCCTCTGCAACCACCACATTCTTTCAACTCACTGCAGGTCCCAGAGCCCACGGAGCTGCAAGGCAGGTGGGAGAAAGGCAGCAGCTGGGGCTCAGAATAGCAGCCCAGTGGCGCCCAAAGGCTTTTAAAAACAGCTGCATGGTTACCTCAGCTGCAGTTACTTTGGTCCCAGCAGGGAGGACAAATGCATGCAGGTTCCAAACCCTATCGGGAGCAGGGCTGTGGGGAAAGACACCACTGAGAAACCTGCCTGAAGACCAGCAGAGCTAGTGGGGCCCCGGCAGGGGGCAGCTTCCAGCTCCCCCAGCACTTAGACGAGATGCCAGGGCTCCTTGGTGTTACTAGAGAGCCCCACATCCAGCTCTGCGGGCCCCAGGTTCAAACCCTGCCCCATCACCTACCAGCTGTGGTCACGCAGCCTGAGCTCCCTGCTAAAATATGACTATCACCTGCTTCCAAGGGGACCCGAGAGGGAGTCGGCACAGCAGGGCCTGGGGCTTCTGCCCATCGGGCACAAGCTGTATTAGTAGTCATCGGCAACATGCTCTCGGGGCAGACTCAAGAGGAGTCCACGATCCAGATATCGATTCAGGAGCGTTCCACCCTGAAGATACCTTCTCACCCTAATAAGAAGCATGAAAACATCCACTGTCCCATGTAGACAGTGAGTTAGTATCTTTAATTCATGAAGAGGTCATACAAAGTGATAACTCCTGAAGGCTCAATTTAAAAAATGGCCCCCAAAGGTAGAAGCTACCCAAGTATATATGGGTAGATGAAAGGAATAAACAAAGTGTGGCATAGTCATTCAATGGAATATTATTCAGCCTTTAAAAAGGACAATTTGGCACATGCTTGAAAATGGATGAACTTTGAAGACACTTAGCTAAGAGAAATAAGCCAATCACAAAAGGGCAAGTATTATTTCTTTTTTTTGATACCGGGGATTGAACTCAGGATCTCGCGTTTTAGAGGCAGGCGACGGAACTACTGAGCTAAATCCCTGGCCAAGGACAACTATTATATAATTCCTGAGGCTCTTCCAGTTGTCAGATTGACAAAAACAAAGCAGAGAGTGGTTGCCATGGGCAGGATGGGGTGTTGCTGTTTAATGAGCACAAGTGTCAGCAGAGGAACATGAAATTTTGGAAATGAACCATGGTGACAGAAACACAACCTGAATGTGTTCATTACCACAGAACGGGACACTTGAAAAGGGCTAAAATGGCAGATTATTTGTTATGTACATTTCACCACAATAGAAAAGACCACAAAAAGACAGTTCACAAAAGAAATACAAATAGTGAATATTTGAGGTAAATATTTGACAGAATTCAAGTTCACTAATGATTTAAGAAGTACCAATTAAGGCCACTGAAATGCCAGATGTGTTGGCGCACACCTGGAATCCCAGCACTCTGGGAGGCCGAGGCAGGATTGCAAGTTTGAGAAAAGGGCTGGGGATACAGCTCAGTGTGAAGGCCCTGGGCTCAGTCACCAGTACCACCACCAACAAAAGAGAAAGTCACTAAAAAACGTCACTCGCCTCTCTGGTTAGCAGACATTCTGAACCCCAGGTCCCTGGTGCTGGCCAGGATGCTCACATACAGCTCTGGTGGGGCCTAGTCCACCTTTCTCTTCTGACTGGCTTCTCCCTGTGCCTCCGCCTGGAATTCCAACCTGGACCCCTTGCGACTCTCACTTCCTGCCATCAAGTCCCGCCCCACCAGGGCAGACTCTAGAGGGAAAGGGCAGAACTGACCGCTCCCTGCAGACCAGGGCGGGCGGCTAAGGAGGGAAGAGGACCAGGGAGGAGTGGAGCAGCGGGGAGAGGGCTGTTTAGGAGGGAGAAGCATGAGGCCATACAGGCTGGGCCCTGTTCACCTGTCACAGGGTACGAGGGACAGGGCAGGCAGCAAGAGCTGTAGGTGCAGGCGGAGACCCAGACGCCTGCCCGCAGCAGGACCCGGATGCCCAAGCACATCACACTCTTCTGTTTTCTCTCTCTATTCCTTCCTTCCTTTCTTCTTTCCTTCTCCTTTTTTTTTTTTAGCACTGAGGATTGAATCCAAAGCCTTCACACTGAGCTACACCCCCAGCCTTTTGCTTTTAATTTTGAGATAGAATCTCCCTAGGTAGCTAAGTTTCCCAGGTGGGGCTTGACTTGCCACCCTCCTGCCTCCGGCTCCCAAGGTCCTGGGATGACAGGTGTGTACCACCTTACCTAGCTCGCCCACACCTCTTCGCTCTCACTTGGACAAAGCTCAGACCCCTGGAGGTGAACTCTTTCTCACTCTGGAATCAATGTGAGAAAGACACAAACCTGTGTGGTCTGCAAGAAGCCAGCTGATGTTCCTGCTGAATCCACCCAGGTTTCCTGCCAAGCCTGCTTCCGCCGAGGGGCTGGCGGGTGACTCCGGAGTGTTCTCTCCCTCCCGTCCTCTGTTTTCCTCCAAAGATTCTTGCTATCTTCTTAGCGATCCCTGAAAAGCCCTGGACTTGACTAGGTGAGTGCTAACTTCAGTCTCAGGAACCCCAAGGCAGAGCCTGCAGTCACAAATTTGGGGGCAGGGGAACCCTCCCGTCCCTGCCCCAGTGGCATCTGGACCTGTAGGCAGAAGCCACCAGGGCTAACAGGATGTCCTATTCTCACATCCCTTCCCCTGTGCCTTCTCAGTCCACACTCAACTGATGACTCCCCACCCTCCACCCCAGCCCAGCAGCCTCTTCTGTAAAAGGGTCGGCAGGAGCTGAGCTGATGGAAAGAGAAAAGGATTTGGTGAGTTTGGCTTGAGCCCCTGTATCAGAGAGGAGGAGCCCCTGAGTGGGGACCACTGGGGTCAGGACTGGGCAGGGGCAGGTTGTGCGGAACCCGGGGCCAGGGGTGCCATCATGGTGCTGGGGACAAGTGCCAGCCTGAGTGGGGTACAAGAGGGAGCGATGCTGAGCTCCCGGTCTCTGGGAAAGTACAGTTCGATGTGGCTGCGGTACTGAAGGAGGGACACTGCACTCCGCTCTGTGAGTATCAGCTACAGGACCCAGGAAGGAGAAATCTATGTTCTGAACCACTCACTGAGAATACTGTTTCATGCGTGTGCTTTTTGGGTAGTGCCCGATGACAAATTAGCGATTGTCCTAGGAAGAGGAGACTGAGCTGGTCTGGGAACCATGACACATAAGAAAAGGTAAGAGGCACCACCTGAGGTCAGAGAAGACTAACAGAAGCTGTGGAATGTCAGTTTTGAGGGCCCCTGGTGACACAGATCAGCATGAGAGACCCAGACTTGGGGTCAGAACACCATAGGATTTTTAGGGTTGGAAAGAATAGCCCACGAAATTTGCTCTATTCCCGTTTTATAAAGAAAAGTGAGGCCACAGATCTGAAATGAGTGACCTGGCTACAAAGCTAGAAGTAGCACACAAACAGGGCTAGAACTCAGTTCCTCTGTGTTCTAAGTCCCTCCTACCGCAGGAAGTCTGGGAGCACCCAAGGTTACTGTGAGGAGCACAGGAAGTGGACACACTGTCCAATTCAAAGGGCAAAGCACGCACCAGTGGTGAAATGTGCCTGGTGTGTCCCACCCGAGGTCTGTTGCCTGCACCCGCCTCTCAGCCGGAGAGCCCTCCCGCATTCCCAGCCTGCAGAAGGAGGCCGGGACACAGCCAGGAAGCGGGAGGCTGTCTAACCAATACTGAGCCCACAGCCTCCCCCAAATGGACAGGGGGGCACACAAGGATGCAATTAGGCGGTGAGGCAGAAGGCAGCAGGGGACCATGCGTCAGGCCTCTGTTCCCTGCTACCACCCCTTCCAGATGTCAGGGCTCAGCTCCCCCTCACGTAAGGACTCTGCACCCCAGAAAGGGCAGTCAGTGTTGCAGGAAGACTGGGTGCGGGTCAATAGGGCTGACACTCAAGCAGACAGGCTTCTCGGGCGCTCTCCTTGGCCAGCAGGGTAATAAAACCCTGGAACTGAGCAGCGGGAAGTTTATAGAGGATGTGTCACTTCCCCAAGGGCACACAGCCTTGTAGCTGTTCCCCAGCTGTCACCAGGCTGGGGACTCAGCCAGATGGCTTTCCAGGTCTCCGGTGTGGCATTCCTAGGCCAGCCTAGGAATCTTCTGAGCCATGCCAGTGTTGCCAGCACCCGGGGGACACACCATCCACCCCCACTCTGCAGCTCTCCCCAGTGCACATCCTGGTATTTTACACAATGCAGCTACTCCCACCAGGGCCATCCCTCCCCTGGCAATGACACCCTCAGCCCCTAGCCCAATCCGCTGGCTGGCTTCTCTCCAAAGTAAGAAGAGCTTTGCTCCTCCAGAGCCTCCTCTTTCAGCCAGGGACTAATTCATCACGTGTACTGGAAAGTCCCTTTTAAGCCACAGCCAAAACTTCCCTTTTTTTCTCTTGGAGCCCAGATAAGCTGGGAAGTGACAGTTCACTGTTTTGCAAATTTCAGAGGTGAAAGTCACTGCCAGGAAAAAAAAATTGGCAAAAAGTCTAGAAATGATTCACACTGAGAAGTCTGAGTGGTCGACTGCAAATCCATTCACAGCTTAATAAATCATTGGCTAGGGGGGCCGAGGAGGAACAAGCGATTCCAAGGGGGACAAGCAGGACAGGGTTCTTACGGGTCCACCCAGGCTTGGCTTCACCGGTGTTACCTGCGGTTCCAGCTTTTGCAGAAGGCACGCAGATGGGGTCGAGAAAATAATGGAGTTTGGCTCAGAGTCGGAGAAACCTTGGCACAGCCGCGCAATGCGGAGTGCTGGACCTCAAGCTCCCTGCCCGCCCCGCCCCCATTTCTAAGGCTTCCGGAGGGGGAGCAAGCGGGGAGGGGCCCACACTGCCCACCTTTCCTCTAAGCACTGACCTTTGCCAAAAAGGTGGCGTCCCGGATGGCCCCCACCACCTCTCCGCCCTTGGGGTGCACCTTGGCCACGTGCATCCACATGCGCTCCCAGGTGTGGCTGTCCATGGGGAAGCCGCTCTTGTTCACGTGGAACAGCACCCCACCGTCTCTGTCCTCTTCCTCCGAGCCCCCGCTGGTGGCGAGGCTCACGGGCCGCGCGTGGCTGCTCCGGGACCGGGTGCCTTTGGCGCCTTTGGGGTGGGGGCAGCGGTGAGTGTCGGCCGCCGAGCCAGTCATGGTGGGGTGTGGGCGTGGGCGCGGGATCAGAGCCCCACGCGCGTGGCCTTCTCCATGCCGCTGGTGCCGCAGGACGCGCCAAGGGGGAGCGCGGCGGTGCTCCCGCTCACTGGCCGGGTCTGGAAGCAGGAGACAGCAGACCCGGCGCTGAGCGGACGTGCAGGGGCGTGAGTGCAGGCCCGGGGAGTCCCCACGGCAGCCCCGCTGCCCTCGCGGGGGGACAGATCGCCCACCTCCCACCCCGCGCGCTGAGGCCCTGAACCCGAGCTTTCTGCCCGGCGACTGCGGGAAAGGCGGCTCGGAATTAGCAAGCAGGCTTCACACCCACCTAAGCCCGGGGCGGGGATGCGGGGCCCGGGGGCTGGGGGGATGTGGAGTGGACCGTGTGGGCCGAAGAAAGACAGCTCGTGTTGAGTGAGGAACAGGAGGTCCCCGCAAAGCTCCACGCGGCCCTCGGTCCCAGAGGTGGCCCGGCCACGAGCCTAGCCCAGAATGCGCCGGCACGTGAGCACGCGGGGTTCGAGCGCGGGCGCCGCAGCAGCCTCGGCTCGCACAGGAGGCGCGGTTTCTTCCAGGAAGCTCCCGCCCCGCCCTGGACCCCGGTGGGCGAAGGGGCGGCCCCAGCCCCTTCTCCGGAGCCCAGCGCCGGGCACCAGAGGGGCGCGGGACGCGCTTGGCGTGGGGACCCACCTGAGGCCAGCGCGCTTCATTTCGGCCGACCCTCTCCGGGGGTCGCGGGCGGCGGAGGTTGCTGCCCGGCCCTGGGCTGACTCTGCTGGGGGTGCGGCGGCCGGCCCCTCATCCCAAGTCTCATTCTCGAATGTTATTCTGTGAAATATAACCCAGTCACCCGGGCAGCCGCCGATGTTCCGAAGGCGCTCATTGGCCTCCGCAACAAAGAGGGGCGGGTCCCGGCCTCGGGACTCCACCTCCCCGAGCTCCGCCGCGCTCTGATTGGCTCCGGGCACCCTGGGCGGGAGGGGACCCGAGGTAGGGAAGCTGTGTGGCCGCGGGAAATCCGACCGCTATCGCGTCCTGGGAGCCCCGCGGGGCTGGAGAGGTTGTCCGTGGGCCTGATGATCCAGTTTCCCCAGGAGTCGTGGCCCCGGGGAGGGTTTGCAACTATGGGAAACAGTGGAGAGGCAAAGCCTCCCTGGAGTGACCCGGAGGCAGAGAAAGGCTGGGCTCGTCGCTGTTCCTGCCCGGGATGGTGGGGGATTCCGGCAGGGGCCTAAGTTTACATGTGTGCACAAAACTTAGTATATTTTTAAAATCCTACAAGTTTCCCCCAAGATTAACAAGTGGGCACAGCCTTGGACCCTCTGTTTTAGTCACGGCTAATGAAGTCCCTAAAAACCCAAGCGGATGTGCAGCCCGAAAGCCAAGAGGGGAGCCAGGCCCTGTTCTGCCCCAGGCGTGGTAGAGGAAGGGACCGAGAGGCTCCAGCCATGGTGGACTGGCCGCCTTCCCTCCCCACACGCCCCGCTCACCTACCTTTGCGCTAAAGGTGGTGTCCTTTTCTTTTTAAGGAAGAGAAGCTCGAGGGAGGCGGGAAAAGCACCAGGCCACTGACCCGCAGGCACATTCTAAGTCCACATTTGCCTTTTGCTGAGCCGGGTGGCCCTGGACAGCAGACTCCAAAATCTCAGCTCTCTGGCTGGCAGGATCGGATTCCCCCGCTTGTGTCCTGTGGACACTTGGGACCTTGGCCAGAGCCTCCTGTGCTCAGGCCACGTGTCAGCTTCTCGAGGACGAGGCAGCTGTGACTGCGGTGAATTAGGCTCAGGTGCAGAACCCGCCCACAAGGAGCCTTGAGAAAGCAGCTCCTGGTTGCTGACCCTCAAAACTGGCCTGAGATGCGAGGGAACTGGCCCACAGGCGGGCACAGAGGGACAGTGTCTGCGGAGGCCCTGGGGCACAGTGAGAGCCAGGACTCAGGCAAGGAGACTTGGGTTCAGGACCCAACCTGGCCCTGCACTGCTCACCCACACAGAGCCCAGGCCTGGGCTTTCTGCAGTCAGGAGAGAGAGCAGTAACTTGGGTCTATATGGAGGAGAAAATGGGCAGTTCCTGAAACTCTTGAATTTGTGGAACTCTGACTAATTCAAGGGGAGCAAGCACACGTGGGAGAAAAGCCTCCTTTCACAATGTAATTGCGTTAGTTTTCATTTTCTGATTAGAAGGAAACATGCCAAGACTGGGCGGGCGTGGTGGTACATGCCTGTGATCCCAGCTCTCGGGAGGCTGAGGCAGGAGGATCACCATGAGTTCGAGGCCGGCCTGGGATCCATAGTGAATTCAAGGGCAGCCTGAATTACATAGTGAGACCTTGTCTCAAAAAACCAAAAAAAGAAAAGAAAAGAAGAAAAAAAGAAAACATCCCTTAGAGAGTGATCTACTTTCTCATTTTGAACATTCTCCTTCTCCTTCCCCTTCTTTTTTTTATTCCTCTCTCAAATCTATTACCATCTCCAACTTCCCTTGGAGTTCCCAGTCCAGACTAGAACTGTAGGATGAGGTGGATGGGAATTTGGCCTGACAATCGAATAGACCAGAAGTGAACATGGAAGAACAGCAAGGGCCACCGCCCTCTGGTCCCTCCCGGGTGTCCTCAGGCAGGCCAAGTGCAAACAACTTCCGCGACCTTGTTAAACCTGTACCCAAACCCTGCTTTACCTGTGTAAAAGAATGTTCCTGTTCTAGGTATCTCACAGAAGCAGTTATACAATGTTTGTCCTTTAGTCCAGGGTACCAGGGGAGGTTATTGGCTCATCTTTGCCTCGAAGTATCTCAGTCAGGGGAGGAGAGCTTTTGCTGTTAATTCCTAGTACTTCATGTGTCCGTTTTTTCCTTTCCCAGGGGTGGGATGGGTGGAGAGCCAAGTGACAAGGCATATGATGACAGCTGTGAGACTTGGCTGCTCTTCTGAAGAGGTGCCGTGCAGCCCCCAGGAAGGCGCTGGCATTCAGAGGAGTCTGCCTCAGAATTCCTTTGCACTTAAGGGTTGTGCAGGGTCGCATGGACTGCCCAACATTGTTCATCCTTCCCATGTGTATTCTGTGTTGTGTGACCCTCGTGTGAACCCAGGCCATGATAAATATTAGGGATTTTGAAAGGTCAGTAGTTAGAGTGACATAGTCTAGAGAGGCACAGTGGGAAAAGGCCAGTTTGTGATTTGAACGGGGACGCTCAGCCTCTAAGAGCACAGCTGCTGCCTGTCCTTACCATTGTGGCTAGTCAGGCAGAGAAGGGTGGGAAGCTTTGAAATGAGAAGAGCTGGGTTCAAACAGTGTCTCATTATTCAAGTGTCAAGTGCTGGAATTGCAAAGATAAATAAGACTGCATCTGACCCCAGTGGATCCTATTTCTAGCTCCACCATTTGTCGACGGTGCAATTTTGGGTGAGTTACTTAATGTCTCAGAGCCTTACTTTGAAGTGAGTCTCATACCATATGCTCGAGAGGGATGTGAGGATTCAGAGAGGCCAGCTCTGCAACGACACACATTCAGCACCTCGTCCGTGTTATTCAGGGCTTCCTCTGGCTCGAGACCATTCCGCGGACAGATCTGAGATGTCTGCGGCCAGAGCATCTCATTGTGTGAGCGTAGAGACGGAGAAATGGCTTCAGTTTTCCAGGGAAAGAGAAACACATTTCAATCAAGCCATGAGTGTGTGGAGGGGGAAAGGAGAAGCTAGTGGAGGGCGGGAGGAGAGGGGCACAGGGAACTGGCAGAGTCGCTGCCTCATTTAGCAGAACTGGGAGACCCAGCCAGTTATGGGTGGGAAGGACGTGTCCCTTCCCTGAAATTCACAAGCTGAAGTTCTAACCCTGGTACCTCGGGGCGTGACCTTATTTGGAAACACTGCCATGGCACGTGTAGTTAGTTCAGATGAGGTCAATCCAACGTGACTGAGGTCAGGGAGAACATCTTGTGGAGATGAGCACCAAGGAAGTGGTGGGGCCGGGAGAAAGCCCTGGACCGGACCTGTCCCCAGAGCCTTCAAAGGGAGCGCAGCCCTGCTGCTGATGCCTCGGTCTCAGCCTCCAGCCTCGGGAGCTATGTTTTTCTGTTTACACTGCTCAGCTTTGTGAGGGCAGCCCTGGCTGACTGGACACTCCCCAGATCAGGGCTTAGGCCCTGGAGTCAACCCAGGCATGCAGGGCCCATGATCAGCCTGAGCCAGAAGTTACCACTGTGCTGTGCTAGTGAATTGACTTTTCCACCAAATATCAACACTAACATTCTGCTAATCATGAGAGGCCATGATCTGCTCTTGTTCTAGGATAGCTGATGAAAACCTCAAACGAGAGGTAGCATCTTTCCCGAGGGCTCAGAAAAATGGAATAGGTTCTTCAGGCCCTGTTTTCCCAGCAATGTGTTCCACACATTCCATGGTAGCCTGTCGAGAGCCATTCTACATAATTTTGGGGCAAAACTCATTTCATGATTAAATTATGATTAGGGCTGGCAATTTAGCTCAGTGGTTTTGCCGCCTGCTGCACAAGCGCAAGGACCCAAGTTCGATCCCGGGTACCAAAAAAAAAAAAATTATGATTAGGACTGTCTAAGGCCCAATGTCACCTTGGCCAAGACCCAGCTATGGTATTTATTGCTGATGGCTAAATTAGTTAGAAATTATTATAAGGCAGTTAAACAAAGCTGGGCCCTCAGCATAGAAAAACAATTGAGGCACATTCACTGGTCAGCATTATAAAAAGAAAAGAGGTACTACTTACCCTAGAGATGAGTTGCAGTGATTGGTATTCTAAGTAGACATCAATCTCCCTAGCCCATTTCCTTTCCGGAAATTCCTTGTCTGTGACTTGTTTTCCCATTTGATCCCCATTTAATCAATATTACCTGGGTGACTGTACTTGTGATCTTATTGGTTGATCATGGTTTTGTCCCACCTCATGCCCACCTTGTAATTTTCCATTGGGTCTTACAGTTTTGTCTCACCTTGAACCCACCTCACCTCTCAACTTTGCTCAATAAAATGCCTTTGAAAACGGGGTGGGCAGGCAACCCACTTTCCAGTCCCCTGTCTGTCTCTCTTAGACAGAAGCTATCTTTCTCTAAATAAATTTTTCCTATTCTTAACCTCTGTTATTCCTAGAATTCATTCTTCAATTTTAGAGAACATGAACTTGAGTTTCAAGTATCTAGTGGGTTCGGGAGTTACATCTCTTCCCCCTATATCAGTGGTATGCGGAAAAAACTCTGTGTACCTCAGGTCATAAGCTGAGGACTGAATGATGCTGAGACGCTCAAGGGCAACATCAGCTGAAGACATCCTGGTTCTTTGAGAACCCAGTAGTAATAAAGAGAAAGTTTTCACCTGGGGGAAGGACAAATTCCTTATTAGCCTGCTATCTCATCCCACCAACTATTGTAAGAATGCTTTGCCCTTCCTTATTTTATTCATTAAGTTTATTGATACATTTTAGGTATACAGTATAATGACATTCATCATTGGGAATTTGTACCTTAACATGATATATCTTGGTTCTTATTTTTTTCCCCATTCCCTGCCCTCCCTTCAATCCCTCCACCCCTCCCTATTTAGAAAGACTTTGTTTCCTTTTTTTCCTTTTCTCATATTTATTTCTTTCGCTTCTTTCCTTTCCCCTACTCCTCCTACTTCCCTTTCCCCTTTGGAACTTTTCTTTCTATTTCAAATTACCTGTTATACATTTTGATCCTTATTTACACTTTCAGTTTCTCATACCAGAGAAACTATTCGGTATTTAGATATATGTGTCCTATTTATTTCACTTAAGAGTATGGCCTCAATGTGCATCCATTTAGCTATCAATGTCTCTAGTTTCTCACTCTTTATGGCTGAGTAGTACTCCATTGCTTTTCCCCTCTTAATGTCCTCTTCGACCTCATCAACTTAAGATTACTGCTGCCCTCTGAGTCTCCTGGTACTCTCTCCAATTATTATGTGTACCCAATAAATAGTGGCATGTTTGGAATATCTTTGTCTTTGCCCACTCTGGCGCTGACCTCCCAGACTATACTTTGAAATTACGTCTCCATTGTCTCTCTTTCTTTAGCCCTTGCAGCATCCCTCTCTAGGCAGATCAGAGGATTGATCGGCCTCTGATAGTAGCCTACGCATGTGAGTCATCACTCATGCATATTTTGTTTTATATCTTCCCTCATTGTTTTGGGTGTAGGCCTTGCCATATAAATAAATGGCAAAACAAAAAGCCACATGTAATGAATGCTTTTTTTTTTTTTTGAGACTAGGTCTCGCTGTGTAGTTCAGGCTGGCCTTGAACTCACTATATATCCCAGGCTGGCCTCAAACTCAAGGTGATCCTCCTGCCTCAGCCTCCCCAGTGTTGGGATTACAGGAGTGTGCCACCACACCCAGCTGAATGCTTAATTTATACCACACATAGTTTAAGCACTTCACATGCATTATGTTATTTAATGTGCACAAGAAACCCATGAGATAAGTTTTAAATCAAGACTAGGAAATTTAAAGTAATTTGTCTAAGGTCCAGCCAGCATGGTTTGGACCTCGAGTGTCCCCCCACAGGTCCATGTGTTAGATGCTTGGTCCTCAGCATGGTGCTAATGGCAAGTGATGGACAGCTTAAGAGATGGGGCCAAGTGGAGGGTTGAAGTCACGGGGGCCGTGGACTTCAATGGGACTGTGGCACCCTGGTCGCTTCCTTTTCTCTCTTTGGCTCCCCGGCCATGAGGGAAATGGCTTTGCTCTGCCACGGGCTCCTGCCATGATGTGCTGGCCTCCACCAGAGGCCCACGAGCAATGGGCCTGCAGGGTCAGGGACTGCAACTTCCAAATGCTAACAACGAAAACCACAAACATAATTTGTCTATTGGAGCTTCAGTTCTGAATGGACAAAGGCATTTGAAAAAGGATCCTCCAAGAATTTGTAGCTACAGGGCAGGGGATTTAGCTCAGTGGTTTTGCCGCCTGCTGCACAAGTGCAAGGACCCGAGTTCGATCCCTGGTACCAAAAAAAACACAAAAACACAAGAATTTGTAGCTATACGTCTGTTTTTTCACATTCAGCTTGTACTACAAAGGGTGGGCAGGAAAACACAAGATGAAAAGCTAAGCTTCAGGGCCATCGGGTTATAACACTTACAGGGGCCCAGAAACAGCAGAGGCCCAGCTCTGGAGAAGAACATCCTCGACCCAGGTCCGCAAGAAACCCCAAAGCACTCAGGCAAGCAGGACCCACGTTTAAAAATTACAAACTTGTGCCAGGTGTGGTGGCGCGCACCTGAAGTCCCAGCACTCAAGGCAAGAGGATTGTGATTGCCCGGCCTGGGCGACTTAGTGACTTAGCAAGACCCTCTCTCAAAGCAAAACAGGACTGGGGTATAGCTCAGCGTGAAGGCTCTGGATTTAATCCCAGTACCTCACCAATCAAACTAACAAAAACCCCACGTCACAAGGAAGAAAGCCACCAAAGCAAGAGTAAGCATACATCACTAGAGTTAAACCTGTAAGGACTTCACAGACAGAAATAAGATGCAGAATCTCAAAATATTTTTGTTTAAAACTTTTACAGAAATCAAAAGGATTAAAAACACAAGCAACAATCAGGAGAAAAGTTAAAATCTACCAAATTTGAAAAAGAACCAACTAGAACTAACATGAAGAAATGGACTCTTTGAAAGTAAAAGCTTATTAGGTGGTATACAAGTCAGGACGCCCTAATTGCTATAGCAAATAGAACCAGCAAGATTGTTTTTTCTTATACTGGGCGGGTTGATCGAGCTCGTGGGGCAGATTTCTATACTTAGTGCTTCAGAGACTCAGGCTGACAGAGGTGCTGCCATTTTTAGCACGTGGCTCTTCAGATTTCCCTGGGTGTCATCTTTATTTCAGCCACCAGAAGGGGGAAAACAGGAGTGCGTGTAGGAAGCGTCCCATCGGCCAGGCCTGGATGTCAGGCACCTCTCTTCTTGGCCCAGGATGGAGGTGACTAGAGTTCAATCCCATGACCTTCACACAGAATAGGCAACTGTGGAGTGCAGGAAGGGTAGCGCCGATAAAAATCCACAAGTCCGTTGATAGGAGGTAAAATGGTAGAAGCATAGAGGTCGCCAGAATTTACCAATCAAGGAACCCTGAAGAGGAGGCATTATGAAGTCTGTCCCGAGGATGTGGGAAGCTCCCAGATCAGAACTTGATTCTGTTCCCCGAAGGATTCTTTGTCTTTGGTATCCATGACTCCTCACTCTGCAGTCTGGGAAGTTCTGCCCCGTCTGCGACCCTTTAGCAACACATTCTTGTATCCAATGTCATAATAGTGTGGATTTGTGGACACTGGGATTATTTTAAAGCTTACAAAGTCAGGCAGGGCATAGTGGTACACACCTGGAGTCCCAGCTACTTAGCAGGCTGGAGGCAGAAGAATCCCTTGAGCCCAAAATTTCAAGGCCAACCTGGGTGACATATGAAGACCCTGACTCAAAAAGAATTAAAAACGTTTCTTGCCAAAGCTGAGTTTGTGATTTCTTTATAATCCCTCACAAATTTAGTAGGTTTCTAATCTATTTGTTTCTAGATAGTTCCATATGCCACAAGCATATTGATAGTTCTCGCCTAAATAAAATTCTCAAACCTGATTGATGTCCTTGTTGCATGCCCTTCTATTTCACCTAACAGTGATTTTTTTTTTCAGTACCAGGGATCAAACTCAGGACCTTGTGCTTGCCAGGCAGGCGTGGTACCACTGAGCCACATCCCTGGCCCTACAATAATTATTTTGAGCCCATCTAAAGCAGTAGGTTCAAGTCAGAAGAGTCTCAATATGACCTTCGGCTTGGGCTGAATCGCTTTGTTTTTGTAAGATGTGTCATTGGCCTCTGTCACTCAAAGCTTTTATCAGAACATGTGTGAAGCCCTGTGTTCTATCCCCAGCACCATAAAAAAATAGCAGGAAAAAACCAAAACAAACAAAATAACAACAAAAGCTACCTGTTTTCAGTTTTACTTAGTGCTGCTTAGGACTGAGAAGCGATCTTTTCCAACACTGCCAAGGCCCAACTGTCTGGGCTAAGTCCATTCTTTTCCATGATAGTTAATTCTTTCCTGTGATCCTAGCATTAACTAAAAACTTTGCTAAACACAGTAAGGGGTGGCCAACATGCATGCACTAACACCGTGGCTCTTTCCAGCAAATTCCTTTAAAACAACAGAATCAGCAGTAGGCATTTGGTCTGATTTGGAAGTCATTGCAAGTGACCATTTTGCCAAATGTTTTGTCACTAAATAACCCTGATCTCCATCTTTCTAGCATATGATGTTTATTTCTGTGCCATGCGTACCAGAGCATTATGATGGGGCCACATGTTTTAGGTTAGGGTCCCATTTCTAGTACCAATGGGAAAGCCTAGAAAAAGGAGAAGTTACAAAACAGCAGCTGAAAATAAATAAATAAATAAATAAAAACAACAACAACAAACAGCAGCTGAATAAATTCAAAGAAAATGGAAGGAGGGGAAATAAGAAAGAAGAGAAGACATATAAATAAAAAATATAGGAAGAAATACTAATAAACCAGGTGAAACTTCTGGCAAGACTAACAAGAAAAAGGGAAAGAAAAGGAACGATGTAAACAAAAGTAGGGGAAAATGCAGTTGGAGGAAGAACTCCAAATGTAACAGATTAAAAAGATAATAGATCTGAGGGATGGAGGCAGAAGGATTCAAGTTTGACCCCATCCTGGTTGATTTAGTAAGATCCTGTCTCAAAATAAAAAATAAAAAAAGGGTAGGTATGTAGTTCAGTGTGAATTCCTTGGGTTTAACCCCCAGTACCACCAAAACAAAACAAAACAAAACAAAAAGATAATAGAATACCATGAAAACCTCATGCCAGTGAATTTGGAAACAAACAAAAGTGACAATTACTAGGAAAATATATTACCAAAATCAACTTGAGGAAGAAAAAAAAAATCTCAGTACCCCAAGAATTGTTAAAATTTACCCTCCAAGAAATTATCTGACACTATTGATCAGTTTTCTCATTGCTGGGATAAAATACCTGACATCCACAACTTGCTGGAGGAGAGTTTTAGTTGGCTTATGGTTTGGGTTTTGTTTTTTTTTTGGTACTGGGAATCGAACTCAGGACCTTGTGCTTGCGAGGCAGGCGGCAGAACCACTAAGCTAAATCCCCAGCCCAGTCAGCTTATGGTTTCAGAGGTTTCAGTCCATGGTCACAGCTGGCTCCAAAGCAGGAACATCACGGTGGAAGCTGCTCATTTCATAGTGGCCAGGAATCAGAGCACAGGGAAATATGCCAGGGAGAGATATAGCTTCCAAGGGCAGCTCCCAGGTGACCTTTCTGCTCCAGCTGGGCCTCACCTCCTCACAGCACATTCAGCTATGAACATCAGTAAATTAATCAACTGATGAATATAGCATCCTCATGATCCAACCATCTCTCCCAAAGTCTCTTAATGCAGTAAAGTTGACAAGTAAGAGTAACTGGCACTCTGATCCAGAGTGTTTTACGTGAGTAATATCAAACATTGAAGAAACAAATCTTATACAAAATATTTGAGAAAATAGAAAAAGAAAAACAGTGGTATACAAACTGGTAAAATTTTGGTATGCAAATAAGACAAGAAAAGTATGAAAGGGGCCGGGGATTTAGCTCAGTGTTTCCACTGCCTGCCTGGCAAGTGCAAGGACCTGAGTTTGATCCCCGGTACCAAAAAAAAAGAGAAAAGTATGAAAGGAAATTTAGTAGCAATCTCTATTTTGAATATAAAGGAAAATATCCTAAACAAAATATCCGCAAGTTGAACCTAGCAATGTACAAGAGCTATTGTACACATCTTTTTTGTTGTTGTTGTTACCGGGGATCAAACTCAGGACCTCATCATTGCAAGGCAGGCACTGGAACCACTGAGCTAAATCCCCGGCCCTATTATACACATCTTAATGAAGTTGAAACTAGACTCCTGCTTCCCACTGTATAGAAAAATTATTGCCATGTGAGTTCATCAGTCTTAACATCACTGCTATGATTCTTGACTTGTTCTTTTTTTTTTTTTTTGGTACCAGGGATCAAACTTGGGTCCTTGCACTTGCGCCGCAGGTGGTGAAACCTCTGAGCTAAATCCCCGGCCCACTGCTACGTTTCTTATGGTGCCATGCTGTGGTAAATCTGCAGCTGTATCCAGGAAGTACGCTTGCTTCAAAAAATTGAGCCTGACTGTTAAATCTGTGTGTTGACAGAGCAAGTCTTAGAAATGACAAAGAGTTTAAAAAAATTTAAAAAAAGTTAATTGACACCACAAGGAAGCAATTAGTAAAATCCAGAATGTAGGACAAATGATATCCTGCCTCTAACAAACCAATGGCAAATTAATGGCAATAAAAGTAGAATAAGGTAGAGTAGGAAAGAACCGGTAGAATTAGAAAGACAAGATATTTAGCAACTAAAGGCAATATGTTTATCTTGCTTTGAGTCTCTTTAAAATAAACAACTATAAAGCAGAAAACAAAAAAAGCCTGTTGGAGACAATTAAGGCAATCTGAATATAGAGCTAGACATTATGTAATATTAATGAGTTGTCATTTTGTCAGGCTTGATAGCGATATGGTGGTCATACCCATGTCTTATCAGAGACAGATAACAAAGTATGGGTGAAATGATGCAATGTTTACGATTTGCTTTACAAGGTTGATGTAAGAAAATTTAGCGTAATTATTGGGCTGAAAGATGGGAACAGGCAAGTCATTAGGTTATTTTTTCAATTTTCGTGAGTGTTTGAAGTTTTCCATATAAATGAAGACATGCACCGAATTAGTAACATATTAATAGATGTGTTGGACACATCTCATATCCACCTCACATTCTTTAGACCTCACCTTTCTCCTGGAACCAACATCTATCTCCGTGGCCATCCTCATCTGTGTAACTAACCAGCTACCTGGGACCCAGAAGTATTGGGCTGTCCCTCCAGGCTGTGGCTCCAGAGCCAGGCTGGCCAGCCACATGCTTCTGATTCTCCACCACCACTGGGGCCAGATGAAATACCACACCCCAGGAGGTGGGCTCTGGCTTCCCAGCAGCCATCAAAGGGGCTCAGTGACACAATCTAGGGAAATCGCCCCCATGGAGAGTATTTTGACAGATGAGAAGCAGGAAATGGCAGGGAACTGGGTGGAGAATCATTTCCTCTTCCCTCCAATGTATTGTTCCAATTGAGAGTTTTCCAATATGGTGGTCTGGAGATAGCCTGCATGGCCGAGCACATGCCTACTGAGCGGCCTACCGGCCTCTTTGCAGTTGGGGATGAAGTAGTTGGCTGCCTAACACACCACCTTGCATTGCTTCTCATCCTATCCAAACTCATTTCCCTTGTTACTTATTCTTGCTGTCTCTCCCAACCAGCACTTAGTCTCTGTTTCAGATTCTGTTTTTAGGAAAATTCAGCTAAGACAACTGGTTCCACAAGTACCTCTAGAAAGCAAATCCTCAAGATGGGTTTTGGGGTTGTATTGCCCATCTACATAAGATCAGTAGAAACTCCTTTGCTAATAGCAAGTGGGATGGTAATAACCCTGATATGCAACAGCACCCCAGCTTTCAGTAAGGTTCAGTTGGGTTGAATTGGGTAGCGAGCAAGACATTAGGACATTAATTAGTCATTGTGTTTTTTCAGTTTGGAAACGATAATTATATGGTACTAGGGAACTTTTTTACCTAGGTGGTGCTGAAAGTGAAGAAGGAAGCTCCCGTCCCTCCCAAATCCTAAACCAAGGCAGAGGCTTTGAAGGCCACAAAGGCAGGCCTGAACAGTATCTACAGCCACACACACAAAAGAAGACCCTACTCCTGGCAGCCCAAGACACTGAGGCTCTGAGCAGCCCACACATCCTGGCACCCTCAGGAGAGACACAGGTGGCCACTATGCCTTCATCCAGGTCCCCTGACCACAGAGTTGGCCCCGATGAAGACCGAAGACAAGAACACACTTGGCGGTCACCGTAGGTGTCAAGGCTGACAAGCACCAGAACAAGCAGGCTGTGAAGAAGCACTGTGACATGCAGGTGGTCAAGTCCATGCCCTGATCAGGCCTGGTGGAGAGAGGGAGCCTATGGTCCACGGGCTCCTGACTGTCATGCTTTGAATATTGCTAACAAAATTAGGACCATATAAATGGAATCCAGCTGGATAATTCTAAATATACATTTCTTCACCGTGTTGAAAAAATGGAGAAGGTGTGAGATACCTGGGAAACACAAAATGACAGGCTCAGAGCAGTTAATTATCAACTCCCGAAATGCTCTGAAAGCCAGAGAGGCTGTAGGGCAAGTTTAAAGGAGAGCATTCTTTCCTGCAGTCATAGGGTAAACTCTTAAAATCAAACCCAAGCTCTGATCACAGTGGGGTGGGACAGCAAAGGAGACTAAGTGCATGGCCCTCACAAGCTACCATGTCACAGTCAGAGCCCTAGGGGTAGGGAAGGCGTGGGACCCTTCCAGCTGGGACTGGAATGTCTTGGTGGATGAACATCTTGCCTTCAAAACCCCTGAACTCTCCTGCTCTACCCAGACCCCTTTATTCATGACTTCCTCTCCTTATGACCTGGCCTGCCCACTGATCCCCTCTATCATTGCCCAGAGTCGGGTTGCGGCACAGCCTATATAGGGGAGCAAAAGTCCTGCTGCAGAGAGGAAAGACACACGTGCCAAAGGTATGGGGGCCTTGGCTAGTGAGCGCAGGCAGGAGCTGTGGACAGGTGTGGGAGGGCCCCTGAGGATGTTACATAGTGAGCAGGGAGTGCAGTGGGGCAGAAAGCTCAGCTGGGAGGACTCACTGATTAGGGAGTACTCATGCAGAATTCAGGGTTTAATGTGTTAGCAAGAATGCCCAGGGCTCGTTCTAAATGTTGGCCAAGATGGTAGTTTGAATCCTGGTCTTAACAATGGCCACAAGCAAGGTAGAGGAGCCAGAGTTTTTGCATTGGGCTGAAAAACTGCAGAAGACTTGATCTGAAATATTAAAAGGGTTTATTCTGTAGGGTTCTAGAACCCACTAACTAGTTCCTTAAACCTTCCCAGGACACTGCCTTCACTAAGGCAAGAAAGAATGCATTTGGGAGGAGGCTTTCTGAGGACTTTACAATGACCATCCTGGTAGCCCAGAGTCGAAGGTGGGGGAGGGTGCTAAGGAGCTGGGCTCCTGTGGCTAGTGGAGATAATAGAAGTCCCAGAATTGTAGTGCCAGGTGGGAGCACATAGCTATAAAGGATGAGATGGACATCTTACCACAATGGACAGCCAGGTGGAGGGTGACTTTCTTTGCTGGGACTCACAGTGCCGGCTAATATGTCATGCTGTTCCTAGGGGAAGGGTAACCATAGAATTCATTATTCAAATTGAGCTACTTCTGAGAGCAAAGAGGAGTGCTAAGGATGATTACATGAGGAAGGTAGGTAACACCAGGGCTGCCTCAGTCAGTGGTACCTCTAGTCATCCTACCAAATTGTGAGATACAAATACAGGGAGCAACATATACACATATACATTAATATAAGTGCAATATGTTTGTTTGTTTCCCTCCCCACATAATATCAAACATCTGAAAGCTTTCAGAATATTTTCTCCATTGACATGTGATATAGTTTGGGTCTAGATATTCCCCCAAAGCTTGTGGTCATAGGCTTGATCTAGAGTGTGAAGCTGGAATTTATTCATGATGCAGTGCTAGGCTCAAGGGCATGAGGATGAAGGGTGTGAGTGTTGCCCGTCCTAAGTAGACTGGATAAGATAAAAGGGGGAGAAAGAAGCTGGTAACACCCCCTGTTGCCTTTGCTGCCTTGTGTCCACCATGTTGTTTCTCCTCTCCAAAGCCTGTTTGTCATCCCTGCCTTGGAGCCAGCTGATTATGGACTGAAACTGCTACAAACTGTAAGCTAAATAAACCCCTTCCTTTCCAACTTTTGGTGTCGGGTATTTTGTCTCAGCAATGAGAGAAAAGTAACTAATGTAACCTGTTACCCCATGTTTCCTCAGAACAAAGGATCTACTTTACAGCTAAGGGGGGCGGTAATGATGGGCTCGTGACTGTGGCCTACTGGTCTTAGTATGTAGCACATGCCTCAAAAAAGCAGCTGACCTGATAATATAGTGGAAAACCTCTTTGAAACTCAGATTCAGAAACATCTGCAGCTTATAATATGCTTTAAACAAATGACCGCTATATGGGCCTAAACTTCAATAGCTAGAAAAAATGAATCCAAATCCAAAGGGTGGAAGTAGAAGTGACTCCTTTTACTCCAACGCTCAGTGAGCCACTTAATGAATTTGTGTTGGTTTTTTGTCTCCAAAACTTTGGACTCTGTCATGTTAGAGGTTCTGGTTTCCAGGAAGATGTCTCTGCCAGTCAGATTCTACTGACCTGGAAATGGGTTACTACCTGGCTGCTTTGGACATTTCAGACCAAGGGTCAAAGAAAAGAGTTAAAGTATAATAATTATAATTTCCATGAGGAGCCTGGATTGTTCCTTCTGGATTCCAAGGATTCACTGGGGAATCTAGCTCTTCAATGCCTGGTATTACTATTATTTAGATCTAGAATGTCCCTCAAAAGGTTCTCTGAGATAAAGGTGCTGTTGGGAAGTGGCACCTGGTCAGAAGAGGTGGGCTGCTGGGGGCATAACCTGGAAGGTTATATCTCTCTCCCCAGCCCCCACTTTCACCCTCTGCTTCCTGGCTGCCCTGGGATGAGCAGCTGTCCTCTGCCTGTACCCTTCTGCCGTGTCCTTTCTGCTTCACCCAACCATGGACTGAATCCTCTAAAACTGGTGAGTCAAAATAAACCTCTCCTTCTTTAAGTTGTGAGTTTTGAGAATTTTGTCCCATTGATGGGAAAAGTAACTAAGACAGGTTTTTTTAATACCAGAAAAGTGGGTTCATTGCTGTGACTGTACTTGACTATGTAGTCTAGAGGCTTTTGGAACTGGTTTGTGGGGTGAATTTGGAAAGTTTTGGAGATGATAGCTAGAGAAGACCTAAAATGCTGTAAATTGAGCTTGGTGGTAGATTCTGATCAAAACTCAGAGAACCAGAATACTGACAGATATGCACACAGTAAAGGCCAGGCTCAGGCAATTTCATTTGGGAACTAGGACTCCATTAGCAGCTAGATTCAAGACCTTCTGTGTTATGTTGTGGCAGAAAGTTTGTCTACATTCTGCTCATATTCTGAGATTTTGAGGGAAACTGAGATTAAGGGTGGCAGACTAACTAATCTGGCAGCAGAAACTTCAAGGCAGCACAATGTTCAAGATGTGGCATGAGTACTACCAGCTGCTTTTAGCCAGGTCTACAGTGAAACAAACATTGAGTGAGACAAAAGAAGTGAAAAATGTAGTTTCAACAGAGAGAAAGTGCCCACAAAGCAAGGGCCATGGAGCCCATGGTTGCTAAAAAAAATTAGCATTAAAATGAGCCAAGACAAGTCTTCTGCATCAGGATAATAGGAAAGATGGCTTCAGGGCATGTCATGAATCAGCAAAATCCCACTCTTTGGAGGCTCAAAGATGCAAAAGTGGAAGACTTTGCATTGAGAAGAAAGCACCAGGGAGCCCAGCACATTTGGGGCAAAATAGGAAAGAGATTTCAGAGTTCAGCCATCTAGGTACACAGAGGCCTCTACATCTACGGTCCTAAAAGGCTTGGCTACTGCTCAAGTTGACAGCAGACCTTGGTGTCAACAACATGGTGCTCATTTTTCAGGCATGCAGAATACAACATTTGTGCAGTCAGCAAGACTTCCACTCAGATTTCAGAGAAAGGCATGGGAGGCCAGGCAATGTATCCCTGAGAGCAGTGCCTGAATCTGTGAGTGTGAAGTCAAAAGGGCATTGGAGACCCCAGAAAAATGGAGTTACCAGGAACATGGAGCATCTGTTGAGAAAAGCCCCAAGCAGTGAGCAGAGCCACCTCAAGAGAGTGGCTGTGAATGCTACAACCAGCAATGCTGATGGGTGGGGCTGCTCAAGTCCTTTGGAGCTCACATCTTGCCACAGCTTGCCGCAGGTGCTGCAGGATTTAATGTTCGCCCTGCTGGGTTTTAGTCTTGCTTTGGTCACCTTCTTTCCCAACCCCCCTGGAGTGGTATGTTTACCCTGTGCCATTGCATGTTGGCAGGGTTTTACTTCCCTTTTGACTTTTACATGGGCTCACAGCTAAGAATATGCCTTGAGTCTCAGAGGAGACTTTGGACATGGACTTTTCAGCCATGTCAGAACGGTCAAGATCTTGGCAACTCTTGAGATGGTCTAAATGCATTTTGCATAATGCATTGAACATGAGTCTTTTGGGGACCCGGGGTGGCATGTTATGGTTTAGATATAGAATGTTCCCTGAAAGGATCATGTGTTCAGAGGTGAGGTTTTTGGAAGGTGAAAGAGTCATGGGGGCACTATACTCACAATAGACCAATCCATGGGTGCTAAAGGTCCTGGTCGAAAGAAGCAGGTCACTTGGGGTGCAACCTGAAGGTGTATCTCCCTTCCTAGACCCGTCATTCTTTCTTTCTTCCTGGCTGTCATGGGGCGAGCTGCTTTTCTCCACTATGCCTCCCACCATACCCTTTCTGCCTTAGAGGCGGTATGAACTGAATCCTCTAAAAGCCATGATCCAAACTAAAGTTCTCCTCCTTTAAGTTGTGACTATTGAGTATTTTGTTCCAGGGAGAAGGAAGTGACCAAGACACTTGGTCAAGCAATAATTTGGCAATAACAGCAATTACAATTTGATAAGGGCAGTTCAGCCAAGAGCTTCAGACCCCTCTGCTCCAATCCCCAAGTAGGAAGATCATCCAGTCAGGCACCAAGAGCAGCACCATAGTCTCATACAGGAGCCATATACTGGAAGCACACACCTTCTAGCCTAGAAGGGGCAGCGATTTGTCTTTCTAGCACCCCAGTTCAAATGTTAATCTCTTCTGGCAGCACCCTCACAGAAGTTCCCGGAAATATTTTACCAGGTGTTTGGGCATCCCTTAGCTCAGTCAAATTGACCCACAAACTTAACCTTTACAATCTCATTATGTCAGAAAGTAAGTTTTGTTTTATTACTGATGAGAGCATTGCACAAGAACACAAGGACAAGGAGTTATCTTGAAGGGCTCCCACTGAGAGACCTAAGTTAGCTTAGGAGACTCCATTTTGTCTGAACTGCCCCAGTCCTGATGGGAAAACTGTCCTCTGTACAAACTCTGAAAAGGGGGGAGACTCTTATCTCCCATTTGTACTCCTGTGTGATGTCTCAACACACCAGATGTTCTTATCTCGAGCCTACACTCCTGCTTTTAATTGATGCTTAAGGGTTTAGACAAACCACCGCAAAGGTGCACATGGAACCCACCTGTTGTAAATAACGGGATGTGTGTTTACATTTTATAAGGGCTGGTTTTACATTATGTATCTGGTAACCCAGAGGTGCTAACCACACATTCTTTCTCGCTTCTGTAGATACGCTTACTGCAGGGCTAGGGAGAGGGGAGGAGGAAAGGGTTTTCTTTATAAAAACTGACCAAAAGTTCAGTCCAGGGCCAGTCTCCTGGCAGGGGATTTGGTCCCAGCCGGAAATAAAGTTCTCTATGGAATTTACATCATGTCGTGACTCGGGTGATTATCGCTGTTGGGGACTTAGGCCCAACACCACTGGTCAAACCTGGGACAATTTCAGTAACAAATAATTAACTTTAGTAATGAATTACAAAACCATTGGGAAAATGGAATCCATGAATCCATGTTGATTGTAAATACATAAGGAAGGAGGGGAGGTTCTAGTTTAGTGTCATGGGAATGTGGAGACAGTTAGGATTAGAAAATCATCGTTTGACAATCATGACAGTAAAGATGAATTCAGGTAAAAACCAAACACAGATGGTAATTCTAGAGGGGAGCTTTGATGAGTAGGGTGTGCATGGTCTGAAAGTGTCTTCTAGATTTATTAATAGTTGCAAGGGGGACTGTAGTAACTGATTGATGTCAGAATGTTGAGTAGGTGATCAAAATGAACATTGCCAGTGATGGACAAATGGGCGTCATGGGAGTTCAGAATTCACGTCCTGAGAAGGGCACAACATCATCTATGCAACATTCTAGCTTAGAATTATAACGTGAATGTAATTACGAAGAAACAGCAGACCAATCCAAACTAAGAATCTACTTCTAAAACCTTCATAGTTTCTAAATTGTGATCGCAATAAAAGATATAAGAGAATATCCTTAGCTTTAGGAAATACACACTGAAAAGGTCCACGGTATGTACAATTGGGTGCTCTTTGCACTATTTTTACTCTTGCCACTTTTCTGTAACCTTGAAATTGTTTCCAAATTAAAAGTTTAAATGAATAACCAGAAAATGCAACAAATGTCCATTATAATGACCCCATGAAAGAGGTATCTATGTTTCTATTTCACAAAGGAAAAATACTGAGGTTTGGAAAGGTTAGGTAATTTGTGTAAGGTGATCCAACTGGTAAGTGTTGGAACTGGGAATTAGACCTAGATTCCCTTGGTCCGAGTCTTTCTCTTTCCTTTCTTTTTAACAGCAAAAAGAACAGGACGTAAATGATAATCACAGACACTTCCCAGAGGCCTTGCGATCAAAGGCCTCTGTCCTTTTACTGTCCTTTTATTGTCCTTTTACTGTCCTGTTGCTTCAACCTTTTACCTCCCAGGGAAGTGCCTGGAAGTTCACATTCACCCTTTCCTCTCACCCCTCCCTTGCAGAGGGGATGCGGCAGACTGGAAGAAAGTTAGAAACTAAATGACGGAGGCCAGGGGAAAGGACCAGACCCAGGCCCAAATAATCTCCCAGCAGCACCTCGGGCCCTGGGCAATGCCCCTTCCTGAAGGCTCGAGGTTCTAAGGTGCTTTGAGGACATTTGGCCTGAGGAAGCAGAGATGTAAACCTTTCTTGGAGGAGGACTCCCCTTTGCCCAGAGACAAGGGTCCCATGTGTAAAATGACTGCTCCTCTTACCATGGCAGCCTGCCAGAAGCCTGTCACCTCTCTCCGCGGGGCACTCGCAGGCCTTACAGCCACTTCTTCCCTGGGAAGCAGCCATCTTGCAACCACAGGTGCTCCTTGGCTTACGATGAGGGTCTGACCCAGTCAGCCCATCCTAAACTGTAAACACTGGAAGTCAGAAATGTCCCTGAACCTATGGAACACTCATTTAGCCGAGCCTGCCTTATACATGCTCAGAACACTCTATTAGCCCACAGTTGGGCAAATCGTCCAACACAAAGCCTATTTTATAACAGGATATTGACTAACTCATGTAATTTATTGTTTTCTGCAGCTGGATTTTTGAGGTAGGGTCTCACTATGCAGTTTCCCGCCGGCTTTGAACCACTATGTAGCCCAGGCTGGCCTGAAACTCATGGTGAACCTCCTGCCTCCGCCTCCCGAGTGCTGGGATTACAGGTGTAGACCGCTCTGCCCAGTAATTTATTGAATATTATTCTATACTGCAGATTGTCGGTTGTTTACTAAACTGAAGAGCATTGGTTATTTCTGCTCTTGATCAGCTGACTGAGGGCTGTCAGCATCACACAAGAGTACAAAATGCAAAGTTCAATGTATGGTTTCTACTGAATGCATATCAATTTTGCACCTTTTTAAAGTTGAAAAGTTGTAAGTTGAACCATGTAAGTTGCACACTGTCCTTGAGTTTGGCCTCTGCTGGGGTTTTCTGAAATGACACACAGAGAGAAGCAATCGCGCAGGCCCCTGGGGACAGCCAGGGTTGTGTGGGAAGCTCCCTTTCTGGCTTCCCAGCACTTTCCATGAAGTGCATTGAACAAAATAGTGTCCACGTCCCAGAGGAAAATGGGAACCCGCGGACACAGGCCTGCCCAGCAATGGATAAGACCTAAAGTGGTTGCCGTGGAGGCACATGACTGGGATGGTACCCCAATTGCACAGGGACTTTCTGATGGTCTAGGAAACCATTTGCTATAAAGGGATTCTCACACCTGCTCAGCAGCCCCTATGTGTCTGGTGAATGCCAGAGGACCTGTCCCCTGGATGTTCATGGACTGGAGGGGCATACTCCTCCCTGAGCAGGATGGATGTGCACCCATCATTCGAGGCGGATCAATCCCCCCATCTGTCTAGAGAGGGCGCTGTGAGAGCTAAAGAAAGACTAATAGAGTCAGAATTTCAAAGTACAGAGGGGGCTGGGAGGCCAGTGCCACAGTGGGAAAAGACAAGACACTCCGAGCTGGTCGCTATTTATTGGGCACACACAATAATTGGAGGGAGTATCAGTGACTCACGGTGGCCATGATCTTATGTTGATGAGGGTTTTAGGTTGAAGAGGACAGTAAGAAGGGAAAAACATTCTTAAAATAGTAGGTGGGGCAAGGTGGCAGGCTAATAAGGAATCTGTCCTTTCCCCAGGTGAAACCTTTCTCTTTTTTTATTACTACTGGATTCTCAAAGAGCCAAGATGTCTTCAGCTGATGTAATGTTGCCCTTGAGCATCACAGCATCACTGAGGCCTCAGCTTGTGCTTCTGTGTACCATAGCCAGATCTTGGGCAAGGTGACATTGGGCCTTAGACAGTCCTAATCATAATTTAATAATGAAATGATTGTTCCCAAAAATTATATGAATGGCTCTCGTCCCTGGCTACTGAGCAGAGTTTTCTGGGTGCAGACTTCTCCATTGTCCCCCTGAAAACTAGGCATGAATCAGGTCCCTCCCATGTCAGGCATGGCCAAGCTGGAAATAAGGAAGTCAAGGAAAGGTTTAGTGAAATGTGTTTTCAAAAGGACAATAACCAAGAAATAAGCAGGATTAGGGGAGCAAAGCACCAAAGGTGGCAAAGCACTGACCATTAGCAACCCCCAGCTGTTCCACCCCATGCTGAGGGTGCACAGCAGAGAGGGAGCCCTGGGAGCCCAGTCCACCCAGGGCAACCCCTTCTGGGTGCAGAGCAGAGCACAGCATAGATTTAGGGGGAAAATAGAGACTACCTAGGGAACCAACAGTCTTCAGGATCAGGGTACATGGCCCCTTCTAAGGCAATTTCCCACATAGAGACTAAAAGGAAAAACAGGCAAGATGTAACAAGGACTTCAAACCAGAGGGAAACAGGACATGCTGCATTCAAACCATCCCCATCAGCACATTATTATAGCTTGTATCTAGATCCCCTCCCAGAGTTTCATGTGTTCTTTT
>NW_004624771.1:18239436-18279146 GCF_000247695.1 Heterocephalus glaber | reverse complement strand
GCTGGGGGTTTAGCTCAGTGGTTCCGCCACCTACCTCACAAGCACAATCGATCCCCGGTACCAAAAAAAAAAGAATATATGGGACAGCTAGGAAAAGGCATTCTCAAATTTGATAGATCTAGACTTCTTTAAGTCAAAGAGAAAAGGACTAACAACTTCAAAAAAAAAAAAAAAAGAATATATGGGCTGGGGATTTAGCTCAGTGGTTCCGGTGCCTGCCTCAAAAGCACAAGGTCCCGAGTTTGATCCCTGGTACCAAACAAACAAACAAACAAACAAAAAAAGAAACTGAATAGAGCACTGGGCTTGGAGGTATACCCCTGTATCCCAGTACTCTGGGAGGCTGAGGCAGGAGGATTGCAAGTTGGAACCCAGCTCTGGCAATTTAGCAACTTAGTGAGACCCTGTCTCAAAAAAAATAATAATAAAAGAAGACTGGAGATGTACCTTAATGTGAAGGCCCTGAGTTCAATCCCCAGTACTGGAAGAAAAAAAGAAGAAAGAAGAAGAAGAAAAAAAGAAATGGGGCAGGGGATTTAGCTCAGTGGTTCCACCGCCTGCCTTTCAAGTGCAAGGTCCCAAGTTTGATCCCCGGTACTAAAAAAAAAGAAAGAAAGAAATCAATGGCCATGTGTGTAAAAGGATTAAAACTAAATCCACTCTGGGCAGGAAAAGGAGACACTGAATAGATATAACTTCAGGAAGAACTTCCTGCCCTCAAAGCCAAGAGCCCTCAATGCATTTCCTGAACAGATGATGGAGATGCCTTCTGAGTGAGGAGGGTGCCCTGGATTTGAGACTCAGCCCTGCCACTGACCAGCTGCATAACCCGGGTATGCACTGACCCTTCTCTATAACATGAGGGGTGGGTTAGAATCTAATTCTAAACCTTGGCTGTATTGAAGACCCCAGCCAAGAGTCTCCATCTCCTGAAAGGCAATACAACGGTAAGCGAAGGAGACACAGAAACAAGACTTAAAAAGAAAGTGGGGAACTGGGATAGGCCATGCCAAGCATGTGGGGAGAACCCAAGCAACCAGGACGGTCGGTATTTATTGATGACACAAGCATGCGTAAGAATAGGGTAGGGGGCTGCATGTGGCACTGGTGATATCAGCTGAGACAGGCAAAGCTGTAGGCAAGGAGGGTAAGGCATTCTAGCAAAAGGAGCAGAACAGACCAAAGGTAGGTCATGGTTAACTATTAAGCTACTGAAACAAAGGAATGGTAGCTCTAGGAATGGAATGTGGATTGGAGCCACACAGTCCTTGCTGCAGTGTTATCTCACTTAGGAGCCCTGCAGCTTCACAAATCAGGACTTAGATCTCAGCTGCAGCGGCTGGTGTGGAAGCTGTACTAGCCTGAGGGACCATCCGACGTGCTCCTGTGATCCTGTGAGTCACATAGGCTTTGGTCCAGCTCTGAATGCAATGTGGCCAATTGTAAGGAAAGAATGCCTGCTCCATACGAGAGCCCGCTCTAAGCCCGGCCAGGGGGTCTGCCACACCCACTGCATATCCCGGGCATACACTCTCCCTTCTCTGTAATGTGACGGGGTTGGGTTAGACTAATTCTAGCTCCTGGCTGCACAGTAGAATCACCCGAAGAGCTGTTGAGACTCCCAGTACCAGGCTGCAACCCTGACCAACTAGGGTCTAAGAGGGGGGTCTCCCTCTGAGAACTGCATGATTGAGTTGAGATGCACAGGGTAGGTGGTCTGCAGTCTCCATCATCTTCTGCAGCAAGTCCAGAGGGGGCCTCAGAAGCAACGCATGCATCCTTCCGAGAGTCCACCTTCTACAAAATTCAATGATTTGAGACCCCAAGTGGACAGGCTCCTGCCCCAAGTGCCAGCCAGCTGATTCTCCTCATTCATCCACCCACAAATATTTACTGAGCGCCCACTGAATGCGGGGCCTCTTCTGGGTGCCCGAGAGTCCAACCGTGCCCAAGTCAGAACCTCTCTGTGTTAACTCTGGGACCGACCTGAAAGCAGAGTCGAGACAGAGGAGGGCAGGGTGGGACAGTGGCGGTGAAGGGGACGGGTGGTGGGCGTCTGCTGACCCCCACCAGGCCCCACACCCGCACCATTCCTCTGAGGTTACTACGCAGCTGGCCTTGCTAGCCAGCCTCCTGCTCCTCTCCTTCCCCTTCTCCTCCAAGTCTGCCGGCTTAATATCTGGGTTCAGCAAACCATGCTAGGATCACAAAACCCCTGTTCCCTGCTCCCAAGTGTGCCGTGTGTGCTCCCAAGGCAGGAGCGAGCTCCCCGTGGGAGGCCTTGAGCCTCAGGGGCGCAGATGTAATTTCGAGGCGAAGGCCTGGGGTGGGACTGCCTCTCTGCCTTTCCAGGCGGACAGCGGTGCCCAACAGCGCATGCGCCCCGCGGCCCTCGGCTCTGCACCGCTAGAGGGGCTGGTAATGGTTCCCCCTACTACCTTCCAGAGTGCAGTGCGGAGGAAACAAGCCAGCGAAGGCGTGGATGAAGCCCGGGGCGGGAGAAGTTCGGGCGCTTGTTCCGAGGCCCGCGGTGGGTGCCCGGCGTCGTCCTTCTTCCCCCTTCGAGCGAGCCGGGGGCCTTGTCACCCCCGCACTGTCCCGGGCGCCCACAGCGGCGAATATCTGGGCGCTTGTTAGAAATGTGAGGGTTTGGCCCCAGCGCAGCCAGGCTGAGTCAGAAACTGAGCTCAGAAAGGTTAGTAACCTGCCCAAAGCCACACAGCGGGTAAGAAGGGGAGCGGAAGTGTTCTCCCTGTTACAGCGACGGGGCCCCAAGACCCGCCGGAAGACAGGAAAATGCTTCTCACCGCCCCCTGGTGGCCAGAGAGCGAACAACACCCAGCCTCCCGCTCGCCCAGACGACGAAGCCGGTCTGGAAGGCGCCAGGACCGCACAGAACCAGGCTCACCCAGGCCTTGCTCAAGACTTGAACCGAGACCAGCCCGGAGCCAAACCCCAAGTCCGTTTCCATTGGGACCAGGCACAGCCAGCCGATGACCTACCTCCTTGGGAATCAGCCTCCAAAATGCTGCTTCCATCCCGGAGTTCCGGGGGCAGAGGCCCTCCCCTCTGGAGTTCAGCCGGGATCCCGCCAGTCAGCCTCTGTGGCCTTGGGAACCCGGTACAAATGCACGTTCTGAGGCCCACTGGGTTCCTGGCCACCTGTAGGTGTGAGAGCCCCTAGGTTAAGGGGTCCTGTGGGGAGAGGCAGAGCAGCCAGGGCACTCCCTGGCTGAGTGGAAAGAGCGTCCTTGTCCCCTGAGGGCCACAGGAGAGACCTGAGGAGTGAGGCCCCTGCCAGGGTGGCGCTCAGCCTTGGGCACAGCGTGCTTCGCCCTGCCCCCTGCCGCAAGAGCTTGTTCGCGCAGCTGGCTGGTAGCCTGGCCCCAGGATAAGGTCACAGGCGAGGCCTCGGTGTCCCCCAGACCTGTGACCCGGAGGCCTGGGCCTCCACTTAGGATCTGCTGTCGGGCGGGATGGGGATGGGGAAAGCGTGGGGCCCAGCTGCCTCTGCCCCGGGGTCCAGCGGAGGCGGGGCCGAGGGCACCCAGGTTGGGTCCTGGGAGCGTCTGGCTCCCGCGGGGCTCGGCACTGGGCTGTCACAGACCATCCCGTTACTTCTCTTGGAGGAACCTGGACGGTTGTTGCCAGCCAATGCTTCCCCTAAGCTGTACCCTCGCGTGACACCGTGAGTGTGAGGATGTGCGTGTGCGCGCGCGCGCCTGTGCTGAGGGTGGGGGACAGAGATGTGCCAGTGCACTCAGCGTACCTGCAAAGCCGTGGGAGACGTACTTTGCCCCAACGCGCACACGCACACACCCCCTCAAGGCCCCCTTGAAATTCAAGTGGTCAGAAATAGTTCCTAACGCGCCCAGGAGAGGGCGTGCTTCCCCACTGTGGGGTGGAAGTGGCCCTGCTCCTGACTGCTGGCGGTTTTAGGGCTTAGGAACAGCCAGGTGTGCTTGTCAGCCAGAGAGTGATTTCAGGAACACAAAGAACACACTGGCCTCACCCAGGCTCCTCCGAGGCCGTCTGGGCATTCCCTGGGCCTAGGCCGGTTTCGAAGGCGAACACCCTGATGACCTGGAAGGGAGGCCGCTGCCCCTTTTGTGACCCTGAGGCCGAAGGAGTTAAGGTTTGAGAAGCTGCAAGGTGAGGTGAACGCGGGGGCGGGCAGAGGCACAGGGGGCAGAAACGGCGAGGCCAGGCCTCCCGTCCTCTGTCCCGGAGAGGAAAAAGCCTGGGCCGGGCAGGGGGCCCTTCTGTCCCAGTGCTGCGGGCGGGAGCGGCCCGGTGTCTTGCCGTTGGCGTTCGCGAGGAGCGGAAGCTATCTTGGTTTCCCAGCTCCTAGCACCGGGCCTGGCAAAGCTGCGGAGCTCGGCAGATGTGCAGTCCGTGAGATCTGAGCGTCCATACGAGGGGGCCGCTCCGCGCTCCGCAGGGCAGCCTCGCGTTTGTCCTAATAGCGGTTCTGCAGCTCATGCCTCCGCGTTACCACACAAGTTGCTTTTGCGCGATGCCCAGCGCTGCGCCTGCACGCAGGTGGACCCCGTGGGGCGGCTGTGTATTGCTTGGCTCGTGGCTAGCCGTCCCCCCAAAGCCTCATGCGAACGAGGTGGGACTATCGCGAAGGTGGCTGGATCCAGCGGGTGTGATTCATGCTGCAGTGCTAGGCCCCAGGGCAATAGGATGAAGGGCGTGAGGGCTGCCCGCCCTAAGGGGTCTGAATAAGATAAAAGGGGCAGAAAGACTGTTAAGGCCCCTTGTTGCTTTTGCTACCTTGTGGGCGCCACCAACTGTTTCTCCTGTGTGACACCCCTTTGCTATGTGGCACCCTGCCCTGGAGCCACCTGAGTGTGGACTGAAACCTCTACAAGTTGTGAGCTAAATAAACCCTTTCTCCTTTAACCTTGGGTGTCCGGTTGTCTCAGCAAGGAGAGGAAAGTAACGGACATAACAGTACTGAGCCCCATGCTGCATCAGCACCGCGTCTTCCCAAATCAGCCACTCGCTTTCCAGTGGGTGTTATTGGAGCCAACGTTCTATTAAGACCGATTCTTAAAATGAGGGTTTTACCCACCTAACTTGTTGAGGACATATGTGACTTCTGCTTAAATTTAATCCTCACCGCAAACCTGCAAGTTATTACTTACAACACTGGGGATTGAACCCAGAACCTTCAGACTGAGTCACATCCCCAGCCCTTATTATATATTTAATTTTTTTTGCTTTTTGAGACAGCATCTCACTATGTAGTTCAGGCTGGCCTTGAATTCACAGAGATCCTCCTGCCTCAGCCTCCTGAGTGCTGGGAATACAGCCATGGGCTACCATGCTTGGCTATTCTTAAATTTTGAGACAGGGTCTCACTAAGTCACAAAGATCCCCAGGCTGAGCTCAAACTTGGCATCCTTCTGCTCAGCCCCCAGAGTACTGGGAATTACTATCTTGTTTAACAAAGGAAGAAACAGAAAGCCAGAGGGTTTTCATTACTTTCCCGAGATCACAGACAGTCAAGTTTCAAATCTAAGATGTGTGGCTCCCGAAGGCCGTGTGGAAACAGCCTGCACCCGTGATGGCTACTCCTGAAAGGCTCCTGGTGCAGCTGAGGCAGAGGTGACCCACACAAACAGCATAATCTAACCACGTAAGGAAGCTGTCTTAAGAATAATATCACCAAGCACTCTGCAGGTGTATCAGTCAGCTGCGCGTTCCTATAACAAAGGACCTGAACCAAGTAACACATGAAAGGAAAAAGGTTATTTTGGCTCACGGTTCTGGAATCTCCAGACCAAGACTCTGCAGCCTGTTCCTTTGGCGTTGGGCAAAGGTGGCACATCGTGGAGGGAGCAGGGGCCACAGCAAGCCCTTGTATCACGAACCGGGAAGCAGAAATGCATGTCGAGGCTGTCAGTGGCTTACAGGCCACGCCCCTGGTGACCTGAGGCCCTCCTACCAGGCCCCTCATCCTAGGGGTCTACAGCACCCCAACCAGCTCCACCCTCAGACAGAGCCTTTAACAAGTGGACCTTGGGAGACATTCAACGTCTAAACTACTGCAGGGGACAAATCTACGCCACACATGTGAGAACTAAACTCCTGATTCTGCAGCGGGAATCTTTGTCTGCCAATGAATCCCACCCCAACTGGAGCCCGTCTGTCTTGGTTTGGGGTCAAAATGTTTTGGAGCATTTAGGATTGAAACCGCTCTTGCCCTTACCTCAGTCTCACTATAACCTTTCTGAAAACTTGGTGCGTCAGTTGGTCACAGGGTTTGGGGCCAGTTCAGTCCCTGGAGGAGTCACGTTGCCAGGAACAGAGACGAGCTCAAGCACCATCTGCCCACCAGCCCGTAGGGCCCGACCAGAACTCAGGTTTCTACTGGTTGCTGCCAGTTTGTCCTCTTCGTAGTCAGCACTTCACCGTGAGCTTAACTAAGAGCAATGGAAAGACAAGTGCAGGTTCGAATCTATAGCCAGAAGGCCTGTGGTGTCACGAGTCTAAATGGGAGGGGAGGTGGCGATGTCCTCCCTGAGCTAATACTTTCTCCTTCTCTCGGGGCCCAGCCTGCTCTCCACACCTGCGATACCGGCAGATGCCGTGTGAGTTAAGGTGCCCCATTCCGCTTGGTTGCCGGTGTGCTTTGGTCTCACCTCTCCTGAGGGGCCCGCGACACTGAATTCGCTGTGAAACATCATACAGCGACTTTCCATCCACGGGACCCTGTCCCAGCGCCTGAAATCACTTCAGGGCAGGCTGCCACCTAAGTTTGATGCAGAGAGCAAGAAGGAATGTGGAGGGGCAGGTGGCACGGGCCGGGAAGCTGAGACTGGCCAGGTGGGAAGGAGAGAGAACTTTTCTTTGCTTCTTTGCTTGAAAAGAATGGTAATTTTTTATTTTCCTGGATGGAAGTTTTTGCCACTGAAATGCTAAAATGTAATTGTAGTGATTCTCCATGGGATCTGAGAAAAGTGTTAAAAGTTTCTATTTATTATATGGCAAGTGGTAACAGATAAAGTGCTATTCACTTCAAGTAACTTCGTGATGTTTGTCTCACAAATGTATTTCTAAAACTAAGCCGTCCTGGAGCCCTTACCTTGAAATAGATAATTTAAATGATATGCTAGCTTGCCGTCATGTGATGAAATACCTGGCTCATAGAGGAAAGGCTTATCTTGGCTCACAGTTTTGGAGGTTCAGTCCATGTGGCTTTTGGACCCGTGGTGGCACACCATGGTGGGAGTGTGTGGCCCAGAAAATCTGCACACCTTGTGGCCGGGAAGCCAGAGAGGAAGGGGCAGCTTCCCAGTCCCCTTCGAGGGCACGTGCCAGTGACTCCAAGGCCTCCTGCTAGGCCCCACCTCTTAAAAGTTCCTGTGAATAGCACTTCTCCAGGGGCCAAGTCTTTAACACATGGGGCTCCTGGGGACATTCAACCCCCAAATCACAGCAGATGACATGGGCAGACGTGGTGGTGGCAGTTTTTCCCAGGCCTCTCATGTTAGGAAAATGCTCTACCACTGAGCTACATCCCCAGTGCTGGCATTTCTTTAGAGCTACCAATTACTCTGACTCACTAGAGACCTCTGATCCTCCTACTCCACCTGCTCCCTGTCCTCTCACAGCATCTATTATTGATCAACTGAATTCCAGGTCAAGTTATTTATTTTGTGGTGCTTGGGATTGAATCCAGGGCTTCTGCACTGAGCTACATCCCCAGCCCTTTTTATTTTTTGACACAGGATTTTGTTCAGTCGTTGAGTTGCCCAGGCTGTGACTGAACTGGGAATCCTCCTGCCTCAGCCACCAGAGTGCTGGGATTACAGGCACGTGCCCCGCAGCCAGCTTCTAGTCGAGTAACTTACAGATGTTTCTTTGGACTGGTACTGGCATATAATTGTGTTTTTTTGCATATCATATTTACTTGCTCTTTTTGTGCTTCTTGGAGTCTGCTGCTGTCTTTATCAAGAAAACCCACCTTGTCTAGTCTTTGCTGACTGACTGGCCAGGGGCGCAGACTCTGGATTTGCCACCTCCACTGGCAGGGTGCTCAGAGCTCCCCGTTGTTTTCCCTGGGGTGCTTGATGCAGGAAACCCTGCTCTTCGGGAGCCTCCTTCGACCCTGCAGCACCGCACAGGGTGTGGGTCAGCCTGGGCAGCGGACAGTGTGGGCCGCTTCCTGCCGAAGCCTGGGCGGAGCTAGCAGCTTCCTGCTCCTGCCTCTCCCACTCAGCCAGGCCAATCACCTCGGGGGCCGGGCTGGGAAGCAGGGAGGTGGCCCCTTGGAAGCACCCTGCAGGGGAGGGAAACGCCGGTCGCTCAGGACTCTTTCCCCCAGCAGGGAAAGCAGGCATTGACAAGCCTTTCTTGGCGCCAGGCTGGGCCATGCTTTTAGCTTCTTCAGAGCATCTGCTGTGATTTTCTTTTGCTCGAACTGTGGCTGCTGAAAGCTCTGCCCGGGGCCCGACTCCCACAGGTGGTCCTGCCGGTGGGCGGTCATCAGGTCAGTGTGAGAGCGGAGCGCTCCTACCTGGCCTCTCGCTGACGGCGCGCTCTCCAAGTTATTGTAAAATGAATAAAATATTTTAGTTTCTGTTTTATCCCTGACCCTTGGAGGCCTTTGTTTCTTTGTGTTCCGTAAACGACCTCTTTTCCTCCTTGGCCCACTGTGAAATCATAATCCCTTTGACTCCAGGGAGTAACTAAATACTGGAACTTTTATTTCAAGGCATACAAAATGAACATTAAAAAAATAAATTTATTTTTGAGTCTGAAATAATGAAGAACAAGCATACGGACAAACTGTAAAAAGAGCAAAAATTAGCACATGAATAATGACAGAAGACCCAAGCGTTCTTCCAGCTAATACACACAAACATATTTTTACATATAGACATTGTGAAAACATATTTCTAACACTGTCATAAAAACAAAAGCTACATTTGCAACATTTATAAATGTAATAGCTTCTGAACATATCCAGTGTTTCTTTCCTAAAACCCTTTGATTAAAATACACACAAGTGATGATTACCTATGTTATTTTTGAAAGTTAAACATACAATCATGACATTCTTGTCCGACACATTATAAATAACTTTCACAAAAACCAGACAATTACCAATTCATTTTATATTTTTGTCACTCATACTCTCTTTTGAACAAGGACAAACAAAACATGTATGTATATGTTTCAGAAATAAATTATTCCAACTTTTTATTTGTTCAAAATCTCAGAAACTCAGTAAGCATGTGATTATTTTAAACAATAAAAATAATTATTTGGGAGGAACTTTAAAATATATTTCTGGCCAATTTAATCCATGATGTAAATATCAAAAGAAGCTGGCGAATGGGCATATTCTGCCTGGGCTTCTGCTACCAACTAAAAAGAGCTGAAATCCCTTCTATCTAAGAGTAAAAATCACAATTGTTTATTCAACTGTCCAGGGAATTTTTTTCTGTTTGAGTTCTTGTGGTACACTGATTTAGTCTACTCTATAACGAATGGTATTTAACATTTTAAAAAGATCTTTGAGATCAAAGTGAACACATTTCACGGACTAGGAAAATCCTGCCTGGACAGGGTAAATGACTTGTCCAGAGTTACAGTGAGACAGGAACACGGCCAGGGCATGGAACCAGGGTTCTTGATTCTTAGCTATGTTCTTCTGGTAACAGAATACATTCTCTAGGGTCAGATTCTATATAATTTATAGTCATTTGATTACAGATAACATAGTCTCAATTTAAATCAGCATACATACTCTGCTTTAATCAAAACTGTTATTCACATAAACATGTTCATTACCTGATTGGGTTTGTTGCATGGACATAATGTAAATATTATGGTGGAGCAAACATCACTACTGTAAAGATATTTCACCTAAGCTTAGAGTCAGGACATCGACAAGATTTAGATTCTCACTGTAAACAGAACGCAATGCTAGGCACTGTGGAGGGGCATTTGGCCCTGTTTCTCCCAACCGGAGCATGCAGGGAGCATCTGGGGCGGGTAGAGGAGCAGCCAGCCAGTGCCGAAGGACAGACTGAGGAGAATGGGCAGGCAAACGACACTGCACAATCAGGACAGTCAGCATTTCAAGGTCTCCACTAAATGGGGACACCCAGGCCATCTGAGGTTACAGATCTTTGAGGCAACACTGTAGGGCGTGATGTAAGAAATCATGAAATGGCCATAAAAAACCTATCATGAATTTTCTTGCTAGAAAGTTACATACTGAATAAAAGGCAGTAAAAAAGGCCACTGGGTATAAAACTTCTCTGTTTCAAGCTGGACTGAAAACTATAGTGTTAGCATTTATCCACGATACGAAGGCGTCCCAGAAAAGAACTCCAGACAATGTGCCCTGCGTCTGGCATGCTTGCTTACCTAGGACACAATCCTATGACCAGCCGCGTGTAGTCTCTGAACACAGACAGCTTCTGTGGTCTTCGACAGGACCTGCTACAAAGCACTATGCAAGAAGTACAGGAACAGGGCTGCCCTCGAAGCCCACGCTTGTTGAGTGTGCACACTGCATACTCTGGAGGGCAGCACAGCAGAGCGCCTTGGCCCCACTGAATATTTCCTATGTAAGTTGCACAGACTCTTACGAGAACCACACCCCTCAGAATCACTGTAGAAAGTCTAAGCTTCCACTTTCTTCAAAAAACAAAACAAAAGTGGGCTGGGGATTTGGCTCAGTGGTTCCGCCACCTGCTGTGCAAGCAGAAGGATCCGAGTTCGAGCCCGAGCACCCAAAAAAAAAAAAATCCAGCTAAAAAACAAAAGAAAAGGGCCGGGGGTTTAGCTCAGTGGCACTGCACCTGCCTTGCAGGCTCAAGGTCCTGAGTTCGATAGCACATACCAAAAAAGCAAGACAAAACAAAACACCAGAACACGGGGGATTGAACCCTGGGCCTCGTGCCCACCAGGTGAGGACCCTAGGGCCAAGCTGCATCTCTAGCCCCTTTCTTCTGAGACAGGGCCGCACTAAGTTGCCCAGACTGGCCTCAAACTTATAAATCCTCTTGTCTCAGAGTTTCCTAAGCAGCTGGGGTTACAGGTGTGCACCACCACATCCAGTAAGAAAATACCTTTGAACAATAAATGTCAGCGGATTACTTTCACGCACGATACACGACTGAAAATGGGACACTAATGAGATGAGTGGGAGTGTTAACATGATGTAAGCAAAATACTGCTTAAATAATTAAGCAAAATAATTGTTCATTTAGAGCTTATAAGTAATTTTCAAATAAACGCCTGTCCCTGTCACTTCTACTGTGAGCTTCACTGTTCACACCTCCCCACAAGTCAGCACGCTGCATTCCACTGACCGAGGGACAGTAACTTTCCCTTCCACTTCAGATTGATGCCTCTGACTGGATGGATAATGTGGCAACTTTTGGCTTCTGATCTGTGGGGCTTTCAACGGGCACCTGCGGAGAGAAGCAGAGTATAACAATTGTACTGCGCCTGCGTGCACTATTTTAGCAGATCAACAGCTGATTCTGAAAGAAAATGCTGATAAATAAGAATGGCTTCACACTTACTCCATGTGTAGTTTTCTCAGAACAGTCATAAAAGGAAATGTTACTTACAGCTTTAATTTCAGCATTTGTGATGCCTAGATTTATGTTGTGTCTTCTTAGGTCAGACTTGATTAACGCTGAAACAGAGAATCGCAAATGGAGTTACCAAAACCTGTATCATATTTTTCCCCAAGCAGCACAGTCCTCTTCGGCATTACCAAACTGAACTAAAACACTATAAAGCCGTATTATTCAGTAGCACACTTGTAGCCTGGAAAAGATACCTAAGACTATCTTAATCAGTGAACAAATGGGGAATACAAAGTGAAAAGCACATTCTTTGCACTGCAGGATTCTGTACTCTAAGGAAATATCAGCAGGTAAACAATTCTAACACTGATCAATTGTGATACCGCAGACATATACAGGTATAGAGGGAACGTGGGAGAAAAATGCCTCCACAGCCAAAGGGAACCAGAGAAGGCTTGGCAGAGACACACTGGGCCCCAAGTGACACTTCAGACCCCTCGGTGGGGCAGCACAGCCTGACAGCAATGAGCCCAGAGGCCGAGGCCCAGCCTTAGAGATGACCCTGCCGAGAGGCCGTAAGTGACTGTGATTTGGTAGGATTTGGAGCCAGGAGGATTTGGGGATTTGATGGGATATGAAAAAGATATGGGAGGGAGGAGAAAAACTGGGTAGCGTCAGTTTCCTCACTTGGGCAATTGCATGGATGGGAGCCCTAGTACAGTGGACCCTTGACTTACGAACTCAACTCATTCACCAAGGCTGGTTGTAACTCAAGGTGGTCAATCAATGAAGGCCCAGGGTCCTCTACACAGCCCTCAGAGTCTCTCTCCTGTACACAGGCAGATCTCAGTGTCCTTAGAGACACTGGCCCAGGATTTCTCAATTAACCCCACACAGGAAAAGACTTAAGGTTCCTTCCAGAACTCTGTAAGGGTTAAATCTGTCTCTGAGACCATCTGGAAGCACAGTGGCTGGCATTTGGGTCTTAACTCAAGACTTTGTTGGTAAGTTAAAACTAAAATGCCTGGGCATGTTGATTACGAGATGGCCACAGAACACGGAGGTCAGAAGATACGACTGGACATACTGGTCTGAAATGTAACGGAGGTCAGGGCTGGAGACGTGGATTTCTAAGTTAGTAGCATTAAAGTGGTAGTGTGAAAGCCACAGATGGATCAAAGAGTATAAAATAAGAAGACAAAAGTTTGTAGGCAGTAAATAAGAATTAGCCATAAAGCTAAGTAGAAACAAAGATGAAGATCAGTGGAACATCACGGTCATGTATATACCACCAGAGGATGAAGCCAATGGGGATGTGTTAACACAGTACACATCATCATCCGGTTCCATCCATGGTGTCACAATGACAGGATTTTTTCATTCTTTTTAATGGATGAATAATATTCCACTGTATAGATATATTTTCTTTATCCACTCATCTGTATTGATGGGAATGTACACTGAACCCATATTTTGGGTACTGTGAATGGTGCTACAACAAACAGGAGTTCAAAAAAATTTTTTTTACTGATTCCTTTTGGATCCTCAGTGAGACTGCTGGATAATATGGTAACTCTATTTCTAGTGTTTTTGAGAACTCCATTTTGTTTTCCATGATGGCTATACTAATTCATACTCCAGCCAACAGTGCATGACAGTCCTCTTTTCTCCATAATCTTGTCATCACTGTGTTTTGTCCTTTTGTTAACAGCTATTGTACTTGGGGTATGATGAATCTCATTGTGGTTTGGACTTCTATTTCCCCATGATTAGTAATGTTAAGCATTTTTTCATATTCTTGGCCATTCATCTTCTTTTGAGAAATGTCTACTCAGACCATTTGCACATTTTTAATGATTTGTTATTTTGCTGTGGAATGTAGTTTCTTCTGCCTAATTCCTTGCCAGATGAAGTTTGCAATTATTTTCTATTCTGTAGGTTGTCTCTTTACTCTGTGGTTTACTTTCTGTGCAGAGCTTTGTAGCTGAGTGTAATCTCACGTGTCAAGTTTTGCTTTTGTTGCTCGTTTCTGAGGATCATACAAAACAATCTTTGGCCCAGACCAATGTCCTGAACAATTTCTCATTCCTTTTTGTTTTCTAGTTTGGGTCTTACATTGAAGGCTTGGACTCACTGTGAGTTGGCTTTTGAATATTCTGTACTCTTGCACACATAGGTGTCCTGTTTCCCAGTGTCATTTACCAAGATGCTCTCGTCCCCCCTGCACGTCTGGATAGATGTGGTTTACTGCTGGGTTGCCTGTTCCGCCCCATTACCATCCTGGGTCCCTGTTGCCGTGTAGAATGTGTTGAAGTCAGAGATTGTGAGGCCTTCCATTTTATTCTTTCTGCTCAGTACTGCTTTGGTTATTGGGGTCTTTTGTGGGTCCATAAAAATTTTGGGAGTGTTTTCCCATTTCTGGGAACAGTCACTGCCATTACGATAACACTGACTCTGTAGACAGTTTTGGGTATTACGTTCATTTTAACAATTTTAACTCATCCAATCCATGAATATATGATATCTTCTCCATTTTATTCATCAGCATTTTATGATTTTCATTGTAGGGTTCTTTCATCCCTATTTAATTAATTTATTTATTTTTTGGTATTGAGGATTGAACTCAGGACTTTGGACTTGCCAGGCAGCTGCAGTGCCAGGGAGCTACATCCCTGGCCCACATTTTTTGTAATTATAAATTAATTTCTGTTCATCTGATGTGAGCACAGCTATTTCTGTTCACTTAAAATTTGCTTATTCTATCCCTCACTTTGTCTTTATGTGTGTATTCTGTTAGTGAAATGAATTTCTTGTAGGCAACATATGATTGGATCTACTAAAAAACTAGTCTCTTAAATCCATTCAGTTTATCTAAATTTTTTAATTGGAGATTTTCATCTGTTCACAAAGTTACCTCTGATAGTAACAAGCTACACCTGTCATTTCTTAAATGTTTTTCCCTCTGTATAGCCTTTGTTTTCTCCTTGCTCGATGTTAATCTTTGTGGCTGGGTGGTTTTCCATAGTCACAGGTGTAATTCCTTTCTCTTTCTTGTGTGTCTATTCGAAGTAGTGAGTTTTATAATTCTGTGGTTTAATATGGGTAGTGTTCTTTTAAGCATTTCCTTTTTTTTTTGGTACCGGGGATCGAACTCACGTTCTTACACTTGCGAGGCAGGTGGCGCAACTACTGAGCTAAATCCCCGGCACTTATGCATTTCCTAGTAATGCGTGCCTTCGGTTTTCACATATCTGAAAAGGCACCATTTCCCCTTCAGTTCTGAAGGGCAGCTTTACTGGGTACAGAATTCTTGGTTGGCAGTTTTTATCTTGTTTTGTTTTCTTTCAACATTCTTGAATATACCATCCTATTCTTTCCTGACTTGCAAATTTTGTTGAGAAATCTTCCATTAGTCTAATGGAGATTCCTTCATATGATGTCATTTTTCTCTTGCTATGTTCACAATTCTTTGTCTTTGTTACCTTAATTATAATGTGTCTTGGAGACGACTTCTTTGGGTTGAACCTAAATGGAGTTGAGTTTCATGATCTATATATCCATACCTCCCAAGACTTGGGAAATCTTTAGCTATTGTTAAATATGCTTAGCCTCTCAGAGTGCTGGGATTACAGGTATGCTCCAGCACAACTGAAAAGATCTCTGCGTTTTTTAGTAGTAGCCTTTTTAGTATATGTGCTGCTGAAGCGAGCACAGCGGTACCCTTTCTGTTGAATTTCTTTCATATTATGAATTGTATTTTCTTGTGTCTCACTCAACATCCCTCATATCATTAACTTTTCAGACATTTTATAAATTTCCTAATAATAGACAATCACTGCATACTCTTGAGGGTTCCATATTTCCTTGTTTTCTCATGTTTGTGTCTTTGTGTTACATGTGCACATCTTATGCAACAGGCATCTTTTCCAACTTCATGGGCTTTTGAAACTTTTTTAGGAGAGGTTATTTCCTGTGAGGGGTGCTAGGCTGTCAGCGGGGTGTGGTTATATTAGCTTTGATTCTGGAAAGATTCCGTAGTGTGTTCCCTGCAGTTTCTCAGCTGTAATCCTTGTTAGCCATGTCAGTGGTTGTGCTGGTGACCTAGACTACAGGTGCTTGTGACTATGGTGAGGTGGTATAGTTTTGCTGGGATTGGGGTTGCTGCCTGGATGGCTGGTAGCTATGGGGCTTGCCACTGGTGGGGCTGCCATCTGGCTGGTTGCTGGGCCAAGCATAGGTGCATGTGGGTACGGGGGACCATGGGCTTCATGTTGGCTTCTCTGTGCTCATCTGCCTGTTCCTTGGGGAATGGGGCACCTCATGGGTCTGAATGTCCTGTCTCAGCCTTTGTCTGGGGCTTTGGCTCTGTTATTGCAGCCACCCACGAGCATGGTGGAATGGTGGCATCTCAAGAATGGATCTGCTGTGACTACCAGCTACCAGAATGGACCACACTCTTGCACTGGGTCTGGTTTCAAGACAGTGGCAAGGACTGGCAGCTTAGGCCATGAGCCTCAAGAGTGTACAACGGTGGCGTTTACTCTGTGGCAATACAGCTCATGAACTATAACAGCTCTCTAAACTCTACTCAGGGTCTGTGACATCTGAAGGCTCCTGTGTAGTCATCTGCAGCAGCAGAGGGGATCTTGGGGTTCTCTACCTTACCTGTTCCCCATAAAGACAGGTCTCTCTTGGCTCCAAGCCAATCTGGGCAGAGGAGAGTGTGGGAGTGGCAGGGCACCTTGCTGTCCTCTTTCATCAAACTCCTTGAGGACCTTGCCACTCTGCTGCCGCTCTGGTGTACTTTCTGTCCTGCTAGTTAGTTTGCTTGTGGTTTTTTGTGATGAGGATGAGCAACAGACCACTCTACTCGGCCATCTTGCTGATGTGGCAACCCAGACTGTTCCCTTTGGGTCCTCTTTCTCTTCACATTTCAGTTTTAGAGGTTTCTTGTTTGACTGTTCTGCAATACTAGGGATAGAACCCAGGTGTTCTCTACCACTGAGCTACACTCCCCAGCCCTTTCTATTTTGAGATAGAGTCTTGCTAAGATGCTCAGGTGGGACTTGAATTTGTGATCCTCCTGCCTCAGCCTTCCTCCCAGTGTTGGTATTGGCTGTGGCCACCATATCCGTCTAGTTTTGGAGATTTCTATGGCTATATCCTCAAGCCCAAAGATTCTTTCTCCAATCATTCTAGTCTACTAATAAATCCCTCAAAAGCATTCTTCATTTCTGTTACCATGTTTTGATTTTGAGCAGTTTTTGGCTTCTTAGACTTTCCATCTTTCTATACTACCCAGTTTTTCTTGCACACTATTTTATTCATTACAGACCAAGCATAGTAATCATAGCTGTTTTAAGTTCCCAATCTGGTAATTCCAGCATCTGTACCATAGCCGAGTATGGTTATGCTACTTGCTCTTTTTTTTTTTGGTATTGGGGACTGAACTCGGGTCCTTGCGCTTGTGAGGCAGGTGGCGGAACCACTGAGCTAAATCCCTGGCCTTACTTGCTCTTTCTTTAAATTGTGCTTTTTGCCTTGTAGTATGTCTTTTAAATTTTTTTTTTTGTGGTACACTGGGGTATCATGATACACCAGGGTAAAAAAGATGGCTGTAATTAGGCAATGTGGTGGTGAAGTGTGGGGGAGTGGAAGCCTTCTATTGTCCTCTACGCAGGGCTGGGACTGTGCCTCTGAACTGTGAGCCTCACATGAGATTCACAGCCACCTAGCCCAGTGGGACAGGATGGCTAGAGGGGCCTGAAGGTACACATTTCCTTCTCCCACATGAAGTCTGGAGTGTACTGGACTTGGGCCTTTCCTTTCCCCCAGGTCAGCAAGGCTCAGATAAATCCTGGTAGGTTAGATGCTGGTTAAATAGTGCCCCCTGGGGCACATCTACTAAGAAGACCAGACTGCTCTGGCCTATCCCAGAAAGGCTCCTTTCCCCAACAAACAGGAGGTAAAATTCCCGAAGTGAGAGTCCCCGTGCGGGCTCCCTCTGGAGCTTTCTCAGGGTTTTCCGCACGGAGCCTCCGGCAACTCTTCAACCCATTCTGGTTTCCTACAGCAGCTGCACTCCTTCCCACTAGTTTCGGCTCTGATTTTCTGCTTCTGTTGTTCTCTCCAGTTTTGGAGGCCGTGTTCTGCACTATGATCTCACTTCTCTTTTGGACCTAAGAAGAGTTGTTGATTTTTCAGTTTGTTCAGCTTCCAATTTGTTGTTAGTGTAGAGTGGCAGTTTTCAAGCTTCTTACTTGCCAGACTGAAACCGCAAGTCCAGTGTTTTCTTTGAAATCCACACTGCCCCTCAGAATCCTCCATTACTGATATCAATATTTTAGAAAAACCCTCCATCTCTCTCCAACAAAATACTCAGCAAATCAGATAAATTAGCATTTTTAGATGGTGAAGGCCTCAATGTAAAACTAGTGTTAAATACTTTTTTCACTTTTAAAATTAATTCTGCAGATTTGATTTGTTTGAATTAATGTTCATGAATTTTATATAAAAATCACACATGGGCCAGGGATTTAGCTCAGTGGTTCCACCACCTGCCTTGCAAGCGCAAGGTCCCAAGTTTGATCCCCAGTAGCAAAAAAAAAAAAAAAAAAATCACACAAGCCAGGCACGGTGGCCCACCCATGTGATCTCAGCTCTCTGGGAGGCAGTAGGACTGCAAATTTGAGCTCTGCTTTGCAAACTTATCAACTTAGCAAGACCCTGTCTCAAAATACTACTAACAATAATAAATACAAAGACCTGGGGATGCAGCTCAGTGTGAAGGCCCTGGGTTCAATCCCTGTACTGTACCTCTCCCCCAAATCTGGAAAGGAAGTACGAAACTGTTCCCTTTACTTTTAGTGCAACAATAATACTCTAGTTGATAGGTACATGGCTCTTGTCTGGAAATCAAGAACCAACAAATATTTACAACATAGCAGACAGTATTAGATATTCCACACTTTTCTGGGTTTTGTTTTGTTAACTAAAGATAGTAGGGTAAAAACTTCCTTGTGACAGGACGTTTTTCTTTGGGAACAGGACACGATGACTTTGTCTGAGTATGATGAATGAACAGTAACCTTGGGTGGCTGTGTGTATCCAAAATAAATGCCTATCACAGGGAAGCTTATTGTTGCAGCTTTACAAAGAATGACCAGGTAAGCAAATGTAAAACAGAGTTTTCATTCATACCCCTCTTATAGATTCTGTCCTCAAATTAAGTTATTACCGGATTTGTAAAAATTTCTCTTTGAATATCCATGGATTCCATCTCTTGTGTTGGTAAAGGGATGCAGAAAGAAATTGGCAAAGCAAAATAACAGCAGAGGGCAGCCTGGGCTTGGAAACACTACCAGGCGCCGACTGCCCAACTCACGTGAAAGGATGCCCAGCAGGGGTTTACTGGAGTGGCCTGCTCGATGAGGGAGAAACCCCCACTCTTTTAGGGGTCACAATAGTGATCTGTACTGTGAATGTACAGTGGAAAAAACGGAGCGAGCTGAAATTTCCTTTTAAGTCTTAGAGAGGTTAAGTAAGTCATCTAAGTCATACAGCTAGTGAGAAACAGAATCAGAGTTTGCAGCAGGGTCTGCCCAAGTTCAGGTCTTTATTACTGTTACAACCGTTTTGTTTCCTATCACTGTTTTGATCATGAAACCTCCAACATAAATTAACAGATTTATATCCTTAGAAGAAAATAAACAATATCCTGCTTTTTATCTCATTTTTAACTCCTATGTTCTGCCAAGCCATTAGGAAGCAATACACACAAAAATTACATATAAAGACAACACAGTGCATATACTTCTGCCAGGCAAATCCCCTAACTCACCTGTTAAAATGATGCCCACAAACATCCACAAGCAGAGGAAAATGTTCCCTGCCCTGGGGCCATAATCTGTTATGAGCTTTCCTTGAGCTAATGTGAACAAAATTCCAAAAACCTGAAATAAGTGAAACAATTTGTATTAATTTTGCTTCTTTAAAACACATGTACATTTTTCCCCCAGGACCTTTTAAAACTAATATTCTTCACATATTTTGGCATCTAGAAACACTCACTGAAAAGTGAGACTGTTAAAACAAAAACTATGATCAAACTTATTATTCACTAGACTGTTTGGTACAACAGCCATCAAGACTAAGAGGAGCCAGAGGTTTACCTGGGCAGCAGCATTAAGAAGACCAGACGAAGTGCCCTCGGACTCAGGGTAAGTGATTTCCACGGCGAATTCAAACCCCAGCGGGAGGTAACCGGTCATGAAGAAACTAGGAAAACCAAGCCGGCATTATAGAAAGAACTATCAGAAGGACAACATCACACACTGACTCAACCATTCTATATCTCAGGCCTATTCCAATGTTTCAATCAGTGAGTATATTTTGAGGTTGTGATATGAAAGTGAGGAACTATTATTACTAACCAAGCAGCCCAAAGTCACAAGAACTGAAAATCCCAAAGATTTTTTTCCCCCTGATTTTTTCCTTCTACTTTTCTAAGTCAGCTGTTTTTATTACCAATAATGTTACTTGGACTCAGTAAGGCTTATACATTTTCATCAACAGACTTTCTTTCCTCCTTACTTTTGCTTTTCTTTCTTACTAGGGATTATACCCACCAGCTCCCCTTAAAAATTTTTTAGAAAAATTTTTGAGACAAGGTCTTGTTAAATCACTGTTTCCCATGCAGGGCTTGAATCTGCAATCTTCCTGCCTCAGCCTCCTGGAAGGCTAGGGTTACAGGTGTGCACAAGCACACGAGGCTAAACTATTTTTTACAGTTTTGAAGAATTATACACTTACATGCACACAATGGGTCTTGTAGGGTTAAACTACTAAAGGACTTTTGGATGAGCTTAAAAGATTAGTAAATTAAAGTAATAATACTTCAGAATTATAACAGCATGGTATCAGTTTTCCTAAATATATCTCATACTTACCCAAGTATCCCTCCAGTAACAAACACGATGATAATGTAGTCCAGGTCCAATGTGAAAGTAAATATAATCATTCCAATAAAAGACAGAATGTAAACTATCAGAGTAGTCTGTCTAAAACCAAACAACAAAATTGTTAGGAATTTTTCTAGGCATATAAAAATCATGTGACTAACCACTGCTCTATCCATACAGCAATAAATCTACATTTGAAAATTCACCCCTTCTTGTTTACAGAAAATGTATTCACCAAAACACAGCCTTTAAAGATTAAATTTAAGATTCAATAGCGGCAGGCAACAAAACTCACGCCATATCCAATGCTCAATCAGAAAAGGCTACTCATGAGTATTTAAGAATCCCATTCCACATGAATCCTATTTCAAGATTCAAATCAAATTTCCCCTCTTCCAAATGCCTTCCCTAGCCCCTACAGCATACAAGATTCTCTTCCCATCTCCCTTATCACCTACACCTACATACCTGGCACTTATGAGTCAATGTTAGTCTGTTACATTACCATTTAACTTTGCCTATGTGAGCGCCTTATTGCCCCCATTTAGAGGACAAGTCCCTTGGGGACCGAACTCACCTACCGCTGGCCATAACCCCCCAGCAGGAGAGATGTGCACAACAGGGGACGGATGAGAAAGAGGCAGTTACCTGGGAACCCAAGCTCCCCTAAGAACGTACTGCTGGCCCTGCCAAGTCTCCTAATCCATCATGGACCAAGACTACTAGGGAACTGAACCCTGTACACATGCTCCTTTCACCTACAAACTGAGCAGATTTCACTCTGAGCTGTAATTTTTTTGGGGCGGGGGATGGAACTCAGGACCTTGTACTTTCGAGGCAGGCAGCGGCACCACTGAGCTAAATCCCTGACCCTGAACTGTAATTTTATAATAAAACCACAGACAGTGTTGTGTTAAATTATGGGAGAATTATCCTGGAGAATTTCAAGGTCGGAGGTACTTCCAGAAGGGTTTAGAATAATACAGTAGTTAAATGTAGCTGGACCTTGAAAAGTGTACATGACTTTTCTTTCTCTCAATAAATTTTTCCTACTCTTAAAAAAAAAAAAGAAAAATGTACATGACAAAGTTCCGTATTTCACTCCATTCTTTTATTCACAAACAGTTCCACTCACTAATTTTCCCAAGCAGACAGGAGAAGCTTTAGCCCTTTAGATGTGCCCTGGGGCTAGGGGTGTAGTTCAGTGGGAAATCACTTGCTCAGCACTGGAAAGGTCCTGACTTGGATCCCTAGCACCACAGAAAAATATGATGAAAGAGAAACTGGCTAATCTTTTAAGGCCAAAGCAGAAGAATGCTGCCACTGAAACCCTGCTCTGGTCTCCTAGTCGTATCACTTCCTCTTTCTTTTATATTAAAAACACTCTTTCCATATACAGGCACAATTAAAATAGCATCTTCATACTATGCATTGTATTATAGTTAAATGGTACTGTGGTTTTATGGACATTTTGGTCAAAAGTTTTTTTACCAAAAGTCTTATCCTCAATGATTTTTTTTTTATAAGAACAGTATTTTGTATTTTAAGCCCACAGAAAAAGAAAAGAACAAGATCAAGTCTGTCAAAAGTCAAAGGTTCCTCAGAAGGAGCTTTTCTTTTTAAAATATAGATATGCTCCCTTCTAAAGTATGTATGGGTATTGTCAGAGGGGAAGAAGGTTCATATGGTATATCCAAATTCTCAAGGTTGAAATAAGTATGACCAATGAAATAAAACAATATATAGGTTATTGAAACATTTACGAAATGAAAGGATCCAGGAAATGTTTGGTAACACTTAAATCTCTTAAAATAAAAAAGGAAAGTTCTACAATCCAAACTACCCGTGTTCCCATCACTCACTTATATGTTTTGGTGTAGTCCAGCCATAAGCCACACAGAATGGAGCCCAGCATTCCGGCCACCACCAGAGTGAGCCCAATCCTTCCTGCATTCACCTCCTGATCCTGAAAACCACGAGCATGAGAAGCTTATCAGACACGGACCCTGCACACCCCACCCTGTCTGCAGTCATGGGAATCATCATGTAAACTGAGGCACACATTGGGAAGATTCAGTGCATGGATTAGAGTTGGTGAGCAGTGGCAAGTAAAAACAAATAAAGCCAGAAAAAATAAAAATAATGGGAGAAATAAAAAAAATTTCTTCGGTCCTCTGTGATTGAAAGTACAATTTTTGTTAGGATTCGTACATAATTTACAGATGTCTGAACAGGGTTTATATAGTACAGCTCCCTTCTTTTAGGAGCAGAAAGGCCACTCCGAACTTGGTATTTGCTTCTTATGTTGATTCCTTTGAAATGTTTTGCCATTTTCCATATATCAATAACTTACCTCCAAAACAAAACAAAACAGCATTGCCAGAGTGATAATTCTGCTTTCAGTTGGATGTGGCAGCATATGCCTGTAATCCCAGTGCTGAGGAAGGAGGCTTGAAAATCCAAGATCCACCTGAGCAACTCAGTAAGTTCCCGTTTCAAAAAATAAAAAGCACTGGGGATGTAGTATAGTACAAAGGCCCTGCATTCAATCCTCCATACCACCAAAGGAAAAAAAGTCTGCTTTTAATGTTTTAGGAATTTAACTAAATGTGTTTAATAAAAATTATGGCAATCACTGCTTTGGATTTAGCTCCTGCCCTGGGGCCAAGAGACCAGACAAATCCAGAATGGAATCACCTGTGCCAGGTGCCACAAGGTCACCACGAACATGAAAATGGCCCAGGAGTCACTGCAGCCCAAGAGAGGGAGCCCAGCCCTCTGCTTGGCCTCGTGAGGAAACTGCAATGTGATGACCAATCCACTCTGGGTCCTCATTTCTGCTGCTTCCGCCCTTCTCCGCCTATAAAGCCCATCCACTCCTGTTTTCGGAGCACCTTTCCCCTCAGGAGGGATGCTGCCCGATCCCCAAGCTCTTTCAATTCGGTAAAATTTTGCTTCACAAATGTGTTCTCATTAAAAACAAAGGTAAATCTTTTATACAACAAGATTATAACCCTAAATCTTATGATTATGCTAACAGGAATTATATGGAATAAAGAAAAATCCTAAGCAGGGTGTGCAATATGATAAAAAGAGAAGCTTACCTTATAATATGTCAGTATCATTTGGTTTAATAATGTTGAGACTGAATAAAATGCTCCAGTCATGATACCTAAAATAATAAAGAAGAAATTATATATGTATCATTTATCAGTTCATCAAGTGGCCCCGAGCACTGTGTGACAGCTGTGAAAATACAATGTAGTTTTTAGGCAGCTGAAAAATTAGTGACGACTACCATTCCCTTCCAGGATGTGTACTGATCAATTTAACACTAAAGTGACGAGGGATCAGTGCTATGGTTTGGCTGTGTCCCCCCAAGGATTGTGTGTCAGCTTGTCCCCAGTATGGTGGGGGTGAGGGGAGGGACCCTTCAGACGCGGGGCCTAGAGCAAGGTCCCCAGGAGGGGTTAACACTGGGCTCCCGGAGGTGTCGCACAGCAGCTGCTCCTTTGTGCTGGCCCCTTAGCTCGGGCCACTGCCCATTTGCTCCTCTCCCACACTGGTGTAGCCAGGCCCTCAGCACCCACTGAGCAGACGGGGTCACCAGATCTTGGACCTTCAGCCTCCAAAGCTGAAGAGGCTAAACAGACCTCTTTTCTTTACGAAATTCCCAACCTCAGATGTTTTGTGATAGCAATAGAAAATGGATTGGGGCTGGGGATTTAGCTCAGTGGTTCCACCGCCTGCCTTACAAGCGCAAGGTCCTGAGTTCGATCCCCGGTACCAAAAAAAGAAAAGAAAATGGATTAATATGTTACATTAGCAGACTTCCGTCATAAGACTGTTGTTATTTAGATTCAGATATACTGACCATAAACCACATCCCCACACACGCCACTGTACACAGTGACCCCTCCACCCACAGGTTATGTACTGAGCACCCACAGTACCTACAGCCAACAATGTTAAAAGCACAACAGAATCCCTATTTCAGAGAGATTAACTTGGATCAGATTTACAGGGTAATTTGTTACACAAGGCAACATTAACTGAAGAATATTCACAAAGAGAAAATTAACAACAGCAGGAATCACCAGCACAGGTTTAAACCCTAATGTATCCTTGAATGTACTGAATGAATTTTGGTAAGCTTCCTGACCTAGTTGAGATTTAGTACAATCTCAATCAATCAATCTCTCTCTCACATTCCAGACACACAAACACTACAGAGAACACTATAACAAATAACCTTACTCACCACCCAGCTCTGTCAAATATTAGTGCTCTGTCAACTTTCCTCAGATTCATTTTTTGTAGACCTTTCCCAATCCTAGTCTTCTCTTCTTTCCCAAGGCTAACCCCAAGCTTGACACTGGTGTGCATAATTTTATATATTACTGTACATGTACATTTCAAACAATTACTAACTTTATATAAATACAATTATTTAAATCCACTTGTAACTTGCTCTTATGCTGTGACTCACTATTATGGCTTTGAGCTCTATCTGTGTTGACACTTTTCACCCTTGTTCATTAGTTTTCTCTGTTCATTCCACTGTGGGAATATACTTAGATTTAGACATCTATAGTCCTATTAACAGACATCTAAGAGTTTTTTCCCAGTTTTCCATTATTTAAAACAAGACTGTAATGAGCATGTTTTTGTTCTTACATGCAAGGGTTCCTCCAAGAATATATCTAGGAGAACTTCTACTTTTTTGATGTAATCCAATCACTTTTAAGGTAATTACCCATTTATACCACTAGCAGAGTTTCCATACCTTCATATCTTAGCCAAATTTGTCTTCATCAGATTTTTAGGATTTGTTTTGTTTTCTGGCAATCTGAACATGCATACTAGTCTATCTTACTCTGGCTTTGATGTATATGCCCTGTATTACTAGCATGGTGTAGCATCATGTATGAACAATACATGCATGTACACATGACCACCTTCTAGTTTTCTCAGAATTGTGTTTTTATTGATCTGCAAGTTGTTTTTTTTTTTTGGTACCAGGGATCGAACTCGGGACCTTGAGCTTGCAAGGCAAGCGGCAGAACCACTGAGCTAAATCCCCGGCCCTGCAAGTTATTTTTATGTTATGGATAGTAATCCTTTATTGGTTATAAATACTCCAGACAATTTCTCATAATCAACTGTTTTGTCTTTTCATTTTTTTAATGGTGTCTTTTTAGAAAAGACTATTATTTTGATGTAGTCATATTTATCAATATATTTCTTTAGGATTTATGTTACTTGCATTAAGAAATCCTTAAGAATATTACAGTCTGCTGTATTTGTTCCTAAAACTTTATAGTTCTGAGTTTTACTCTTTGATCTGCAACCCATTTTGACACATGATATGATATGAAGTGGAGACCTCCAATTCCACCTTACTTTCCCCATATGGTCAATTACCTCAGACAATTTACTAAGTAAGTTCTCTTCTGCCAAACCTCAAGTTTTCATATGTTTATATTGGGCCAGTCACTGGATCGGTTTGTAAACATTCTAGTTTTTCTTTTTCCAGGCGCGGCTGTGTGACTTTAAATGTGACCAAGGTCACACTCTCTATTTCCCGCCTCGGTAACTGTGGAATGGGGTAGAGATGTCAGAGTCGTGAGCAGAACTGTGCTGCCAACTGATACCTAAGAAGCACACCGGTGCTATCAGGCCGCTAACCCGGCTCTGGCGGCCTCGCTGGTCTAGTGTAACTTAGGCTATGACAAGTGATGGTCACACAGGCGGGCCCCGTGGTCTCTGGCGTTCTAGCGGTCTACCCTAGCCCTTGCTACTCTTGGCATCTCAAGTATCCTAGCTTTATAAATCTTGACAGCTGAAAAGGAGCCCCCACCTGGTTCTTTATCAAAATTTTCTTTGTTGCTCTAAGCCCTTACTTCTCTCAAGGAATTTTGGAATTAGTCAGGTTCTATTACGATCCCTGCTTAAGCAAGGCTGCAGGAGATCTGCAGCTGGTCTGAATGGCACTGGCCCTTTGTTAGTCACTCAGCGCCCGGAGAGTGTGCAAAGCACCTAGACCGCACGGGCTCACAGGGAAGGCTGAGGGTGCAAGTGAGGCTGGGCCAGGGCAGAGTGCACGCCGCTGTGCCGCACCGTGGTACCTGGAATCTGGTCCAGACCCAGGAAGGACAGCAAGAGTCTGGATTTGTAGCAAGGCTGGCTTTGTGGTCTGAATTAGAGGATGGTAATATCTGCATTTTAGATAGCAAAAGACAACTGCTGGCATAGTGAGAAATTTTTTTCTCTAAACAGCCTGGCCTCAACAAAGAAACAAAGAAACAAACAAATAAACTTGTCTTGGTTCCTTTGGTTCCTGAGTTTTGGACACTATGTACGCAATTCTGAAAAGCTGCTCCAGGAGTCCTGGTCCCCAACTAGATTGTTCCACGTGCAAGATTGCTGCAACCTCACATACCGAATACAAAGCACACAGCGGGACAAGTGTTTGCCCAAAAGGTGTGGCGCTACCTTCACTCAAACATTATGCTCCCGAGCTCTGCACCCAAGAAACTTCCCATCCAACTGTAACGGAGCCATTGTTGAACTCTTTGCCTGTGTAAACACACTGAGAGGGTGAAAGAAATAGTGGCACAGAACTGCAGAGATCAGAAGGAAGGTGTTTGCACGCGGAGCCGTGTCTGCGTGCTGAGTCTGTCTGGGACAGCGCTGGTTCCAAGCCTGGCGGAGAGTTTTGTGCTGGAAAATAGTGAGGGATAAAAGAGCGATACAAGAAAGTCATCTTCAATGACAGCCTGAGGAAATCAATTTGGTGTCACACATAATAGTGAGCCAGGGCATTTCCCTGCTTCCTAGTTTTGAATTTTAGGTTTAACCTAGACAGGAAAATCACCAGCAAAATTAAGAAAAATATTCAAGGATGAGAGGATATAACATAGGAGACTGGCTTTAAAATATTCCAGGAAAAAAATGAGGGAAATAGACAAAAGAAGAGTGACAGAAAGCTGGCAACCTGGGTGACTTCGGACACACTTGATGGGTCCAGAGGAGCTACAGAGATTCAAGGTTCTACTTTTGCGGCTCGCAACACCCATTAGAAAGAGAGGAACTAATCCAGGGAAAAGAATTAAGAGTTCAAGTAAGGACATGATTTGTTACAATTCTAAAACGTTATGTACTAGGATGCATGCCTGCAAACACGTGAAAACAGCAGCAAGTGACTTCTGAAGTGAAGCAGGACAGAAACGGGGTCCTGGTGGTCAACATGTGCAGTGTCAACGCAAGCGACAAAACCCAAACTGTCCAAAAACTCTGAAAAGAACCAATGTGTTTGTACCTGTAGTCAGGGTTACAGAGTTAAAGGTGAGGATAAATACACGTTAGCTATCCCAAAAGATCTAGAAAGATGAGAATTGTTTTTAAAATGAGGACTGGTTACAGTGACTTCCTTCATGTCTAGTTCTCATGTGGGAGTCAAAAAAGACACTAGCTGCACTTGGTGAAAGAAAGGAATTGTTGAAATTTCCCACATGTTTATAGCACCCATAAATCCAGTCATAAATGGGCTAAGGTACTCTTCGAAAAATCACAAAAGACATTATTTCTCTATTTGAGATCTATTTTTTCTTGTATTTTAAAACATGTGAAAAAAATCCACCTTAGCATTTTTGCTTTTAGTTCAAAATCTAAGTTCATGATTACGCTGTGGAGTTCACAAACCAATCTCATTAAGATTCAAACCACCATGTTAAATGAAAACAATTCATGTTGCTCAGTGACTTCAAAGAAAATGCAAGAAAACCACTTACCGTAAGAGATCAGCAGAAGGACGAAAGGAATGTTTTTAAACAGGTTTCTTATCGATTTCTTATAGGAGTACTCCTCTGGGGGACTGTCCTGAAGAGCTGCTTGAGCCTGACTCGGTGGGTATGGGGGTTTTTCCTTGAATGCTGGGAATGTACATGGAGAGAATAATATGGATCAATATATAGGTAATATATTGCCACATATATAAGTGTATGTATCTTTCTTAGTGAACTGACAATTCAGCTTAAGTTTAAAGAGGTATAGAAGGCTTTCACAGTGAGGTTTCTCATTTTCACTCATTTCTACGTAAAAACCAGTTTGGCATTATCATCTCAGCCCTCTAAAACTTAAGAGATTTGGCCAGTTCCCACAGCTGAGCTGCAAAACCATCAGTAAAGTGCCACCAGCTTGACCACTGATTATTCCACTTTTAGGTAATCAAGATCAATTTTTACTACATCAAAGATTCTTTTAAATTCAGTTCAATTTATAATTATAAGTAGACATTAGAGTGAGCCAATATACTGCTGAACTTTTAGAGGTCTCTCCTGAATTAGTAACTATCTTCTCCTGCAACTTGTATAAAGTTAATCCCCAATCCAGTGACACCTCCAGCTGAAAGGTGCAGTGGATTCCGGGGGTGGGGCTAGGCCTTTCTCCCTGACTCACTGGAGCTGCACAGGAAAATGTAAGGGTAAAGCTAAGAGACAGGAAAGTGTAGGGTGTCTGATGCTGTAAACATCAGCACTGTTTCTAGTTCGATTTCACACCATTCTCAGCCAGATATCAAGAACCTCCCCTACTTAAAAAAAAAAAATCATACTTATTAATTTATGTTAGAGAACTGGGTATTGAACCCAGGGCTTTGCCCATGTGAGGCAAGGGCTCCATCACTGAGCCACATTCCCGGCCTTAGAGATTCTCTTTCGGTGTGCCAGGAAGGGTCTAGCAACTTCCTACAACACGAGGTAAGAGGGAGACTTTGGTAGGGTTAGTGCTATGGTGTGGAAATTGTGCCCCAAAGGCCCAAGTGTTAAAGGCTCAGTCCCAAGGAGGCAGAAGACTCCCCAGAGTGGGCACCTTCCAGGATGGGCCTCAGGTTATGTTACGGGGTGTGCATTTGGAGGGAGCTGCAGGACCCAGGCCCTTCCTCTTCGTCTCTTTTGCTTCCAGATTCATAAGCTGAGCAGCTTCCTCCACCACAGACTCCCCACCACCACCGCCCAGCACATCCATCAGAAGCCTAAAGCAATGAGTCGGGCCAACCATGGACTAGAACTTCCAAAATTATGAGTCAAAATAAACCATTTTTCTTCATAAGCTAGTTCTCTCAGGTATTCTTTTATAATAGTGGAAAGCTGTCTAACAGTTAGCTGACCAGAAGTCATGAATAAGTGACAGAAAAGTTGAAGAGTTGAAAAGCTGAGAGAAGGTACATTAGGAATTAAAATCTTATCTTTGTAGTAGCCCAAAATTCTAAATTATTCACTCCAGATTTTTAAGTACAATAGGAAGAAGATACTGTACCATGGAATGTAAGATACCTCCGCTCACTGATCTTGCCAGATATCAACAGGTTTCCACATAACAAAGTCTCCATTACCATAAATGTTTTTGTTTGTTTTGGTACCAGGGATCAAAAGAACTCGGGACCTTTCGCTTGTGAGGCTGGCACTCGAACCACTGAGCTAAATCTCTGGCCCTGTGTTTTGTTTTTTTGGTACTGTGGATGGAACTGAGGACCCTGCGCTTGCGAGGCAGGCTGTGGAACCACTGAGCAAAACCCCCAGCCCTCCATTACCATAAATGTTAGATGTCACTATTAAAAGTATTTTGTTTTCAAAGGTTTCATCAAAAAATGTATCCCTGAGAATTAATGAAACAGGGTAATTTTAAAAAGAAAAAAACAAGGTAAACAGATTCAAGGAAAAAAATCTTTCTTGGGAAGATTTATAACTTCTGCTTTTCATCTTCTCTCACATTTCTGCCCTTCTTTCTCTTTTTCTTCCTCCTTTTGTTCATGACAAATTCTTTCTTCCAACAAGTGAGGTCCATCTTATAGCCTGAAAGTGGGCTAGATCTGATGAAACTCGCTGTCAATTGGAATCATTTGGAAATTTAAATATAATACAGATTCTGAGACTGTACGCAGGGCTTGATAATCAGAACCTCTAGACTGTAACTTGAAAATTGAATTGATAAAGGGTGATTAAATAGTGAGTGCTGAAAGTCTTTATTATGGTAAAAGACATGTTGCCATGAATCCCCCTCAAAATATTCTTCCTTGCTTCAAACATACTTACCCTATCGTTCTCGTCACTGGAACAGTCTTTTTTTTTTTTTTTTTTTTGGTACCGGGGATCGAACTCAGTTCCTTACACTTGCAAGGCAGGCGGTGGAACCACTGAGCTAAATCCCCGGCCCCCTGGAACAGTCTTTTACATCTTAGTTGTAACGCTCTAGTTGCCTCAATGTCCTGAACTTATTCCAAATGTTTACCTTTCATGGCCATTTTGACTTTGAGGAAGAGCTGAAAGTCACACAGTGCCAGATCCAGTGAATGAGGTGGATGAGGACACACTAATGTTTTTACGAGCTGCCTTTCTCTTGAATGGAACTCAGCAGCAACATTCACCCTATTGTTGATCACACCTTGTAAAGACACTCAGGAAAGAGGACTTCAAGAACTGCTTTAGAAAGTGGCAAAAATGGTGTCATAAATGTGTTCAAAGTGAGGGGGAGTGTACTGAGGAGGATTAATATCAATGTGCCGTTCATTGTAATAAATATTTTTAAATATCTGTCATCCCTTTTGATCACACCTTGTATATTAAACACAAAATTGTCCACATGATCAATATATCCAACCAGGCTTAAAAAGTAACTCTTTTTTTTTGGCACCCAGGATCGAACTCGGGACCTTGTGCTTTCGAGGCAGGTGGCAGAACCACTGAGCTAAATCCCCGGCCCTAAAAAGTAACTTTTATTGGGCTGGGGATTTAGCTCAGTGGTTTCATCACCTGCTGCGCAAGAGCAAGGACCCAAGTTCATTCCCGGGTACCAAAAAAAAAAAAAGTAACTCTTATTACTTCCACAAAATAATATGAATCTCTATAACTTTATTTGGTACTAAAAAAGAAAATTCTTTACTGACCCAAACATTAATTATGATATAACTTAAATTTATCAAACTAAAACATACTACTTCTATTTTTCCATTCTTATACATCTCACAACTGATTCAAGAGTAGCTATAATTCATAAATATAGACTATGTAATATCCTTACATTGGAGCACTGGTAGATGTGAAACCTTTAAGCTGTTCCAATTCTTCCTCTTCCTCTCACCCTATCTGATCCTCGCACTGCTAGGATGTCTGCCGCCTTTCCCTGAGTCCCTTTGTACCCTAATTAGACATGACACATCTCTTTATTAACACTGGTAATACAGAACTCACAGTTGTAAACAGTGTCAGACTGTGAAAACTGCTCACAAGACACTCGTGGGTAGTGACTGTCAAGTCCCCTTCTTAGGTTTTTATTTACTGTGGTAAAGTCAGTCTAAATGGCCCAAATCTGAAGTCAAAATTTCGTGGAAAAACAAAAAAACAAAAATAATTCTTACCCGTCTTTAACTCCACTAGATTTATTTTCCTTTTTTTTCTTTTTTTCTTTTTCTTTGTGGTACCGGGGATCAAACTCAGGTCCTTGTGCTTGCAGGGCAGGCGGCAAAACCACTGAGCTAAATTCCCGGCCCTATTTTCCTTTTTTTAAAGATTTATTTTCTAAATACAAGCATAATCTTTTAGTTTCAGATGATCTCTTGGCAAAAACAAGTCTCTATCTAGCTGCTACACTTAGTAAAGTCATATTTAAATCAGCATTAAAAAAAGATGAACAGGGCCTGGGATTTAGCTCAGTGGTTTCGCCGCCTGCTGCGCAAGCGTAGGGACCCGAGTTCAATCCCCAGTACCAAAAAAATAAAATAAAATAAAATATCTTTAAAAAAAAAAAAAAAGATGAACAAAAAGCCATTGATCTATGACCTTGTGATGGTGAATTACTATGATGAATATGGTTTCTCCTTTCTCTTTGAAACTGAATAACGACAGCCTTCCACTCTTCTTCCCTAAAATACTTGTGCCACAAAAATAACTGACTACAGAAGCGGTCATTTTCTACCCTGGGTTAGGCATATAAAGTAGCCAAGTCATTCTTGGGCACCATATCTGAACCTTTCCTCCTAGCATGAGTATGTAGCATACCACTTGCTTGTACTTTCTGAAATCATATTGTAACAGTACCTTCTGATTTCATTTTGTATCCCTGTGTGGTTCGAACATTTACATATACTACCTTATTTTAGGCCAAATGTAGGTTTGAACACCGGCTCTGCCCTATCTCACTGTGTAATTTTGAGGAAGTAAATTCCTGTATCTTGGCTTTTAGCTTTCTCATCTATAGGATGGAAATAATAACACAATGTTATAAGGATTGCATGACATAAAATATGTAAAAGAATTTTGTAATTATACAATGATACACAAAATACATTACCTTTTCTGAGAAATATTTTTAAAAATTAGAGACTTTGCCTCAGGAGCTTAAAATTTTTAGTGTATAAAATATATTCCTGTTACAGTCATTTTGAATAGAAGAGTCAAAATTAAATTGTGCATATGTTATATATACCTGGGCTTAAATACAGTAATATTAAATATTTCTACTGCCATTACCTTTGGGTTCTGTCATTCACACACTTTACTGAATCAGGGAAGGATTTTAATTGACACATTTGAGTGAAATGATAAGCTTACTGCTCTGCTGCACAAGAACAGATTTTAAATACAACAGCACTACCACTTACACAAGCAGAATCTGAACTGGAACAGAAAACCAAGGACAAGGAAAAATTAAAATAATCTACTTTTTAGGTAACATTTTCTATATGGAGTGAGAGTGCCTAAGCATAAATCTGATTTTGAGTGTTTAGTAACTGTGATTTCGAGCAAATTAAATTTAAGTTCTGTGACCCAGTTCCCTCATGTGTAAAATAGAAGTGATAGCAGCCGTACCTCCCGCAAAGGGTTTTGAGATGCAGCATGCCTATGCCTCTACCCACGTTTGGCACGAATCAACCACCAGATGTGAGAGGGACAACAGAGTTTGCCCAAGAAGAACAGGGAATTCAGTGGAAAGCCTGGATTAATTCCTAGAAATACCAGATGGATTACATTCACAAACACGTTCTGTAAGGGAGAGGAAAAAGTCCATGGCCTGAATCTTCAAGACAGTATTTTACAGATTGCTGGTATCTACTCAGTACACGTCATGTTGCTGAAAACTTCAGCTAACTTATTTTATAAAAATTTGGTTGGCTTTCCAAAGTAATTATGGGTAGAATTTAGAGGGGCATAGGGTCATCTCTTAGTAATTAAGGAATTTTAAATAAGTAAGGATCTTAAAAATAATCCGAATTTTCCTCAGTAACAAATATGACCATACCTATTATTATTATTTGGCCCCTTCTTTCAGCAAATAAGTATCTTATATTTGAGGCAGTTTAAACAAATAAATATAATTTTATATATATATATATAATATGTAGTATATATTCAATTTCATACTCATTCATAACTTACATATAGTTTATTATTCTTTCTTCTTCCAAACAGAAAACCAATTGAAGATGATATAAAAAGAAAAACTGGAATTTATGGGACAATATATAAGCAAAGGAAAGAGAAGTTTATGCTTTAAAAATTCTTCTTGGTAGCACTGAACAGTGGCTTGTGTCTATATTTCCAGTTGCTCAAGAAGCTGAGGCAGAAAGATGTCAAGTCTGAAGCAACACAGCAAGGTCTTGTCCATAAAAAAATTCCTAATGGAAGGTCCATTTATGCAAATGTATATAAACAATAATTCCTATTTCATGTAACAAGTCAAATATAGCTACCAGAAAAGCAGATTTAAGAAAGTTTCCCACACATACAATATAGATTTTTTTTTTTGGTACCAGCAATCAAACTCAGGACCTCGTGCTTGCCAGGCAGGCACAGTGCCACTGAGCTACATCCCTGGCTCACAGATTTCTTTTAAAACTATTAAACTGCTAAAATGGTATAGGGATAATTAATCCTTTTGGTCCCTTTTCAGTAGTTTGCACACTGCCAATATGCCACTCCCTGACTAACTGAAGTATAAATACTAACCACAAGCAGACTGTCCATGTCAGAATACTTTACTTGCTACCCTGAGAACACTTTGTTCATTGTCGTAAGGGAAATTAGGTACGTGGGCTGAGCTTCCTATACCTGCATCCTTCAGTTCACCAACCAATGCAGTCTACTGAAACACGCTAGAGCAGCAATGGGGAAACCTTTAGAGCTTTCAATGATACAAAGAGGTCACTGTGGCACTCGTGCCAGCCACAGGCTTGGTACCACTGCTCTAGCCTTTAGCACACATTTCTCTCAAAACTGAGGATTTCACATCTGAGTATTATAAAATATAGATTTTTCATTACTATGATAGCCATGGTAAAAGTTGATGTATAAACTTAAAATCTCCAACTGTAATGCAGTTTAATTATAAATTTTAGTGATTAGAAGATGGCTTTTCAATTTTATACTTCCTTTCCTCTTCAAATCCATTTAAGATACTATGTGCCTAAAGGACATTATTAAGTTATATTAGCAGTTCAATAACTTAAATCCATCTTACCTATCATTTCCCCCTGAAATCAAAACTGCTTCCCATTAAAAATAAACTTCAAAAAGCAGACCTTCCCAAGCTTCTTCCAAACTGGTGATGGCTGCTTGCAGCTGATTCTGACTGACTGCTTCAAGAGACAGGCCCAGGCGAGAGGACTCAGGGACGGGTGGCAGCAGCCGAGCCTTGCTGGAGTGGCCTAACAAGCAGACAGTTGCCACAGTTTGAAATTCTGCTGGACACTTGCTGCTGCCTAGATCATTGCTGGTCAACATTTTCAGACCCAGTTAATCTTAAATTGGGGACCCTGGGGAGGATTTATTACTAAAAGGAAGATGGGCTCCTAACTGCATCAATTCAAAGCATGACAAGAACTTATTCTTGGCTAGGCAGGTGTAAGATGCCCATGTAGATGAACATGGGAAGAGGAGGCAGGAAGTATGTTTGAAACCAACACTTATCAGGAAGAAAAGTTAGTAGGGAGATAAAGGAAACGGATTAGTCTTAAATCTCTTTAAGATATTAAAATCACGTAGTGGGCCAGAACATACCCCTAGGGCTGTACCATTCATTACCTGAGCAACAGTTCCCAGCAAGAATGAAACAAGCAAATGGCATTTGAGATTTTATCGGTAAAAAATTTCCAAGATTAGTTACTCATATATATCATGCATTTATCCAAGCTTTAGGGAAAATAATCCACTTACCAATTGCTGTTAAAATAAATAAAAGTGTGGAGACACCCGATGTCCCGTAAAACATGGTGCTGATATTATAAGCCAGGAGATCTGTATTATTCTGTGTGTTGGGAACTAAAACAGGTGGTAGCAAAAAGCCAACTGCAGTTCCAAGCTGTAAAATAAACAGTCCTGTTAACAGCTATTATCATTAGAGGAAAAAAGTAAATACTGGCACTTAGTAGAACATAAGGAGGACAAACTAGTGTTAAAACTATGTTTAAATGTCTTTGCTACTAGTGTATTGCTAAAAGGAAACTGCTGACAAATCCCTTTCCTATCCAACAAACACTGAGATCTACTAACTGAATGATTCTGTAAGACATAGCCTTGCTCTTCAGATGCTTACGATCAAAAAGAGGAGAAAGAGTATATTAAATAGGGCTGAGAAAAGAATGAGAAAAAAATACTAGCAAATGAGGGACTAGCATCCAGAATCAGGAACTCTTTCAACACCAAAAAGACAAAACCCCAATTTAAAAATGGGCGAAGAATTTGAAGAGATCTTTTTCCAAAGAAGACACAAAAATGGCCAATGAATACTGTTGCATGAATAACAAAATTAGTCATCAGGGAAATGGAAATCGAAATGACAAAGAGATTCTACCTCCCACCCACTAGGAGGGTTATAATAACAATAGCAACAACAGAAAATAACAAGTATGGGAAGAACACGAAGAAGCTAGAAACCACTTCACTGCTGATAGGATTGTAAAATGGGGGGCTGCCACTGTGGACAAGTTTGGCGATTCCTCAGAAAGTTTTAACAAATAGTTACCATATGACCTAGCAATTCCATAACTAGGTGTATATCTAAAAAACCGAAAACAGGTATTCAAATAAATATATGCAAATGTTCACAGCAGCCCTATTCACAATATCCAAATGTGACAATATGGCAAATGTTTATCAGCGGATAAATGGATAAACAAAATGTGGCACATACAGTTATACATAAAAAATGACTGAAGTACTGATACTGAAGTACTAGTACAACATGAACTTCAACAACATGGAAAGTGAGGGCTGGGGATTTAGCTCAGTGGTTCCACCACCTGCCTTGCAAGCACAAGGACCCGAGTTCGATCCCCAGTACCAAAAAAAAAAATAGTAAAGAGTTTACATTTTAAATACTATGGGAAACCACTGGCAAGTCCAATGCAAGGCAGGGACATGATCTGATGTGTTTTAAAAGGTTCTTTCTGCTCAGACACCTACAGTATACATATGAAGTTAAAAGGTAGATTTCAGAAACCAGACTTGAGTGTGAATGTCATCACTACTAGCTATGTGACCTTCAGAAAACACTTTGATCCCTTCAAGCTTCTGTTGTCCTATCTACCAAATGGGACTAATAGTTCATAGGTTAGAGTATTAAAGTAATGACAGTGCACACAAAGCACTCAGCATATTCCCAGGCTCTTAGTGAGCACTCAGTAGAGCTCAACACTATTATGAATGACCCTCTATAAACTAGGCTCAGAACATATACTTGGAGCTAGGTATGGAGGTGCATGCCTTATTAATCCTAGCACCCTGGGAGGCTAAAGCAGGAGTTCAAGCTCAGCCTGGTGAACTTAGGGAGACCTTTCTCAAAATAAAAAGGGCTGGATATGCAGCTAATGTGAAGGCCTTGGGTTCAATCACCGGAACTCCCCGCCCGCCCAAAAAAAGCATACTTGGGAGTAGTGAGCAACTGCACAATTCTTAAAGGGAAGGAAAGGGTGAGAAAACCTAAAGAGAATGCAGAAAGAGGACCCAGAAGTGTGCTGCTGTACGGAAGTCTGCCTATACAGTGCGGTACACATTTCCACTTATCACCTGTAGAGCCAATAATCCATAAATAATGCAGTTGATGATATTTCTGTCACACTCCATGAAGCACTAACCTTGATTGCAGAAGCAACCAACTAAAGATTCAGTCATAAATTATTTGGGATGCACAGCAACTATGGTTCAAGCTACCCTTTTTTCTGTATTTGAGAAAGATAATAAAGCAATGAGCATGTAATCTTTTAATGTATTTTAAATAAATCTTACTGTGATCTTCCAACTTTTTTTTTTTTTTTGGTTCTGTGGATCGAACTCGGGTCCTTGTGCTTGCAAGGCAGGCGGCGAAACCACTGAGCTAAATACCCAGCCCAATCTTCCAGTGATCTTGAAACAAGTGTGAGAGGGGAAGTAAGAAAGTGACGTTCTTTTGTTACATAGCTACATGTCGCAGCATAATATGTAGTGTGGTGAAGTGTTGGTGCTTACATTTTTGGGCTGAGGGTGTGGCTCAGAGGCAAAGCATTTGCCTAGCAACGCTTGAAGGCCTCGAATGATACCCCAGCACTACCTAAAAATAAAAAATAAAGCATTTTAAAATGCTACTGTTCAGCAATTTAAATCTATTAAGTTTAAGGGTAAAGTGGTGTGGAGATTTTTAACTGGTGTCCCCTCTAGTTGAATGAACACCCAATATAATTTACAAAAAGTGTCACAGGACCTCATGTGCAGAATTTAAATTACAGTAAGAGAATCAGTCTGCAAAGAAGCACAGGCAAAAAACATTCTATCCAGTAGTGCTTCTGCAATGCGAAGGGCACTGGAATCCTGGTGTTGGGAAAGACTAGGTCACTTTTAGGAGACTTGGCAGATTCAGCCACCCTTGTGCAACACACTCCATGACCACTGATCGTTGTGCACTGTCCTACTGACAAAACTCAGTAACTGGACCCACTAATTCTGTGAAGTCTGTATCACTGGAACGTTTATTTAATGCTCCTTTACACATGTCCACTATGTGCAGGCTCTGCGATGACTGCTAACATATAAAAATATAAAATTAAATAGGGGCTGTTCACAATGACCACTCAACACGGTAACAAACTTCCCAGAATCCAATATACCTTCCTTTTGGAAACCACACTCTGGGGACAATAATTCCTGTGCAAGTCTGGCTCATTATTACACTGACAGGTTTTCTCTGACATTTGTACACACAGGCCAATCCAGTTAACTATTTTACAGATAATTTTCAAAGCAACACGACAGGGTGGTCACTTTAGACTACTTTTGAAAGTTCCATCCTTACAAAGAAATCAAAAGCCACCTTTAAGACTGCCTCTTGCAGATGTGGTGGTGCATGCCTACAACCCCAGCACTCTGGAGGGGCTGAGACAAGAGGATGACTGGAGTTCCAGGACAGCCTGGGGTAGGTAATAAGTTCAAGGTCAGCCTGGACTACAGTGAGACCCTGTCTTTAAAAAAAAACAAACCCCTAGGGCCAGGGATTTAGCTCAGTGGTTCCGCTGCCTGCCTAGAAGGCACAAGGACCCGAGTTCGATCGCCGGTACCAAAAACAAAACAAAACAAAACAAAAAACCAACAAAAAAACCCCCTTACAACTACTCAGCCTCTCTTCCGGTAGATGCCTCCGGGGACCCATTCATATGCTTAGCTCACAGGGCCTACGGCTCTTTTGGGTCCTGTAAGCATCCTACTTCCCCTCATGCCCCAGTCCTTACCTGATTGCCCAGCACGGCGGTGGCACAGGCTGTGGACACCTCCCTGGGCCCAAACCACACCGAGGCGATGCGGGAGGGAAGGCCAAGGATAAAGACCTGGGCCACGGAGCACAGGCACTGGCCGAGCATGGTGACCCAGAAGAGGTGCTGCCGCACGCTGCCGCACTTGACCCAGGCGCCCAGGCAGTTGAGGCCGGAGCCCAGCAGGGCGGTGAGGCGCAGGCCTCGGGTGTCCAGCAGCCAGGTGGCCGGGAAGATGAGCGGCACGTAGGCCAGCATGTACACCATGGACAGCCAGTCGATGTGCAGCAGCGACACGCCGTAGAAGCCCTCGAACACATTGCTGATGATGCTGTACTGGATCCACTGGAAGGCGTTCACCAGCGAGTAGAGGCTGAAGAGGAGCAGCACCACGAAGCGCCGCGCCGACAG
>NW_004624771.1:18223752-18239080 GCF_000247695.1 Heterocephalus glaber | reverse complement strand
CCGGGCCGCTGGTCACTCAGGAGAGGCCCCGCCCCACAGCGCGCGTCTCGGCGGTCGTGGCCCTCTGGCCAATCAGCGGCCTCCCCCTTCCGGCGCGGGAGCCAATCCCAGGGCTGCCGGGGGGGAGGGGGCGGGGCTGGAGTGAACCGCCTGGTAGCGGGAGAGGAAGCCTGGCTGGGCGTGCTCCTCGAGAGAAGGATGGCGGGGGATTGCAGCCGGCCAGGCCACCTTTCGTCACTTCGTGCTGTCTTGCCGGAGGCAAAACGCCAGAGCGCGGTCCAGTCCAGCCAGAGACAGATCGCTGCCGTGGTGCCTGCATCCTGCGGGCTGAATGACTGGGCCCTGCTGTGCCCGGCACTGGTGCCTGTTAGACCCCCTCTGGGGTCAGCAGCAAGTGGACTCGCGTCCAGTAGGTCGCGGCTTCCAAACTTGTTTTCTGCATTCGTCCCGAATGAAACCAAGGGTGCTTTACTCCAGCGCGAGAACACAGAGCTTTGGGGTGTTCCTTTGAGAAACTGTATTGAAAAAAATTCTTAAAGCCAAAGTTGAAAGGTGCATGTAGGATTCCTATTACAGATCTGATCTTCAGAAGCGCTGACATCGAGAACCTTAAAACTTGTACACTTTTATTGCCTCTAACCTCATTATCTTAGTCATATATAAAACTGTAGGGAGCATCTTTCAGGACAAGCTCAGTGCTTCGATCCTGAACTCTTAAGGGCCACGTGCATTATGATGTCTTCTTTAGCCACCCTATGAAAATTGTCGCATGCTCTCCCCATCCCTTTCCTTGCTTAATTTCGATTTTTAGTGCTTACCACCACCTCAAATGCCCTATATTTTACTTTTTCTTTTTCTGGCTATTTTGTTTCCCCATTAGAGTGTAAGCTGGGAATGTTTTGTAGCTTTCTGCTTCTACTATTGAAAATCTGTGACAGGGCCTAGTATATCGTAGGTGTTAAATTTATTTACTGAATTAATGTAGTTATGAACATGCATTACTATTGAATATTTTAAATAATTATTTTGTAAAGAATCCATTTCTTTTCTTAAAAAAGATCTTGTAAATCCTACCCCCCCAATATGATTTTCTAAACATGATTGGAGATTACTGAACAGTGTTCTCTGAACAAAGAAAACAGCCTCAGTTACGGATATCTGAAAAATGAACTAATTGCATCGCTTAATATTCAGCACAATTTGCATTCAATATTCAGCAGCATTGTTTTTAATACTCTCATGTACTGCAAAACTTACATAGCCCCCCCATCCCCACCCCCACAAAACTATTCAAGCTGGGCCCAGGATTTAGCTCAGTAGCACCACGCCTGCCTCACAAGTGCAAAGTCCTGAGTTTGATTCCCCAGTACCAAAAAAAACTATTCAATCTGGGCACAGTGGCATCTGCCAATAGACTCAGCTACTTAGGAGGCTGAGACAGAAGGATCTTGAGCCCAGGAGTTCAAGTCAAGCCTGGGCCCTTTGGGCTGATTGTTCAGGCCCCTGTGTTTAGAGCTCTCTCACCTTCCCTCTGTCCTGGGGAGAAGGGTTGAGACGATGGGAGTCCAGGTATCCTGCACAGCCAAGATTGGACCAGCTGGCACCTACTGTACCTTTGCCCACTTTACCATGTGCTTTCCCCGAACAGGACAAAGTGCTGTGTCTGGGGAAGGGCTTGCAGATCCTGAGCTGGCACCTGCATCTGAATCCCAGCTTTCATGCTCCACAGCTGTGCAACCTTGGGGAAGTTACTAGGTGTTCTGTAATAGTATAGTACAACCCTGCTTTGTAGGATTGCTCAGAGGCTTAATGGACTGAACAATGCTTGGCACTCGATGGGCATTGTCAGTTAGCACAGTGATCTAATATGGTGGTTAAAGATCCAGTCTCCAAAGCCAAAAATGTGAGCCCAAATCCTAGGTCTTTCACTCTCTAGCTGCAGGAGTGTGGATTAGTTTCTCCCTCTCTCTCCCTGTCTCTCTCTCTCTTTTGCTTTGTGTGTGTGTGTGTGTGTCTGTGCACACACGCGCATGCACAAGCAGCTATGAAATGAGGGCAATGTTCTTCATGAGATTGTTAAGAGAGATAAATGGCTATTAAACATACAGCACTTAAACAAGGTCTGGCCGCTTCTTATCTATATCAATACTCAGCAAATATTCCCTGTCAGCACTGTTACCAACTTTTTGTATGTTCAAGGGGGAGGGGTGTATGAGGGATTGAACCCAAGACCTTGCACTGAGCTACATCCCATTCGTTTTTTGAGACAGGCTTGCTTGTGATCCTCCTGCCTCAGCCTCCCAGAGTACCAGACTTACAGGTGTGTAACAACACCATGCCTGGCTCGTTATTGACTCATATTTTTGTGTTTTCCAGAGTCTTGACTCATCCTCATTGTATGAACTTGAGCTTGACCTCCTCTTTTCTATTTATTTATGCAGTTGTTTACTCCAAACTCTTTCAGATTGAATTTATGATTGTAGGGCCCTGTCCCTGGAGGGTGTTCTCAGGGTAATCCTAAAGGACAGCATCCAGTGGCTTATTTGAAATACCCTTGGTCTACCAAGGGCAGTTTCTTATCATCAGAGGTGATCAGCAATTGAGCAGACCACGATGTGACATAGCTAGACAATTAGATGACCCATATCAACCCCCATTCCCTTACACATCGCAACAGACATGTCAAAGCAGGTATGCTGTGGATAGGATTCCTAAATTTATTTGAAAATTGAGCTACATGAGATCTAAGATTGCTTCTGGCTTTGTTGCTGTCTTCAAAAATGTGTCTAATGGAAAAATTTGACAAAATTCTTGTGCCTAATTCAACATAGTTCCATAAAGAGTGGAGCACAGAAGCTGGGTGTGGTGGCACATACCTGTAATCCCAGCATTTGGAAGACTGAAGCAGGAGGATTGCTGTGAGTTCAAGGCCAGCCTGAGCTGCATAGTGGATTCAAGGTCAGCCTTCACTACATAGCAAGACCCTGTCTCAAAAAACTAAAAAAAAAGGGAATGGAGCCCAGCAGTGGACTCAGAGGTGGACCGCTCAGCAGCACCTCATAGTTTCATGCTAATTCCTAACCTTGTCTCCTCTAGCAGCCTCAGTGGTAGGTACTTATTAACCAACTTAGATATGAGTCCTACTTTGTACCGTGTGTTTGGATGTGTACGTTGTCCTGAGCCTTAATCACTGTCAGGACACTGCTGGGAACATCGCTTGGCGAGGAGTCAAGATGAAATTATGCTACAGGGCAAGTGTAGAATGCCAAGTCAGATTTAAATAAGTAACAGCTCAAAGGTGGGAGATCTGAACAGCATGTAGGAGTCAAGTCCAAGGTGCCACTAGGAGTGGTGTGGCTGTCCCCAAGCAAAGGTTTCCTGCAGCCCAAGAGCTTCAGAGGATAAGATGTGAGCGTATAATCCATGATGCTTTGCAGGGAGGTGGGTAGGTCTGGGCCGCCTGCCTTCACTTTGCAGGCCTGGGCTGCCTGCCTTCACTTTGCAGGCCTCTCAGCGTGCTCTGTACACCTGGGCAGCAGAGGCTGTGCTGTTTTGATCTGCAGAAAGACCAAGTCAGAAGTGGAGGGGTGGAGGAGAAGACTGGAAATCAGAATGCCCTATGTATGCTTTCCCCCACATGGAGGCATTTCATTTGTTCTCATTTAGTACATTCCTAGGGGAAAACAGTTCCAGGGTTTACCCTTCTGTGTGTTTTTGTTTTTCTTCCTCTTGGTCCATGATGCCAGTGGAGGTCGTCAGCACAGGGAGACCAAGCTGACAAACGAGAGCAGATTATTCTACCATTTTTCTAGATCTCTGAGTTCCACGTCCAATCTGGGGCCCATTACTCCATGTTGTAACCTGCCTAGGAGGTTCACAGGAAGTTTTCCAGCTGTGAGTTCACTGATGACTTCAAATACCTTTAAACATTTTAATGCCATTCAGTCAAGCTTTAATATGCTTATTTCTGATGATTCTGAAATGTAATGTCCAATTTATAACAAGGCACCCTTACAAGCAGTGGTGTGCTGGAGCCAGCTTGACCAGGCCTGGGGGAGTTGGCTGGAACTCTTTCTTCCCAAATTCCACTTCAGCAACATCACTATTGGTAGCTTAAAATCATCCTTGATGAGAGCATTGTTTATACAGTGGACGTTGGCAAATGCTGCATTTACCAATGAGACTGCTGCAAATCTGACAAAACCAGTCATCTATGGCTTGGATCCTAAATGTCTTCCAAAGGCTCACGTGTTGAAGGCTTGAAGCCCAGCAGTAGATGGTGGGACTTAAGAGATGGGGCTGCTGGGAGGAAGTTAGGACACTGGGCATCTTGAAAGGGACATTGGGACCTGCTCCTTCCTCTGTCTCTCTGCTTCACAGCCACCATGAGGTGAGCAGCTTTACCCTGACATGTGCTCCCCACTATGAGGTTCTGACTGTCAACAGGACCAAGGAATCATGGACTGAAGTTTCTGAAACCATGAACCAAAACAACCTTTTTCTCCCTTAAGTTGATTTTTCTGAGGTGTTCTGTCACAGTGACAGAAAACTAATGTGCCATTCAAAGCACCTGACTCACTGCTTACAAGTTTAATAAATCAGAACTTTTAGAAACAGATTTGAAGCAGCAAAATATGGTTTATAAGCAAACCCTTTCAGAGCTTTTGAATAAAAAATACAGGTGGAATTAAATATAAATTAAAATGACAAGTCTAGCAAATTAGATTCTAATATACCAGGCCTTGTAAAATGTTTAAACATCTCAGAAAACAAAATACACATCAATTATTATGATGATAAATGCTACCAAAAGCATTATAAGTTTGATTTCATCAACTTCTTTGTTTTATTAGTATATGTTTGCAGTGCATAATGATTATATTATAGACAGTGAAGTTAGGTAGAAACATCCTAGGCAGTCAGACAGGGCTAGGCCCCCGAGGGAGTCAGTGCAGACGGTGAGAGGAGCATCACAGCTGTGGCTGGAGACGCATCTGTTAAAGGCCAGGCCTCAAGATAAAGATGGAAGGACCAGGCCTACATACCTTCCCAGGGGATAAGATCATTGCCATCAGCTGGTCCAGTATAGTCTAGACAGACATCAGTCACCCCAGTGGGTGACCAAGACCCTTGATCCATCCCTTCCTAAAGATCTTTGTTCCTTCCATGCACCATTGCTACATGACCTACTTCCCCATTGGCTCAATATTACCTGAGCGGCTATACTTGTAATCTTATTGGTTAATCATAGTTTTGACCCATGTTGTACCCACCTCGTGATTTTGCTCTATGAAACTTTGAGAAGTGGACTCATTGGCAGCTCACTTTCAGCACCCCTCCTGTCTCTGAGGAGCTATCTCTTTCAATAAATTTGTCCTATTCTTAACCTCCGTTGTTCCTTAGAATTCATTCTTCGATTTGGGGGAACACAAACTTGGCGTATCTGATATCTAGCAGGTTGGGAGTTATATTATTGCCCCTATATCAATTACATTCATTTTGGAGAATTAGTACATATATCACATCATGATCATTTTTGATCCCCCTGACCCCCTGTCTTTCCTGTGCCCCCTCCATTTCTTATACAATCATTTATTCAAGTAAGGGAACAGACTTCTTAGCTCAGTTTGGTTGAGTTTATGGCCAAGGCCACAGGCAGGGATTTAGGACCTGAGCATTATATACCAAGTTGATTCCTCTCAAGTCACAGGTTAGCAAAAAATTCCTTTCTTAAAGTACGAGCAGCACTGCTAAAACCCACATTTTCTCTGTAGTGTTCTTTCTCAACTTTTAATTACCCAAATTCAATTGAAATTTGTACTGTCTCTTCTCAACCTCTTTATGCCCTGGATTTGGTCCAGGTTTTTAAATTATCTTGAGGGGGAGGAGTTCTTTAAGAAACTGACCTCAAAATTAAAATACAAAATGACATACAAGATCTTCAAAGACACTCTGAAGCTTAAGCCTTATTAATGTTAACAATAAATCTGCTTCTATAAACCCTTTCCATCTAAAGCAATTAAATCTTCATCGACAGATTTATGCTAAAAAGATTGTGCAACCTCTTTACACATTACCTGCTGATTCACTACTTTGAAATTCACTTCCTGAAACCATAATGAAGGGCCCCGGGCCAACAGAAACAGATCTCTAATCTCCCTCCAGTCCACCCCACAGGAAACTTCAGCGTTGTATCTGCTAAGAGTGGAGCGAACAAATAACTCCTGAAAATGTGTTTGGAGGAAAGGCCAGGTGGAACCAGGCCAGACTGAGAAGTCAAGCTCCTAATCCCAAGCAGTCTTGGCACAGAAGGAGAGAACAAGAATGAACCCAGACAGCAGCTATGTGGGACAGCAGATCTGAAATAAAGGGAGAGAGTGGAGTGGGGTGGCACTGAGAGTGAACATGGTAAATCCAGGGAATGCAGAGACACATACACTGTATGTCCTAGTTACTTTCTCACTGCTGAGACACATACCCAACACCAGAACCGTAAGGAGGAGAGGTTTACTTTGGCTCACAGTATGTAGAGCTTTCAGTCCATAATCACCTGGCTCCAAGGCAGGGCAGCATGACAAAGGGGCATCACAGAGAAAAAACAGCCCATGGCAGGGCAGGCAGGAAACAGAAATCAAGGGAGGAGGAGGGAGATAAATCCTAGGCCACTCCCCCAGTGATCCACCTTCTCTAACTAGGCTTCACCTCCCAACATCACATTTAGCTATGAACTTGTCAGTGGACTATTCCACAGATGATCACACCACCATGATCCAGTCTCCTCCCCATGATCCAGTCTCCTCCCCAAAGTGTCATGCACTTATGAGGCTTTGGGGGACGTCTAGATATAAACCACAGCACAGTATGATGAAAATACCCAGTATGTGTTTACATAAAAATTTATTACAGCAAAAGACATTGCCGTTAATCTCCCTCAAATCGTCATTTTGGAAACAATTCAGAGTTTATAAATATATCTTGCTTTGAATACACTTATTCCATTGTTATTACCACTTTCTGAAACAGTTCTGGAAGTCCTCTTGTGAGTGTCTTCACAAGGTGTGATCAAAAATAGGGTGAAAGCTGCTGCTGAGTGCCATTCAACAGAAAGGCAGGCTCCTAAAAACATCATGCTGTGTCCTCATCCACCTTATTCCCTGGATCTGGCACCCTGTGACTTCTGGCTCTTCCCCGAAGTCCAAATGACCATGAAAGAAAAATGTTTTTAGTTGATTCAGGACACTGAGGCAGCCACAACCACACAACCAAAGACATTCAGGAAAGAGGACTTCCAAAACTGTTTCAGAAAGTGGCAAGAGCAATGGGGTATGTTCAAAGTGAGGGGGAGGTTTTTGAGACAGGCAGCAGAACCACTGAGCTAAATCCCTGGCCCCTTGGGGGAGGTTTTTGAGGGGGATTAAAGGCAATGTGTCTTTTACTGTAATACATTTTAAAAAATTTAATCATTTGCTGTAGATCACACCACATACATACTGTGTGCACCTCTACACACCCTTGGTGTGGTGCAGATTTCGGACCAAGGGAGATGAAGTCCCTGCAGCTTTGGGAGGGAAAGTGCGGCGGTGTGGGTTGGAGACTGGATGGTGTAAAAGTGGAATCAGTGATGACCGTCACAAGTTCGGTTTTTTCCATGAACTAGACCGGCCAGTTAGGTTGGGGGAAAGGAGGTCATGGGAAACAAAACAAAACAGCTCCACATGGTTGGAGAGCAAGAGGACACTGGAAGGGGAGAAAATAGGTGAGCGTGTGAATGGTATCTGGGGCCAACTTGTGTGAGGCCTTGAATTTTAAGTTAAGACACTTCAATTTCAACTTTAGTCTCGAAAAACACTGAAATTCTTGCCTGGAGAAGCAGAATGATCAAAATGTTTTAGTGTGCAAGATGAATTTGTGATAGAGAAACAAGGCAAAGGCATCGGTTAAGCAATATAATGTACAACATATATTTACTTTTGGTTTATTGAATGTCCTGCATTAGTCCAACAAGAACTTGGGGGGACTAGCAGTCGAACAGTTAGAGAGAGTAGATATATTTATAAATTCTGAATTGTTTCCAAAATGACTAGAAGCAGCTTCTGAAGAAACATAGTCAGACTCATTGTGTGTCTCTTCTCTGCCCTATCCTATCAGTGTGTTTAGCAGTAACAATGAACATTTGTCTCCATCAAACAGCTCTTTAAGTTTCTTGGGGGCAACAATTATCAAAGTCATCTCTAAATCCCCTGCCCCTGGCTTCATATCTGGAAAAATAATGCTCAATAACTATTCTACAAATGAATGAGGATCATTTAGTACAGTAGCAGACATTTATAAACTGCCACAGTGAATCTATTTCCTAATCTCCAGGCCTGAAGTAGGAGCTGGCTGGAACATCACCTTTTGGTCAGGATGGGTGAGGGAGCTGGGTGTGGCTCGGTGTATACGTACTGGGGACAGAGCGTGATGAAATTGTCCCACACGGTTTACTCTTTGCTTCCAGTATGCTGTGTGCATGTTTACCACGCAGCCTTCCTTGAATTATCTGCCAGGAAATGCTTACCCATCTTCTCTCATCTTAGCCAAATCCTATGCATCCTTTATGGTTCGGGTCAGCTCAATTTCTACCTCCTTCCTTGGACTTTCTTCATCATTGGAGCCCAAGTGACCTTTTCCTTTTCTGGTCCTGAAATCATCCCGTCAATACCATGCACTGAACTCCTGGCAATGTGACTGATCTTCTTCCACCTTTTATTTCTTAGAGCTAAGCCTTTTGTTTTGGTTTGGTTTTGGATTTTTTTTTTTGGTACCAGGGATCGAGCTCGGGTCCTTGCGCTTGCGCGGCAGGCGGCGAAACCAGTGAGCTAAATCCCTGGCCCTGGTTTTGGATTTTTTGAAACAGGGCCTCACTATGGAATTCAGGCTGGTCTTGACCTCACTGTGTAGCCCAGATTGGCCTAAAACTCACAGCAATCCTTCTGCCATAGTGACAAATAAGGTGATCACCTCTGTTATTGCAATTTTTAAATTTTAGTTTATATCACAAGTTAAGTCAGGTCCTTCTCCCCTCTCAAAGGTAACTTAAACATAGTTTATTTATTTATTTATTTATTTTTGGTACTGGGGATTGAACTCAGGTCCTTGTGCTTGCGCAGCAGGTGGCGAAACCACTGAGCTAAATCCTCGGTTCACTTAAACATAGTTTAAATTCAGCTTTATAGAGCTGGTCACAAGGGTGCACGTCTAGTATTATATCCTACAGCCTCAGTGTTGGAATGTTGTGAGACCTTGGTAAAATTTGAGGTGGTAGCAAAGCAGAAATGGGGATAAGGGGACCTCTAGAATGCAGACTACGGGAAGAGTACGAATAATCTGTGAATAAGGAAAGACAGTTTTGCTAAAGAATGATCCAGGCTGGCACTGGGGATGCACGCCTACAATTCCACCACTTGGGAGGCTGAGACAGGAGGACTGCCACAAATCTGAGGCCAGCCTGGGCTACAGAGTGAGTTCATGGCCAGCCTGGAATACATAGTGAGACCCTGTCTCAACCCCCTCATAAAAAGAGTAATCCAAATTGGGCTTCATAGATGACACATTATCGTATTGTAAAATAATGATACACCACTACTCCTGGAGACAGCATGTGTAACTGTGAATTAATAACCTTGTCTAAGGCGCATTTCAGAAAAGCCAATACTGCTTAATATCTCTTCTTATTTAGCTATCACCACAGCTCTGTAATGATGTTGGGCCTGGTTGACAGCAAAGGAAGCCAAAGATCACAGTGTAGAACTCTTCCGTCAGTTCCCTGGAAGGACCGAGCATCTGGGTACAGTGCCAGCCCTGAAGGTGCCAGAGTTGTGTCTGAAGAATTAGGTCTCCTTGGCTGGGGATTTAGCTCAGTGGTTTCGCCTCCTGTGCATTATCTAGGGAGCTTTCTTACAAACAAAAGACAGTGACAGATGACCCCTGGTCCTCGGCCAGAGCCCTGCGTGGGTCTCCATGGTTACTGAGACCCGCTTAGCAGGCATGGATGGCCCAGTACTCTGTTTCGGGACTGCTGTGTTTTGTAGAGAACTGAGTTCTTTGCCCTTGTGAAGTGCTTCCTTCAACACCAGCCTTCTTTCCCCTGGCACTAGTTCCTGGAAAGATATCATGACTTTTGTATTTCTGAAATTTATTTCTGAAATTTTTAAAAAGCTATACTACTGCTGGGTGTGGAGGCACACACCTGTCATCTCAGCATTCAGGAGGCTGAGACAGGACTGCCACAAGTTTGAGGCCACCCTGAACCACATAGTGAGACCCTGTCTCAAAAAATAAAATAAAATAAAATAAAAGCTATAATCTTCTCCTGAGAAAATATATATATTAATAAAATACTTCTCTGTGTAAAATGTAAAGTGGTCTTTTTTTTCATTTTTGTAATGTGATCTTGTTATGTTGTTCAGGCTGGCCTCAAACTCCTCAACTCAGCTATCTTCCTGCCTCAGTCTCCCAAGTAATTGGGACTTACAGGTGTAATAAAAGTAGCTATGGGGCCAGGGATTTAGCTCAGTGGTTCGCCGCCTAACTCACAAGCACAAGGTCCTGAGTTCAATCCCCGGTAACCCCTCCCCCCCCAAAAAAACGAGCTATTGTTTACTGCGAAACTACAATAAACCCTTAGATTAAAAGATCAAGATGTAATCTGTATAAGTACCAATGTATGTATTTAATACATATTGCAAACATATACTAATAAAGGGAAAAGAAAAATACCCCCCATTAGAACTTCTCTTCAAGAGGACAAGACTGTTTGTCCTAAATCTGCACAGCAGCACCAGGCACAGAGTAGCTGCTCCAGAAATACATGTTTCTGGGGTGCTATTGTATTTTGTTTTGTTTTGAGAAGAGGTCTCACTGTATTTCCCAGGCTATCCCATAATTCCTAGGATTAAGAGTTTCTCTTGCCTCAGCCTCCTGAGTGGAATAACAGGAATGCACCGCCATACCTGTTAAGGCCTGTTTAAACACATCCTATTTATTCTACATTGTTGATTCATTAACAGTCGATTGCGTTCACTGCCAGCAGCACAATAGCTCACACCTGCACAGAGCTTTCTCCACCCTGCACATCCCTGCCTTCTTGTGCTCATGAACACTTGAAAGCATCTCCGTACTACACTTAGGAGCCATTTTAAACAGCAAAATCCACCCCAGAACGCGCCACAAAAATGTGAAAAATATGGCACTAAATAAACCACAAAAGGACACTTGTTTCAAGCCCGAGAGCTGGAACAAGAAGGCAGGGGGAGCTTTATCAATCCGAGCTGGTAATGTGGGCATCACATTTGCTGATTTGGACACAGCTCAAATAGCTGAAGGTGCCACACATGTTAATTTCATGCAACAAATTTTAGTGTTTGTCTTAGTTACTTTCCCATTGTTGGGACAAAATACCTGCAACTTAACAGAGGAGAGGTTTATCCTGGCTCAGTTTCAGTCCATGCTCACTGGCTTCAAGGCAGAAATAAGATGGCAGAGTGGCCTGGCGGAGGAAAAGGTGTTCAACCCATGGCGGCCAGGAAGCAGAGAGAGAAGAGAGGAGCCTGGCACAGGGATGCGCAGCACCTCCTGGCCCACCCCCAATGGGCTGCCACCTCTAAGAGCACATAAGGGGAGGAGTCCCCTGATGCGTACGGCACCCCCATGACCCAATCAGCTTTCACACGCAGAGAATTTGGGACATTTTAGATCCAAACCACAGCAGTGGGTAAACTCACAAGTACGCATATACATGCTTACTATTTCCAGATTCCTTTCCACAGCCATGGGTTAGACACATAACTTGTCTTTTTTCTCTCTTTTTTTTGCATCTCACTAGCAGTTAAGAATGCCCTTGAACTCACTATGTAGCCCAGGCTGGCCTCAGACTTGTGTGATCCTCCTTCCTCAGCCTCCTGAGTGCCAGGAATACAGGCATGCACCACTATGCCTGGCTGGAAGTCTCAACTGTTTTGTTTTTTTCTTTTTTTTGGTACCAGGGATCGAACTCTAGACCTTACGCCAAGTGGCAGAACCACTGAGCTAAATCCTCGGCCCTCTCAACTGTTTTTTAACAAAGGTCCAGCATTTCATTTTCATTGGGCCCCACAAATTATGCCACCAATTCTCATCACACAGGAAGTAAACAGATTAGTAACCTGGGAGACAAAATACCTTCCAATTTGAACAAATCCTTTCTTTCAAAAGGCCTAAATAATATGATAAAATGACCACTTATTGAGGTTGGAGGTAGTACACTCTTGGTGTGTGTGACACCATCTAGTCCTATGACACTCTGAGTTGGACATTATGCCCACTGAACAGAGAAAGAAACTGAGGCCCAGAGGTAGTGACAATCACCGTGAGACAGTAGGTAGCATAACTAGTAGTTGGATCAAATGATTCTAGATTCTAGATTCTATGGCTGAGTCATTTTATTGGGCTTCAGTTTTCAAGTTATTTGTAGTATAAGTTTGAGTTTCCTGATCCTCAATGAACTTTTAATTAAGACATTTGGGCTTCATGTGCAGTAGACCTATAAAATTGTTGGGTTTTTTTTCCCCCCGTCAGTACCGAGAATGGACCCCAGGGCCTCATGAATGCTGGGCAAGCTCTCTACCACAGAACTCCATCTGAGAGTCAAGTTGTCTGGACTGGAACTTGTGATTCTCCTGCCTCACCCTCCTGAGTAGATGGGATTAGAGGCTTGTGTCACCACACTCAGATAAAATGGACTTTTAGTAAAATATAAGGGAGCTCAAAAGTGCATGAAAGATAATTACCATGCTTCTCTTTCCTTTCGTTTCATCAGATCCCTGCTTGTTTTTCATTCATAGACTCCCCAGAGCAGATGGTGAAAGTATTAAAGGTTTTTTTTGTTTGTTTTTTGTTTTTGGTACCTGGGACTGAACTCATGACCTTGTGCTTGTGAGGCAAGCATGGTGCCACTGAGCTAAATCCCTGGCCCAAAAGTATTAAAGTTTAATTTGTGATGAATTTGTATTTTTAGTAAAAGAAAGTTTAACTGAGATATTTGGACTAACTAGATTTGTTCCATCCATATTATTCTTGATTTCCTTATATCAGATCATTAATTGGTGATTGGAACCATGAGCTTTATTGAGACCAACATAATTCTTTAGAGCATCTGAAACATTTTGTCGTCTTTGATTTAAGCTTGCCAGATCCAGTGTTGAAAAGGAGTATTTTCACGTCTGCGATTGACATCTAAAGATATCTCATTAAATCACTTGAGTACTAAGAGGGTCTTTCCACGTGGATTGTATATTATCTTTTGTATTTATGCCCAAATATGAATGGATTTATATCTTTAGGAAAGTTTGTCAGCTGCTGCTTATTGGGTTCTGCCACTATACTGGGTCCAAACTCTAAAGTTACTGGGCAAGATATGGCTCTAAACTTAAGGACTTCCCAAGGGAGACAAAAAATATAAACCTAGAAAGATGCACATGTTGGAGATGGAAAAATTAAATTGTGGTTCAGTTGAAAAAGCTTCTTCCTTATCGTATGTTGTTTTCAGAGTTTCCCTTATTTTGTTCAAATTCCCAGGGACAAAATGAATATAGGAGAGTTAGTTTGGTTTGAAACACTAGATTAGTGAAAAATAGTTCTTTTTGTTTCTCCTAGACCCAAACTGACCTTGGGATCAGAGCCAAGGTCAACCCTAGGCAGGAAGTGAGCCCAGCTGAGATAGGAGATTAGGGCGTGGCAAAACTGACTGGGAAAGTGGGTGTGACCTGTTATTTACAAGATCCTGGACACATGCAAGAACAGTTCCCAAAGCCCTGCAGGTGGATTTCTCTGGAAAATTCCAGCCAGTTTTCAATAGGGTGCCTAGACCTGACTCAGTGGAGGTGTGGGATCCCAGCACCACCTCTCAGGACCCACATATAGAAGTTCTCTCGGGTTTCATTGAGATTTGAACAGCATAAAAGGACACATTGAGGCCATGAAGGCAAAGGCTATCAAAACTTTCTATGGTACCCCATGTCATGTTTCCCAGATGCAGCATGTACTTTTATCTTTGGTCTCACCCCTTTTTTTATTTACTTGGACCAAGCTCACTCTGCAGAACCAGTTTCTCTCCCACTTTTCATTTTTCACTTTCTAGAATAAACTTTGCCACTCCTTTCTACTTGTTTCATTGAATTCTTTGTTCAAGGTGAGAAGAACCCTAGAATCCAATGCCAGAAGGAGAGGGGAGCAATCCAGAACCCAGTAATAGTTGGCGAGCCACTTTTTAGAAACAAGCTACTAATATCACAGCCGCACCCCAGCCAGAAGGGGAAGCGGGGTTCTCAGGTGACTGACTGAGATCCACTGGTCCTCTATGGAGTAGAAGAAATCGTGTGATTCTTAAGCACTTCAGATACTGCAAAGACACATTCATGACCTAACAAGCAAAAAATTCTTCCTAAATACCTGCTACTTACACATCTGTAAATTTACCCCAGCCAATTTAATTAATTTTTCTGGGTTTTTTTGGGTACCAGGGATCAAACTCGGGTCCTTGCACTTGTGCAGCAGGCAGCGAAACCACTGAGCTAAATCCCCGGCCCTTTCTGTACTTTCTTAACAATGAAATCCCTTTAGATATTCACTGGGAAAGGAACACCCAAACGCTAATGTCGGCTGCCTCTATATCAACAGTGATTGTTATTTTTCTGCCTTATTCTTTTCAGTGTTTTCTTAATTTTCTACAATGAATATGCATTATTTTTATAGTAAGAGGGAACAATAAATATTTCCTTTTTTTACAATAAATATTTCTATAAGCAAGAATCAATGCATACTATTTTCAGAAATAACATATATTCTTTTGCTATAACCTATGAACTTTCTTCTCACTGAAGGAACTCTAAAAAAACCAAAAAGAGCTTAGGAGGCAATAGTAAAATTGCACTGCAAGAGAAACCACCAACAGAGCTAAGAGACAACCTACAATGTGGGAAAAAAATTTTGTCAGATGTGCCTTAGACAAAGGTCTACTATCTAGAATACATAAAGAACTGAAAAAAATCAGAGCCCCCCCAAATATAAAGACCCAGTTCAAAAATGGACGTCTGAAATGAACAGACATTTCTCAGACAAACAAGAAAAAGCAGCAAACAAACATGAAAAAATGTTCAACATCCCTGGTCATTTGAGAGATGCAGATGAAAACAACACTGAGCTTCCACCTCACCCCAGAAAGAATGGCTGCTATCGTGAAATCAACCAATAACAAATGCTGGTGAAGTTGTGGGGAGAAAGGAACCCTTCTCCATTTTTGGTGGGAGTGCAG
>NW_004624771.1:18112467-18135922 GCF_000247695.1 Heterocephalus glaber | reverse complement strand
TGGTACCGAGGATTGAACTCAGGACCTTTCGCTTGCAAGGAAGGCACTGGAACCACTGAGCTAAATCCCCGGCCCCCAATTTTTTTTTTTTTTTAATATCAGCACAAAGCCCATCAGTGGACACTGAATAAAAATTTTCACTGTCCTTAAATGCCATCAGCTCTTGGCTGCCTTGCAGCTTTTGTGAAATTCCATGAGAATCATATTCTGCTGAGCTTCCCGGGTAGATGTCTTTCTTTAAAAAGGGGAGGGCTGCATAATAGTTATTTATGTGCTGGAAACTGATCATCAGTTCTACACAACAGCAGGCACATTGTTTTTAGATGCAGCTCCTTTGTTTGTGGTGCTGTTTTGAACCCATGGCCTTGGGCACGCCAAGCATAACCTCTACCACTGAGCTACACAGGCCACAGGCCCCAGCCCTGGGTGCAGTTTATCACATTAATGTCCAGGTGCCGAGGCTGGCTTTGACATCGTTATTCTAAATTCAGCCAATTTGCCTTTGTGTGATTAATTTTAATGGAGTTGTGTGGGGTTTTTTGTTTTTGTTTTTTTTGGTAAGGCAGCTATTGTTTGTACAAGACTTTCTTTTGTTTTCTTTTAAGAATTACTCTTAATCGTAGATGTGTAGCCAGTGTTTCTTGCCCACACTTTTTTTTCATGGACCTTTTACCACAAGTTAACATGGAGCTAGTAATTTCTTTTTAGGATTCTTCATTTCTTTCTAGATAGATCCTTCCAATTGAAAGTATTTATCAGAGTAATACACAGCAGATTGTCATTTTGCAACAAATGCAGCTGTACTGAACTTTCACATTTAAGGATGTCTGTATGTCAAATGTCTAATCATTGACAGAGGCCTGAAAAATCTGTATTACCCACACTTCAGACCTTTAGCTGCAGTCTCTGATAGGTCTTACTGTGTCTCTTACACTGAACAATGTAGGTGAGACTCCTGGTTTACCAGCTGTGTCGTCTTTGATGCTTGTAATACCTGCATCCATTTTCAGAGGAATTTGCTAATCATGGCTTAGAAAACGTGTTCTTCTCTGGCTCATTATGTGTCAGAGTCATATGTGTCTGTATTTGTCTACTCAGTCTCACTGAAGAAAACTTACCAAGCCACTTAATTATATTCTTGCATTTTATGTTTAAATGTTACATTTCAGATCTGTATATTTGTATGTAGCACTGTCCTTTTTTTGTATTAAACTAATGTACAGAGATTAAGATCTTTAAGTGTTGTCTTGGGCATTCTTGAGCTCAGCTTTCGATGGCCAGTAGGCCAGTCCCTTCTGTCTCGGAACATACTGAACTTCATCTCAGAGCTGTTCTTTGAGTCTGCAGGATACCTGCAATGCTGTCTTGTTCATAGTATTAAAACTCTATATGGTTGTTTTACTTCAGAGTTCCCAAACAAAGCAAATCATAGTTAATTTTATTACATTATATAAGAGACTTGGTTTTTTATTATATAACTCCCCTAAAGGAATGCATATTGAAACATGTAGAATCAGTTAAAAAATAAAGAAGCCAGGCATGGTGGCACACGCCTATATTCCCAGCACCTGGAGGCTGAGGCAGGAGGATGGCAAGCTTGAGCCTAGCCTGGGCAACTTTATGACTTTGTCCTGTCTCAAAATAGAAACTAAAAAGGGCTGGGACCACTTATTACAGAGGCTTTTTCTTCCAGTGAGGGTGTTTGGCCCCTTTATCAAAGATGAGATGGCTGAGTGTGTCTGGGGTTGTTTCTGCATCTTCTAATCTGTTCCACTGGTCCTCAGGTCTTTTTTTTAAACCAGTATCATGCTGTTTTAATCACAGTAGCTCTGTAGTATAGTTTCAAGATTGTGATGCCTCCTGCCTTGCCTTTGTTGCACCCCAATTTTTTATTATTCTAGGTCTCTTCTGGTTCCAAATGAATTTTAGGACTATTTTCTCTAGTTTTGTGAGGTATGCTACTGGTATTTTGATTGGGATTGCATAAAGTGGTTTTCCACATGCTGAAGAGTAAAACTAGACCCATGTCTCTCACCATGCACTAAACTAAAATCAATGTGGATCAAAGATCTAAATATGAAAACAAATACTAAAACTGCTGGAAGAGAGAATCAGTAGAACATAGGTGTAGGCAAAGACTTCATGAAGAAAACCCTGATTACATGGGAAATACTACAAAGAATCAACAACTGGGACCTCATCTTATTAAAAAGGTTTTGCACAGCAAAAGAAATTACCAACAGAGTGAAAAGACAGCCCACAAAGTAGGAAAAAATTTTAGCCAGTTGTTTCTCAGATAAAGGATTAATACCGAGAACACGTAAAGAAAAAAAACAGGACCCCCCCCCCCCAAATTTAAAGACCCAATCCAAAATGGGCATCTGAGATGACACTTGTCAGATGAAGAAGTACAAAGGGCAAATAAATATATGAAAAAACATCACTAGTCATTTGAGAGATGCAAATTAAAACAATGCTGAGATTACATCTTTAGAAAGAATGGCTGCTATCAAGAAATCAGCCAAGCTCGCTTACACAGCCTGGCCAGTGACATCAGCTAGTGCTCGCTCTCCTCTCTCTAATGGGAAAGCAACAGACTACAAGAGACTGAACTGTATCTGCCTCTATTTCCAGACAGACTCAAGTTCAACTTTCGCTTAAACAAAAAGGCTGGGAAATTTTTATTAATCCTTTTTAAAAAAATAAGTTAATATAAAATTATAGCAACAAAAGGAACCTGAACTTTATAGCAACACAGCTGGAACAATCCGCAGCGGGGGCAGCAGCGGCGGGAGAAGAAATTTAATTTAGTTGATTTTCTGTGGTTGTTGGTTGTTCGCTAGTCTCACGGTGATGGAAGCTGAACATTTTTTCAAAGGGACCAAGAAGCTGCTGGAGGTTTGGTTCTCCCGTCAGCAACCCGACACCAGGCAGGGAGTTGGGGATCTTCGCACTATCCCAGGATCTGAGTGGGATGTACTTTTGAAGGATGTGCAATGTTCAATCATAAGTGTGACAAAAACTGACAAACAGGAAGCTTAGGCACTCAGTGAGAGTAGCGTGTTTGTCTCCTAGAGACGTTTCATTTTGAAGACATGTGGTACCACCCTCTTACTGAAAGCACTGGTTCCCCTGTTGAAGCTTCCTAGGGATTACAGTGGGTTTGACTCGATTCAGAGCTTCTTTTATTCTCATAAGAATTTCATGAAGCCTTCTCCCCAAGGGTACTTACACCGGAATTTCCAGGAAGAAATAGAGTTTCTTAATGCAATTTTCCCAAAGTTCTAAATGTTGTACAGTGCTTCCTTCACCCCAGAAGATTGAAGGTTTTAAACGTCCCAGAGTGCTATGTTCAGTGATTACAATTTTGTTTTTACCAGTTTTGCTAAGAAGCAGCAGCAACAGCAGAGTTGATTAAGAAAAATGAAAAAAACGCAAAAAGAGAACACACATAGAAGGTGGTGGCTGCTTTCTAGATGTTGATACCAGGGGCTGTGCTTTCCATAACCACCACCTTGTAGCTGCAGAAAGCCCTAGAGGTAATGACAGTGTAATCATTTTGAAGTGTATGCATTATTATATCAAGGAGTTAGATATCTTGCATGAATGCTCTCTTCTGTGTTTAGGTATTCTATGCTACTCTTGCTGTGAAATTGAAGTGCATGTAGAAAAATTTTACTGTATGACACTTTATAACACTTGCGAAAATAATTCAGTTTGGTTCATGCACAGTGTAATATTTCTGCAGGTATCGTCCAGGATCCCCCCAGACAAGGCTTTCATCCTCATTGGGTGTTGGCCTCAGCCTAACAATCTTGGACTCTTCTATTACATTGCTGCCCAAATTTTAGATCCAGTTAACTCCACTTTCTAGAACATATTCTCTAGTAATATTATTGAAACCAATTTCTACTTCATAAAAATGTTTTTACATTGATTAACAGTGATTAAAGTTTTTCTTCCATGAGTCAAGTCCTCCTAAGAAAATGATTCCAGTTACTCATTTTGTGTATTACTGTTTTAATAATTGTTCCTGGATTTGTAGTCCTTGATTTCTTCCCTCACCATGGTGTCTTTCTCCCACCTCCAGGTCCCCAAATAAAAGCAATACACTGTTTAAAAAACAAAAAAGAAAGAAAGAAATCAGCCAATAACAAATGCTGGCAGGGTTGTGGGGGAAAAGGAACCCTTCTCCACTGCTGGTGGGAGTGTAGACTAGTGCAACCACTGTGGAAATCAGTGTGGAGATACCTCAAAGAACTAGGGCTAGAGGTCCCATTTGATCCAGCTATTCCCCTGCTGGGTATCTTCCCAAAAGAATTAAAAGCATGTGATTAAAAGCACAGTGATATATCCACACCCATGTTTATAGCAGCACAGTTTGTAATAGCTAAATCTTGGAAACAACCCAAATGCCCATCAACTGATGAATAAATAAAAGATGTGTTTTTTTATACAGTGTGTTTATATATGTGTTTTTTATACCCTGCCATAAGGAAGGATTAATGAGACATTTCTATGTAAACAGATGCACCTTGAGACCATACTCTTAAGTGAAATAAATCGGACACACGTGTAAATATCGCATTGTCTCCCTGGTGTGAGAAACTGAAAGTATAAATAAGGACCAAAATGTATATCAGAGATAGTGAAATAGGAAGAATTATTCAAAAGGAAAGGGGAACTAGAGAGGGGGGAGGGAGAAAGGAAAAAAGGGAAAAGAAAAAATGAGAAAAGGATAAAATGAAAACAAAGCTTTGTAAATGAGGGGAGGAGGGCTTGAAGGGAGAAGAGGAGAATGGGGAAAGAAGAGGCATCGAGATCTATCATATACAGGTACAAATTCCCTATGGTAATGTGATCATTATGTATATCTAAATGTGCCAATAAATTTACTTTAAAAAACCCAAAAAGGGCTGAAGCTGTAGCTCAGTGTGAAGGCCCTGGGTTCAATCCCCAGGGCCACAGGGGGAAAAAGAAAATCTAGATTAAGCAAATGCGGCAAAGAAATCTTAATAATACTAAATCTTTGTGATGGATATATTCTTTCTACTAATGTGTCTGGAAATTTTTGTAATTTTTAAAAGTATGTTGTATATAGCCAGACAGCTCAGGCTTGAAATCGAGAGCCCAAAGTTTCACGCCACAGTTAAGCAGAGTTTAAAATAAAAATATCATTGGAAAAGACAACATTTAAGTATTATTAATTGAGAAAGATATGACTGTGTCAATAATATTGAAAAAGGATACAATGTAAGAGGAGAAATTGCATTTCTGCATAGACCAAGGACTAGCGAGATGGGATTAAAAGTAGTAGTTTCGGCGAATGTTGGAAAGGTAGAAGGAAAAGATTGAACAGGAAATCTTGATCTCCCTATTGTAAAAAGAAGGCTGGATTGGATAGGGTCTTTAAATCTCTTTCTGGGGTGAAGATGTATCCTTGTGGTAGCATGCACGAGGCCCTGGATTCAGTCCCAGTACCACACACACCAAAATCTCAGCAAAAAATAAACAATACTTGAAGGACCAATCTGGTCTCAAGGAAGAGAGAATGGTGTCAGGGTGGGTGACAGAAATGCTGTCAAGTTGATAGTGGTAATGCTCATTTGCAGTGAACAGTGCACTTGAAAAGAGTGAGTGGGCCGATAACGTGAAGTGTATCTCCAAAAAGATAACAAAGTAGAAATGACACAAAAACATTCCCGGAGCTGAAGGGGATGAGGTGCCATGGTTAGGATGTGGGTTTCCCTGGTAACGGTGCTCAGAAGGTAGTGGGGCTATGACGGCCAAGTAGGTTGGGCTCGGCTTCACGAAGGGGTTGACAGCTCCTTCAAGCCTGGATCGTTCCAAGGAGTCTGCCCTCCCAGCTTGCTCCTGCTGCCCACCCTGCCATGGACCTCTACACAAACCCACCCGCTCTTCCGCTCCCCATCAGGCATGAAGCAGCACACACCCTCACCCAAAGCCGAGCCGGTGCCACGCGCTTGGCCTCTGGAACCGTGAGCTAAAACAACTGTTTTTCCTTTATAAGTCATTCAGCCAAAGATGATTTTGTTGTAGGAATAGAGCATGGACTAAGACATGAAGTCTCCATACGGAAACACCCCTCCGAGCACTCAGCAAATGGAAAAAAACCAAAACATAGAAATACAAATCGCCCCGCCAAGGCATATCATTGAGAAATGACAGAACACAGGGCATAAAGAAAGGTTCCTAAAGTTTCCAGTGGAAGAAAAAGATGATAAAATAAGTCGTGAACTGGTATCGAATTACAAAACAGTCCTACAACTGGAAGACCCAGGAGCAATACGATCTGGAAACTGGGCATAAGTGATTGGCAAACTAGTGTTCTATCCTCAGCCAAGCTGATGCCAGATGTGATTCTCAAGGGCTCCAAAAGCCGTTCTCAGATATGATTTGTTGTTGTTATAAGTCTTGAAGATTTCATTTTTCAAATTATGTGCAAATAACATTTGGGTATAGTTAAACTCTATCACAGATACAAGTGAACACGAATAATCTGCTCCAGAATAACTTGTCTGTTTTTAAGGATATGATGCATTATCTTCTACTCCTCATATCCTTAAAAAGAGACAAGTTATTCTAGAGGTCTTGAGATTTCAGTTGCATTATCTCAGTATATTTCAGATGGGATTCGTATTCTCTGTTTTTGGTTGAGAGACTTAGTTTTGGTTTCTGTGGGGTTTTTTTTCCTCCTTCCTGACCTTTTGTTTTGGAAACAGGTTCTGTTATCAAACCTCTGTGTAGAGAAATGAAGAAAAAACCTATAGAACCACCGAAACATTCTTGGGGATTTCACGTGGAAGAATTGGGGAAATTAACATCACCTGAGGCTCAGGAGTGAAGAGTCCTCAGTAATTAGTCCAGTGCTGCCTCTGCTGCTGTGCCTCATGGGTCCTATACTAATGTTAGTGGAGTGAACGAGTTCATATTGGCAGTTTCTCCCAGACACCAATGCCTTGTGCACCCATGTTGGTTATTAACTGAGCGGAGAAGGCGGGCTTATAGCACAAGGGAGAGGGGCAAGACTAGGGTCAAAGGACAGAGCGCAGAATCATTGGGAAACTCGCCTGAATCAGGACTCCCTTGGCTCCTACAGCCAAAGTATAGAACCCACAACCTGTGGGGCACAGGAGCAGGGGTGGCAGTCACATCCTCTGGCGGACCTCAGGCCCCAGTGGCTCTTTGGCTGCATTCCCTTGGCTTCTGGGTGGCCTGGAGCTGCCAGATAAGAAAACCCACTCCCTGCTCGCTGGATCCTGGCGCCTATGGAAGGTCAGGCATTGGTATCCTCATTCTGAGAGTGGTTCCAGTGCCTTTGGCGCCAGCCTAGGGTCCACACCCGTTGAGGGTGTAGACAACACGGAGGACATTGACAGGTAGCTAAACTTCAGCCAACTTGTAGGACCCCTTTCTCTGGGGTCCTACATATCCCAGCTCCAGGGTCTCACAACCTTTTCCAACCACATTCCAAACCACATTTGAAAAGCATGCTCCCAGTCTCACCACTTTTTATTCGGTAAATACTCGATGATTCCAAACAGCATGCAAAGAGGTGTGCGGGTCCACTGCATGAGAGTGAACCAAGGCACAGACCTGGCCACAAGCAGGGAGGGGAGGGGACCCCGAGGGGACACAGCAAGAGCTGAGGGAGATGCAGGAGCCCAGGAAACCTGCACTCTCGCTCCCAGAGGGACCCTGAGAGTGAAACTCGGGTCTGTAAGAGCTCGGTGGAATTCCCTGGTTGCAAGATGGTTTTGTGTTTTCGGAAACCAAGGGAGCGCCAAGAAATTCCTGTCATTGACCGGCAAACGCTGATATTTCCTGCAATTTCTTTTTGTTGTAAACCCAACCCAACAATTCTTTAAAAACAGTCTTCCTCCAGATTTGACAAATGATTGTTTCTTTAGAAATAGCCTTTACCCAAACCACACTTTGTTTCTTTTTCACACTCAGAAGGAATAGAAGTTCAAACAGAAACAAACCTTGGCTCTCTGCTAGGCTCTGTGGCCCATGCCAGCCCCAGCCCAGGCTGCCCTCCTGAGACCCTGGGCAGCACCGGGGCTCTGTCCTGGGCCCCAAGAGTCAGCAGACAGAGGAGGGACCCCCTGAGATGTGGCAACGGGGACCAGGGTGAGGTCCAGCCCCCAAGCTGGCAGTGATGGGGTCCCACCCTCTGGGGTGTTGACGACCTGCCTCTGCGGCCTTTGGAGAAGCCTGTGGTTTCCTCTGCCCTCCAGTACGTCCGATCAGAGCCTCCAGATTCTCAGAAACCATTTTCTCCCGAATAAGACGCCCTTTCTCTTTCATATCTCTCTATAAATCTGATTTGAAGAAATTGTTTAAACAAACCCACGATGTCAGATTTGTTGTAGCTACATGAGGTCACCATTCATTTCACTCTTAGTAGTTCAAGATAAAAGTTACCCAAAGAAAAGGAAGAGATAAAAAAACCCACAGCTGTAAGGGCAGCAAAAGTGGGTGAAAGGTGGTGATTAAGTAGTGTGAATTACAGAATTGTTTAAAGCAGCATGTATATGTATTATAATATATATGAACACATCTGTATTATATCATACATTATATATATATATATACATTTTTTTAAATTTACATGCAATCTCACTATATTACCTAGGCTGGTCTTGAACTCCTGGATTCAAGCGATCCTCCTGTCTCAGACTCCCCAGTAGCTGGGACTACAGGCAGAATCTACCATGCTCAGCTAAGTAGCACATTTTTAAAACAGCATATAGAAGATCCCCTATGTGGCTACAATTGTGCAAAAATACTTTTTATAACTGTTTAATATAATATTTGCCAGTTCACTCACTGAAGGTGATAGCAATAAAGCCCAGTCCTTCCTATGTGTGGAGTGCTTCCTACATGCTTAGCCTCCCAAGCAGCTTCTCATTTAGCCTTCAAAGTCACCAGGAGGATGTCGCAGGCTGTCATCAGCTCCGTGGCCGGGGGTGAAGAGCTGGAGTGGAGGGAGGGAGGGCACCTCCCGCCTTCCGGTTTGCAGCCTCCACACCAGCGTCTCCATGGTTCGCAGCCAAGCCCCTCACCATTACACTGCAGTGACACCATTCGTGGTTTTTTTCCCCTCAGTGACATTTGCCAACATGTGCTCACACACATTTCTAAATCTCTGAGAGTTCACGAGTAGCTAAAGCAGAATGTACCCAAAGCTATTTAAAGCAATGATCTTAATGAAGTCAAATATGCACCTTGCTGTGCATTGCTTGGGAAATATCATCCTAGGCCTTGATTCCTTGCTGTGGGTCAGCTGGGCTCTCTAAAAACATTTGTTGAATGAACAATACTGAAGCATCTGAATATAAGGAGCCCCTCTCGTAATGTAGATATTAGGGTTGTGTGTGTATGTTGTGTGTGCATGTTCCTGGGGATTGAACATAGGGCCTTTGCACTGAGCTACATTCCTAGCCCTTTTTTTTAAAAAAAGTTTTAATTTTTAAGATGAGGTCTCTAAATTTTTAAGTTTCCCAGACTGAGGCTGCCTAAGCAATCGTCCTGCCTCAGCCTCCCAGAGTGCTGGAATTGTAGCCGTGCAGCACCACACCTGGCTGAAGTTCATTTTCTGAAGGCCAAGTCTGAGCTGCTCCTTGCATTGTGACAGCAGCCTTTGCTTGCTGTGAGTGATGCTCTGATTTCATAGCAAGGGAGATACCTCCTTTCTCAGAAGGTGTGGCCCATAATTATTTCCTTTTTGAGAGTCCATTCAAAATATATATGAGCTACTAAACAAATTGCAGAATTTGCATTCTGTGAAAACCAAGGGGAAGTTCCTTTGGACAGTGAGCATGGAGGGAGGCCAGGAGGTTTCACCATTCTGGGTGCTCAGGGAGAACTTCCTGGAAGAGGTGGTTTCAGGGCCCCTTTGAATGATGGGAGAAGATGAAGGTCACTGGGGCTGTTCTGGGCAGGAGGCACGAGTTCTGAAAAACAAAAGTCGGAAGCAGAAGAGCCAGATAAATGAGGCAGGCAGCGGCACCACCGAGCTAAATCCCCGGCAAGAGCCAGATAAATGAAAAGTGGGCTTGAGGAGGCACAGTTGTAATCCCAGCACTGTGGAGGCAGAAGCGGGAGGGTGGTTAGTTCTAGAACAGCCTGGGCTACACAGTGAGACCCTGATTTTAAAAACCTGATAAAGGGGCTGGGGATTTAGCTCAGTGGTTCTGTCACCTGCCTCACAAGCGCAAGGTCCCAAGTTCTGTCCCCGGTACCAAAAAAAAAAAAAGGAAAGAAAAACCCGATAAAATAAAATAAAAGTGGCTTCCTTGGAAAGGAACAAGGAGGTAGCAACTCGTGGAGCCCCACCCACCTACGCCTCCCCGCTGAGTTAGAGCAGCCCCTTGAGAAACTCGGGTCCTCGAAGAACAGATCCCAGACTGTCCCCAGCCCTCTCTGGGACAATGTGGGGACAGGGCTGGGAAGTGGGCAGGAAGCCTGCCTTAGGGTCCCTGCCTGATCCACCACCAAGAGGGACCAGCGAATCCTGGATCTGCCTTCAGGCTGCCCGTCCTGTAACTAGGAAGCACAGAGTTGAGTCACAGCCCAGGAAGTCTTGCCAAGCCTCTGGCCCGTGCAGCGTCTATGCCAGGGGCAGACAGTGGGCACCGGGCCAGAGCTGAGCGGCCAGCTCCCTGCCTGCAGGCAGGCGGATGGCAGGTGACCCGGAGAGCTGCTGCTGGGACGAACACGACAGCCTCCAGGGCGTCTCAAGGTGAGAAGACAACCCCCAGGAGAGGTGCCTGGTGGATTCGCCCCAGGAAGAGTGGGTTCGGAAGCCGGGGCTCAGGTCTGAGGAAGATCTTCAGGCAGAGGCAGAGGTGAGGCTGTGGCTTGCCTGCCCTGCTGTGGGAGAAGGAGAAGAGGAAATGGGTCTGAAGTGTGGAACCAAAAATAAGCGCAGAACTGCGGCCATCAGCGTTCTGAGGTCCCGGAGAGCAGGGTGGTTGGGGGCCTTCCTCAGAAACAAAACAAAACAGAGTGACCAGGGACAGCCCTGGCCAAGCACAGACGGAAAAGGTGGATGCGCTCTCTGTAGGGTCTTCCAGCGTCATTGGCGGTTGTCTCTTGGTTACAGAGATGACAGGCTGGAACAGCGTGTTTTAACCGCTATTAATTGAATGTATAATAATTCATGATGGTTAAGATTTATGACTATTTTTGGTAGCTTGTGATTTTCTATAATAAATATGTTTCACTTTTACATAAAGATAAGAATCTTTACCTTTAAAAATCTCTGCTAGTCTTTTGTGAATAAAAAGTTATAGATCCATTTTTAATAAAGTCTGGAATTGCCTACATGAAACTGCACCCATGGGAGATAAAAAATTCAGAGGTGCTTTTATGACAATACGCTGTATGACACTTGCCTGGACTTGCGTAGTCTAGGAATGATATCTAGACTTATTCTAAGTCCTTTTATACTGTGCAGTCAACTGAAACTATCAATGACCAATAATTATTTGCACACCTACAATCAGCAACTAGCTTGAAAACACAAAAGTTCAACAATCAGTGAAAGGTAGCCTGCTTCCCCTCACAATAAAACGATTCAGATTATTTATTTATTCATTTATTTCGTTTGTACTGAGTTGGATTCCCAGTCCTTTAACTATTTTATATCTTGAGATTGCGTCTCACTAAGTTTCTAAGTTGCCCAGCCTGGGCTCAAGCTTGCCATCCTCCTGCTTCAGCCTCTCAGTGTGCTGGGATCACAGGTGTGTGCCACCACATCTGGGTAACAACTCAGGTTTATGTTAGTATTTATTTATGTTTGGTCATACGAGACAAGGTTTCCCTATGTAGTCCAGGCTGGCCTTGAACTCACTAGCCCCGGCTGGCCTCAAACTTGCATGATTCTCCTGTCTCAGCTTCCCGAGTGCTGTGATTACAGCTATGCACCACTGCGGCTGGTCATATTTTTAACGTGCATCTTTTTCAGCTGTTTTGTTATCTCCCACATCCAACTGACATGTATGTATGTATTTAGAAATCACATCATGGCATGATTTTATCCCTATTCTGATGTTGTGTTGCATAATACACTACTGCCTTGGGTAGATCTAATCCTTTGTGATAAAATTTTAACAGTGTTTGCTATCTGAGTTAGAACATTAATAAAGAAGAGGCATTTTGTCTAAAGTCAAAAAATAGATGTGCTAACTTCCTATCACCATAACAAAATACCTGAGAGAATTCACTAATGAACAGAAGAGGTCAATTTGATTATTTTGACTCATGGCTTTAGAGGGTCCATGCAGCGATCAGGTGACCCCTCAGTTGCTTTTTGGCTGTGGTGAGGCAGCGTCATGTGAGGAGGGCAGAGGACAACACCACTAGCATCCTGGCCAGGAAGCACAGGAAGGGGCTGGGGTCCCACAGTGCTCTTTAAGGGTGCACCCGCCATGACCTAAAAACAGTCAAGCAGCCCTTCCCAAATTCCATCACCTCCCCGGGGGCCAAGCTTCCCACAGGCAGCCTCTGGGGGACACTCAGAGCCCAAGCTCTGTGAGAGGTGAAGAAACAGTGGGCAGTCCCGGCTGAGTGGCTGACATAGGCACCCAGCAGTTCCCCAGATGTGTGCATCACGACGCAGGGCCAGGCAGCTGTCACAGGCAGGGCCTTAGGAGGTAAGGACGGTCACTTCCAGTTGCCATAAAGGGAGCATTTGGGCCACGCTCAAAGTAGACAAGAGCATTCTAAGTAAGAGTGGCATAGCTCAGAGTGCGGAGTCATGGAGCAACGCAGCTGTCAGTACTGCAGCATCCACCCCGAATGACGGATTAGGTGAGTCAGAAAAATCCATACAGGCCTCAGAGGTCAGTTTAGGTTTCAAATTACACTTGTCAGGCCGGGGATTTAGCTCAGTGGTTCTGCCAGCCTACTTCTCAAATTCAATCCCTGGTACCAAAACAAACAAACAAAACCCTACAACATCAAATTGTCAGGGAAGTGGAGTGTGATAGGAGGCTTTTGACCCAGGCTTGTGGCACTGTGCCTGGCCCGTGGCCCTGACCTCTCATGACCACGTGTGTGAAAACAAGAACAAAAACAGAAATAAGAAACAAGGATTAGTTTGAATGATTGGTATGGCATCAATTATATGTTTTCAAAAGCATAATTAGAGAGGAGAGAAAACATTTAATTTGATGATCACTCTCACTAGAATTCAAGGAAATGAAAATTAAGGCCATGGTAGGTCAACATTTCATACCTAATAGCAAAAATGAACATATTGATTGAACAGTAATTGGTGGTACAACTAGACGAGAGTAAACAAGGACACAGAACTCAGCAATGCCACCAGCATATTGGATAAGGTGATATTTGTAGAATACTCTACCCAACAAAGGTGAATACAAACTCACTTCAAATTCCTGTGGATCATCTACCAAGACAGATGGGATCTGGGGCCATAAAGCAAACCTCAACAAGTCCAAACAAATTAGAATCAGATTGAGTGCATTCTCTGACCACAATGGAGTCAAACTAGAAATCAACAACAAAGAACTCTTTGAAATAACTCATGGATCAAATTGGAAGTTTCAAGAGAAATTTTAAAAGGAAAACAAATTTTGAACCAAATGAAAATGACAACAAGGTCTACCAAAATTGGCGTGACTCAGCTAAAGCAGAGAGGAAAATTTATGGCACAAAGTGCCTCAAAACTTCCCCCTCAGGAACATAGAAAAAGAAGAGCAAAATAAGCTGAAAGCAAGTGAAAGAAGGAAGCAACGAACACCAGAAATCAATGAAATTAAAGCAGATAAACAATAGAAAACGAGTGGCTCATAGAGCTAATCCTTTGAAAAGATCAATAAAATGAACAAATCTCCAGCAAGACTGGAAAAAAAAAAACCCCAAAGACGGAAGATACAGATCACTAATATCAGGAGCAAGCGTCACAAAAGAACTTCCAGATAGCAAAAGAATAAAAAAGAAACACTGGGAACATTAAACACAAGTTTGACTTAGATAAAATATACCAATTCCTTGGAAAATACAAACTTTCGTGACTCAATATGAAATAGAGAAGGGAACTGACTTATAATGTTAAAATTCCCCCAGGAGAAATCTCCAGGTTCAGATGTTTCACTGAAGACTCCTACCTAGCGTTTAAAGAGGTATTAACACCAACACTTTATACGCTCTTCCAGCAAAGAGAAGGAATACTTAAAAAAAATTTTTGAGTTTGTTTTGCTTGTTTGTTTGTTTGTTTTTTGAGATAGGGTCTCACTCTGTAGTTCAGGCTGGCCATGAACTCCCTATATGGCCCAGGTTGGTCTTGAACTCATGGGGATCCTCCTATCTCAGGCTTCCAAGTGCTGGGATTACAGACTTGCCCCATCACTCCAGGCAGGAACATTTCTTAAGTCATTTTATGAAGCTAATAATACTCTCATGAAAAAATTAAAGTCAGCAGCTTTTTGAGACAAGATCTCAGTATGTAGTTTAGGCTGGCCTCGAACTCACAATGATCTTCCTGTCTCAGCCTTCTGAGTGCCGGATTACAGGTATGCAAGCATGTGCCACCATGCCCAGTAGCAGTTTGTTGTAAAACTAAACCATATGACCCAGAAAAAGTACTCCTGAATATCATCCCAGAGAAATGAAGACTTATATTTACACAAAATCATGTGCATGAACGTTGGTAGCAGTTTTACTGGTAGAAGCTAAGAACTGGGAAACAAAGCAGATGCTCTTAAAAATGTTGGTGCACCTATTCTATGGAATACTACTGCCCAACCACAAAAAGGAACAAACTGTCGATACTAGCAACATCATGGATGCATCTCCAGGGCATTATGCTGACTGTAAAAGAATCTCAAAAAAAAATCTCAGAAGGTGAGAGATGGTTGAACCACATTTCTATACAATTGTTATAATTTTGAATGACAAAATTACAGGAATGGAGAACAGATTGGTGGCTGGCAGCGGCTAAGGAGGGGCTGGGCTCGGCATGGAGAGAAGTGGTTGTGACTGTACTAGGGCCCCGGGAGTGCTCCTGTCCTCATGGGACGGCAATGTCCTGTTTTCACCATCAAGCCTGTGGTCCTCCTGGTTATGACATTTTCCTAGAGTTTGGCCAGATTTTACCAGTGGGGGAGACTAGGACAAGGTCACATGGGCTCTCATTGCAAGAGAATCTACAAATACGTTTTAAAGTTTTAAGTTTTAAAAAGCAACAAAATAATAAACACCAATTAGGACAGTGTATGGGGAAGGGAGGGCAGAGGGAAATGAGAGAGAGGGTCTATGCCTGGTCCCACATCAGGCGGTGGGCTTAGAGATGTGTGTTGTGTTATTTATAAGTAAACACATACTGAACAAATAAAGGAGGTCATGCAACAATGATGACAGAGTATCAGGAACTAAGGAGAAGGGTAATCCAGTTTGGCGGACCTGAGATCCACTGGAGGAAAATAACTAATGGGCTCCTTGGAGAAGCGGGCTTTGGGCTGCTTTCTCACACCAACCTGAGAGCCTTTGTGCCCTAAACAAGTAATGAGCACGGGCTTTTGGAGAGAGCAAAGGGACTTCTCAAACAGCCCCAGACCCCAAGCTTGGTGTTGGGGGACGGCAGAGCTGTTGGTGTCGTCCCGCATTCACCCTGGATGAACATCTGGGTCTGTCCAGCACTTGGGGACCCTCTGAACTCAGCTCTGTGTGGAGCTTGAGAAGTTGGCGATGCCTCCCAGGAAATCACAAATCAGTTGCAGGTGGCGGTAGGTCTTCTAGGAAATAAGAGAAGTCTTTTTAAAAAGTTTGTACCAAATGACAAATGTATTCATTGTTTTAAGAGAATAATGAGCAATTTCCAGATGGAGGCTGCTGTGACTTGTGGCATGCAGGAATTCGGGGCTGCAGTAGACACTAGCATTGATTTGTTTGATGCCTATCCCCAGGAAACAATGAAGAAGACAATAGAAATTAATTTCTTGTCTTTTGTATGAAAAATGTTACTGTGGTCTTGTAAAAATCATTAAAAGTTCTCACTTGTACTATGCGCTGGACCTCTTTGGGGTGAGTCTTCCATCTAACCCAAACAGCACGCACTGCAACATGACTATTTATTTATTATCAATCCATGAAACCTTTATTCAGGGCCTACCCTGCCTGAGTGTGAACCTTAATTCTGCCAGTTTTCTGTGTAACCTGGGAAAGTTCCTTAAACTCTACCTTTTAACTTCCTGTGGCCAACCCTGGCTGCTACACAGCCACACTGTGTGAATGAGGATCTACACAAACTCAGAGAGATGTGGTCACATGGCAACCAGACTTGGGGCTGTGACCATGGTCCACTTCCTGAGGGTCAAATCCCCCTCTTTACAATGGAAATACAGCCACATGTGTCTTATTAATTAAAAACAAAACAAAATGTAAAACTTTATAAAGGAAGAGAATATAAAGAGTAGAAATAGAGTATAAAGAAATCTTTCTGGAGGGAGAGATGCATGTGCTACTTCTCTACAGAGGACATGTCCACTAAGTAGCCCGAGGTAGGGGTGCGTGTGCAGAAAAAGAGAGGGAGAGAGAAAGACAAAAGACAGAGAGAGAGAGAGTAGATGTCATGGGAAAAGACTAAATCTTTCTATTTTTCCAAGCAAAGTGACTTTCCTTTTTTTCCCCCTTAAATTCTTTTATTGGTACATTTTAGGTATACAATACATTTACATTTATCTTTGGGAACTTGTAACTTTATGTGATGTATCTTGGTTCTTATTTTTCCCCATTTCCCTGCCCTCCCTTCACCTCCTCCACCCCTCCCTATTTACAAAGACTTTGTTTCCATTTTTCCCTTTTCTCATAATTTTTCCTTTCCTTTCTTTCAAAGGTGACTACTGAAGAGATGATTAAAGAGCATGCAGCCAAAAAATGCAGGAAATAAAAGCCTTTGGCTGTATGGGTCATTAGTGAAAGAAAAAAAAAGGATCCTATTTTCTAGATTTTTGGCATCATTGTAGTAGTTTGTTAAGATTTATTTTCTCATTCTAATTAAAAGTTAACTTTAGTATTTATATATGAATGATTTTTTTAAAAGTTTTGTTGTTGCTGTTGTTTTGTTTCTTGCCACGAGGGAAATTTGGGGGGAGGAGAAACAAGGTGACATGTTTTGGGTTCGGCCCTGGGAGCCAGAGGGTGGGACCCTCAATTGCCGGAGGGTTGTGGAAGGGAAATTGCTATAAATAACTCCACCACTGTGGTTCTCGACAGGTCCCCATCTCACATTTACTGCTCTCTGCTTCTCAGGTGTCAAGAAGTGATCTGAGAGACAAGTTCAGCTCTTCCGAGCCGAAATGTAACCCACCTAAAACATGGAGTAAGGGTTTCAGATCCAATCCATAGGACTATTAATTTCAAGGCCATTTGGCAATATTTGTTGAATACCTTGAAAATACACATATTCTTTTTCATTGGCAATTCTATTCCTAGGAATTAAATCTAACACCATAATCAGACCAGTGCACAGATATGCAGGTACAATGCTATTCATAATACGGAAAAACTGAAGACAACGGAATACTGTAACAATGACTTATTTAGATCATCTATGGTATATCTCTACATTGGGAACTATGCAGAGTTCAAATGATATAGATGTATATTATGTCATGTAAAGATATTTATGACATTCTTAAGTGAAAGAGCTTAGACTATGATTTCATGCATATAAATCCATAAAATTTATCTGCAGAGAAAAACACAGGAAAGCAAGAAATGCCAAAATATTAATATTTATCTCTGCATGAGTGGTTTGATTATGAGTAACCTTTTTTCTCCTATATGTTTCTCTATTGATTTCATATTTTATTATATGTAACTGAGTATCAAAAATATTAAAGGGTATAAAGTTAGCTACTGCCTATCAACTTTTAGCTATTGCTCAAATTGTCACTGACTGTTGGATCTCAGGGTTGGAATTAGGAAGGTAAACTTTTTATTCTAAAAAAAATTTACAAATTTAAAAAGCTGAAAAATCCCCAAAATGCAGAAAAATCAAGAAAAATACTATGGTATTGTTAATTTATTTTTGGACATAATATGTTCCTTATATGTTTTACCTACTTTCTCTTTGTTCTCTTCTTTATAAGACAATGATTCTGTCATATCATTTCCTATGGAGACTAAAACTATGCTTCAGTCTTTTTTTTTTTGGTACCGGGGTTTGAACTTGAAACCTTGTGTTTTCGAGACAGGCACCGGAACCACTGAGCTAAATCCCCAGCCCTACGCTTCAGTCTTAACTTGTGAAAAGATGAAAATGAATGAAAAATTGATTTTGAAAAGTACACAGATTTTTTTTCAGCATAAGGACATGTTATTTATTGGCACTGTCATGTCATTTTTAAACTTGTCAGATTTGGAAAAAATTCTATTAATTTAATAAAGTATGAGTTGTAAATTTTCAGGGTATTTTGTGCTTTCTTTTCTAGTAATTCACTTTAAGAATTATTGGCATTGGACGGGGGGTTTAGCTCAGTGGTTCCACTGCCTGCCTCACAAGCGCAAGGTCCAGAGTTCGATCCCTGAAACCAAAAAAAAAAAAAAAAAGAATTCTCAGCATTGATAGGACTCATTAACCCATGGGTCATTAATGTCTTTGTTATAGTGATATATTATGATTTTGCTAATAGTTTTTTTGGTTGTGGTTGTTGTTGTTGTTCTTTGAGACAGCTCACTATGTAGTTCAGACTGATCTTGAACTCACTATGTAGCCCAGGCTAGCCTTGAACTTGCCTCAATCCTCCTGCCTCAGCCTCCCAAGTGCTGGGAGTGCCACCACGCCCCGCATGAGTTTGCTACTAGCCTAACTGATATACTTTAGATGAGACAGCAAGGATTGTAACTGTTTTCGTTTCTGTTTATGCAAATCACTCTCCCTTATGACTGGGTGACCACCCGATCTCAGAACCTGTTCACTGCTTCCCATTGACGTTATTCTCTTCCTCTGCATCAACTATATTGCCTCTAACATAACCTGAATTTGTTGTCATAATTTGCCTATGGATGCCAGAAAATTTTCTGATTTTAATTGCTTATCATTATCTCACTTTTACATTCCTCCAATTTTTTAAATGTTTCTTTCAATTCTTCAATACATAAAATAAATGTAGAGATACTCTTTGGATAAGAGCAAATTGGGAGCCTGCCTCTTCTAACTTGTTTATTGAAATGCTCCATGATGGATTCCAGATAGCAGTTAAAACGTCACATTTAAACTTTGTGGAGTATACCATTCCTGTTAGGCAGAAAAAGGCCCTCTGGCACGTTAGTCATTGTGTAAGCTGTATTGCTGACCTCCTTCCTGACGGGGAACTGTTCTGACCGAGGTGGAAACAAACACACAGGACTCCTCTGCCCCCACCCGGAAGGGTGCTGATGGGAAGCGCTTTCAGGGACCGCTGCTGGGCTGTGCATTTCCAATCTGCCACCCACAGGAGTCTGGTGCCGGGCAGTGTAGGTACGTGTATGTTTCACTGTCGTGTACACGGCTGTGTGGTTTCACAGAGGGCAGCAGGAAAAACCCTGGAGGTTGTAAACCAGCAGAACCGCGACTCTATGCAGAAGCGACTGCGGACCACACAGGTGTCCTGCTCTGCAGGTGTCACTGATCAGAGCTTGCTTCTCAGGCAGGGCCCAGGGGAAGAGGAGGGGGAAGGGGACAGAGGTCTCAACCATTTATGTTAAATATCCCAGTTTTGCAAATTTCATTAAAACTCATCGCCACATGAACATTCACCGCCACATTTGGTTTGTTTGTTTTTTCTCAGTACAGGGAAGCTGACTCAGGACCTTGCACTTGCAAGGCAGGTGTGGCACCACTGAGCTACATCCCCAGGCCCACATGAACATTCTTAGGGCCCCCTCTGGGCTGCACAGGACAGGACCTACACAAGTGAGGCATCGGAAGCTTAAGCTCTTTGACTTCCTGGCAAACCTGCCTAGGCTTCCCCCTTTCCCAGTAGTTTCCAAGACCTGTCCCAGCTCTCTTGGATTACAGCCACCACCTCCCGCGTTTTTCTTGCCCCTTTCAGTGTGTGTGTGTGTTTGTGTGGTACTGGGGACTGACTGATCCGAGGGGCTCAGCACTGAGCTACACCTGCCACCCTTTTAACATTTTGAGGCAGGGTCATGGTAAATTGCCCAGGCTGGGCTCCAAATTGAGATCCTCCTGCTTCAGCCTCCTGGAGTGCTAGGATTACAAGCATGCACTAGCACATCCTTCGATCTCCCTATTTAAAAACGCACCCCTTGCTACTCCCTGTATCTCATCCCTGCTTTGTATTTCTCCATAGAGCATCCCACCAGCTAACATACAACATTCCACTGACAGTCTGTCTGGCCCCCAGAACCTGAGCTCCCTGAGCTGTGGCCCCCTGGTCCATGGCTGCAGCCCAGTGCACACAGGGCCTGGACCCTGGTAAACAGCAGACTCTGCTGCAATTTCCATTCCCCAGCAGGCTGAAGCCCCAGTACCACCTTCTGGGAAGAGCAGCGAGTGCCCTGACTCAGAGGTCAGTTTCAAGAAAAGAGAAAAGCAAAGTGCACTAGTGGTGAGGACTTCCAGCATTTGGCAAGTTGTTTTGGTAAGAACTGTCTTCTAACGAAGTGAATCACCAGAGGATTTGATCATCGAGCTATGAACCCCTGCACCTCCTCCTCTTCCTCCTGTCCCCAAAGATGCAACCAGAGTCACTGTGGCATTCATAGGAAATCTCCAAATCATGTCATTTTTCTTCCCTGTTCGAAGGGGGAAATACAAATTTTAAAAAAAGAAGAAAAAAGGAAGACATTTTAAATGCTTGCTCTTGGTGATCTTTTCTTCATTTTTATTTTTCTTTCTCTTTCTGACTCAAGGAGAATAAAATGAATCCAAAAATATTACACAAAAGAAAGAAACTCAGCCATTAGGAGTCCACCCCTTTTGGTCAGAGAAGTGCAGACACTGTGGCGTGTCAGTGTATTCAGCAGCAACAAACACAAGGATGTTACTTAGAAATACGAAATGTTTGAGGATGCTAACATGAAAGAAACAGTTTTTCAAAAAGTTTAAGACAGGCAATAGAATCTCTAGTTTTAGTTTTTTGAGGAATCTCCACACTGATTTCCACAGTGCTTGCACCAGTCTGCACTCCCACCAGCAATGGAGAAGGGTTCCTTTTTCCCCACACCCCCGCCAGCATGTTATTGCTTGATTTCATGACAGCAGCCATTCTTTCTGGGGTGAGGTGGAATCTCAGCATTGTTTTCATTTGGATCTCTCAAATGATCAGTGACACTGAACATTTTTGTCATATATTGATTTGCTGTTTGTACTTCATCTGAGAAGTGTCTGTTCCCTTCAGATGCCCTTTTGGGGCTGGGTCTTTAAATTTGGGGGCTCTGATTTTTTTTGAGTTCTTTATATATTCTAGATATTACTCTTCTGCCTGAGGAACTATTCCTTTTCTTGGGATCGTCCCAAATTAAAAGTATCATATCACAGTGATATATGCACATCCCTGTTTATAGTGGCACAGTTTGTAATAGCTAAATCTTGGAAACAGCCCAAATGTCCACCAACTGATGAGTGGCTAAAGATGTGGGGGTTTTTATACAATGGAGTACTACTCTGCCATAAAGAAGGATAAGCTCGAGATGTTTCTAGCTAAGTGGATGCACCTTGAGACAACAGTCTTAAGTGAAATAAATTGGACACACATATTTGAATATGGCATTGTTTCTCTGGTGTGAGAAACCAAAAGTGGAAATAAGGACCAAAATGTGTAATAGATACTGAGAAATGGGAAGAAAGAGGAACAAGGGATGGAGGAGGAAGAAAGGAAAGCAAAGACAAAGAAAAAATATAGAAGGAAAAAATGGAAAGGAGCTTTTGTAAATAAGTGGGAGGAGGGGGGTTGAAGGGAATGAGGAGAATGAGGAAAAAAGAAGGACGATCTACCATGTACAGGTACAAATTGCCTATGATGAATGTGATCATTATGTATATCTAAAATGTACCAATAAAAGCTTTCCTTAAGAAAAAAAGACAGGCAAGAGAAATTATAATTCCACCATCGCTAAAGGTACCACTTTGTTGATTTCTTCCTACCTCTTTCATATGCATGGATTTTACACATATGTACTTTTTATATCCTCTTTTTTCATTTTGCCTCATATCAAATAAATCTTCCATGTGATATAATTTTCTGGTGCTTATAATTTTAGGAATGTATAATATTTTATCCTATTGCAATAACGTTCACTAAGTCATTCAACTACACTTGGACATGTATGTTGCTTACAATATTTTACTTTTTTTTTCAGTACTGGGGATTGAACTCAGGACCTTGTGTTTGTGAGGCAGGTGCGACGCCACTGAGCTACATCCCAGACCCAATATTTTTCTCCTGAATATATTCAGTGATCCTCCTGGGATGATTTTCTACAAGTGGGAAAATTGAGTCAGAAGTGATGACTCTTACGATTCTTGAAAGCTACAATAGAATTATTTTCCAATAGATTTGTACCGATTTACAACGATGTCAGTGAATATTTACTAATCTCTAGTAGATCCTTTGCTAATATTTAAAAATGATTCGTATTTTAATATGTATTTTTTCCGTATTTTATTTTCTCCTTGTGACTTATGCACTTTATTTGGTGGAACTGTCTCAATATTTTCTTATTCTTTTTCGTGGGCTATATAGAACATGGGCTATATGCATTTTCCTAATCGGTTTTAAATTTCTGGCCATCCTAAAACAATTAGGCACTTACATATATCGTTCAGATATTACCAATTTCACTTCTCCTATCACGGGTAGTCTTAGAAAACCCTCTCCTTGCCAGGGCGTTAGCAAGGATTTAATTCTATTCTGTCCCTGGCTTTCGATTCTGTATTTGTCTTGAGGCGGACGTCGATCAAACTGATCGCCCCTTAAGAGCCAAGTAGTTACCAGGGTTAGAGCAGGCGGCCCCACCCGGGGTCGCGGCGCGCGCTCCGCCCAGGCCCGCAGCCCACGCACCGCACCGCATGCCCGGAACCGCGGGCGCCGGGAAGAGAAGGCGGCGCTGCCGCAGCCGAGCCCGGGCGGGCGCAGGGGGCTCGGAGGGGCGGCGCCCGGACGGCGTCGCCGAGAAAGTCCCCGCGGCCGCGCGAGAAGACGCCGCGGAGACCGGGAAAAGCCGCCGACCCCGGCCGCCCACCAGGGTTGCTTAACCCGCTTCCCGAGCGCCGCCCGGGCATGGACGCCGCGCCCCCGACCCCGCGGCGCCTCCCGTGGGTGGGCTTCGCGCCCCGCCGGGCGTTCGGAGCCGCCACGTGATTTCCACGCAGCGCGGGGCAGCGGCGGAAAGGCGGCGGGGCCGGGGCCGCGACCCCAGACAGAGGGGGGGCGGGGCGGGGACGGGGGCGGGG
>NW_004624771.1:18076091-18112163 GCF_000247695.1 Heterocephalus glaber | reverse complement strand
TGCGGCTCTGCGCCGCGTCCGCCGGGCGGGGCGGGGCAGGTGGGTGTGGGGCCGCACGTGGGCCTGTGCGCGGCCCTCCCCCCTCGCGGCTGCTCGCGGCCCCAGCTGCGTCCACCGCCGCGCACGCGGGAAAGTGAGGCCGAGCCGCCCGCAGAGACGGCCGTTGGGACACTTCAGGGCCAGACTGGGTCTTTGATTCTTATCCCCCTCTTCGATGCCTGGCACCTGGTGTTATCCAGTGACCGTGAAGTGTCACACAGATCTGAATTGGAGGCTTGTTTGAGCCTCAGTTTCCCCATCTGTAAAATGACTATAACATCAATGTCTCAGGATTTTTATGAGGACTGAGATAAGGCGAATAGGATGCACATATCTCAGGACTTTGCTCTCCTCTGCCTTTCTTGTGTAAATGTTTCTTTTGGCTTGGCAAGTATGACCGACCTGGTAGGCGCTAAGTTCAGTTTAGAGCATCAGCCCTGAGGGCAGGACGCGTGCGGATCTTTTTTGCGCCGTGATTTTTTTGATTATGAACTATAAAGAGGCTGATTTAGTGACGCGAACTATGGGGATCCAATCAGAGATTGCAGCAGCCTCAACAAAGAGAAGTAACTGCCCGTAGGGTGCGCTGTCCTTATGCTACCGGAAGTCACTGGCCAAGTCACTGGCCGTTTGATCTTGGCTGGTGTCCTCCGTGCCTAGGAGAGAGCGAGGCACGTGGTAGGTGCTCAGTTAATACCTATGGAGAGAATGGATGAATCATACATATGATAAATGAGGAAATTGAGAGGCTGGAGAAGTTAAGCCAGTTTCCCTGGGCCATGTTGATCGTAAGAGACAATGGCTAGGACCTGTGCACCAGCTTCCAGTTGCCACTCTGGTTGTGTTTATCAAGACTGCTTTGTCTCTAGACCTAGACTTTGTCTCCACAGCCCTCCCTGTCTCTGTTCCCTTAATCCCGCTGTTCCAGGCTGCTGCCCTCTGTGCTGTTTCTTTTATGGGCTGAAAACTTACCTGCTTAACTTGGAGAGGTGATGTGTGTCTTCCTTATGTGGAATACAAGACCAAATAAGATGATATTTGAAAGTATGAGTTTGTATTATCAATATTTGCTTTTCATGAATATTCAAGCGTCTGCCTTGTGTTTGTGTCGCACTAGCTGCTCCTCTTCCTCCTCCTTTTCCATCTTCTTCGTCTTTTTCAGCTTGTTCTTTTAAGCCCTTAAAAGTAGTATTTTTTTTCTCCCTTGAGATCTCTTCCTGGAGTTCTGGAAGTCAAATACTGCCCCCTTTTCTGTGCTTTCTATAACGGGTGAAGTGTTTTTACCATGGTGGGTACATTTTCCTGCTTGCCTGTTTTCGTTTTTACACCTGTAAAATGAATGACTTGATGTATTTGGCTCACTTTCACTTATAGCTGGGTTTTCTTTTTCCTTTCTTTTTCATTGCGCTAGTGGGGATTGAACCCAGGGCCTTCTCATGGAGCTGCATCCCCAATGCTTCTGGGTTTTTTTTTTGGAGACAGGGCCTTCCTAAATCACTAAGGGGCCCAGGCTGTCCTCAAACTTGTGACCCTCCTGCCTTGGCTTCCTGGAGTGCCGATCACAGAGCTGAGTTTCAGGTCACATCATACATTTGCATTTGGACTTACTCTGGCCTGTGAAAGGAAATGCAGTGGGCAGTGCTCAGAGGAGCACGCTGCTCCGAGCTGCTCCAGATCGCTGTGTGTTGGGTCGTCCGTGTGGTTGCCAGTAGTGATGAGTGTGTGATCAAGGTTGGCACACAGACCCAGAAGTGCCTGTTTGTGAGTGGTGCCTGAAGGGCCGGCTGCACAGCAGGCCCTAAGGAGCAAGCCTGCCCCTCACGCCCCCACTGTCCCGGCCTGCAGCGGAGACAACACCACAGCTCTTCCTGGCACACGCCCTGCCGGGTGGAGGTTTGTGAACGTTGGTTTGGAGGCAACAGACCTGAGTTCCACTTCCCGCTACCCCTGGGGAGCGCCATACCTGAAACAAGGTCCTAGCTTGAGTTTCTTATTCCTCATCTTTTTGTTTTTTGTTTGTCTTTTGAGACAGGGTCTCACTGTGTAGCCCAGGTTGGCTTCGAACTTGGGGCGATCCTCCCGCCCCAGTCTCCTGGGTGCCAGGGTATCGGGCGTGGACCACCTTATACTTTTAAGCTTATGCTTTTAAAACTTGTGGTACAGGGTATGTGTGGGCGGCCCAGGCCCTGGTGCCGAGGCACAGCACCCTACTACTGAGCTGTCTCTGTGTGGTCCAGGGTTAGCAGCCCGAGAGCGCCCTAATGAGTGCCAGCTGCACAGGACAAGCTCAGTGCCTTGTTGCAGGAGAGGGTAAGGCGAGGGACCTCTGCATCACCGTCACCCAATGTCCCCCCCAGAGCCCCAACAACGATGATGACAGGAAGGTCCGGAGGAGAGAGAAGAATCGAGTTGCTGCCCAGAGGAGTCGGAAGAAGCAGACCCAGAAGGCTGACCAACTCCACGAGGTGAGGCAGCACCACGGGAGGAGCCCCAGGGCAACCACGTTGCTGGGGTCTGTGGCAGCAGTTGTGCACACGCGGGGTCCTCTGGGTCCTTTCTGCCTGGCAGGCCAATGCATTACTCACGGACTTCTTCACGTCCCCCAGCCCAGTCTCTCGTTACAAAGCAGAGCAGAGCACGAGCCGCTGCCCGCTCCTGATGACGTTCCTTCCTTGTCCCCCCTCCTTGCTCCTTAAAGAGTAGAAGCTGGGACCTGTGAGCTCTGAGCCCTCAGTTCCGAGCCATTCCCCAGTCCTCTGTGCCTTCCTTCTCGTCCCCCACCTCCGCCCGACACACTGTGCGCACAGGTGTGTGTGTGCACATCCAGCACACACGTATACTTACACCTGCAGAAACTGCTTCCAGGAGGCCGCCAGTGCCCTGGCATCCCCTTCCCAGGCCCTCTCACCATCCTGATCCTGGGGAACATCCCCCAGCCCACCCCTTTTTTAAACCGTCCTGTCTTTTGCTCTAAAGACCACATTTTCTAGTTCTCCTGACCCTCTTCACGGTTTTTTAATTCTCAGTTTTGGCAGTGACCAGGGTTTTACTCTGCCCTTTTTTATCTCACCCTGGAAGACCAAATCTGTTCATCTGTTCTCCTGGCATCAGCTCCCAACCTGATTCCCCCAGCAGGCAGGGTCTCTGTCCTGGACTGCATCATTTCCCCGTGGGCCTCGGTGTCTCCCCATGGACTGTGCCACATTCGTGACAGATGCTCTGTTTCCCAACACCTCCACGTTCTTGTCGGAATGGCGCCCATACCTTTCATGCCGCTCACAGCAGGGACCTGGTGTCCGAGTTTGTTTTCTGTGCTGTCGCTGACTGCCACAGAGCGGTGGTTACTGACCTGGTTCATGGCTGTAGGGGCCGGGAGATCCTGGGGGCCTGCGTGCCGCATTGCAGCATAAACCCTAGGTAGAGGGCGCCCCGTGGGCAAGTGGAGCCAGCAGACCAGAGAGCCTGCCGTTCTGAAGAGCAGCTCCCAGGACAGCCCGGTAAGCCCTTCATGGGTCAGTCCAGTCAGCCCAGTCACCTCAAGGGCCCATCTCCCAAGATGGATGGACCGGGGACGAGTTTCCAACACGTCCACCTCCAGGGGACACATTCAAACCACAGCACTGGAGTTTCTCCTCCAAGATGCCGTTTTCCTTGACCTTTATGAATCATCCCATATAATCCCACAACCAGGACACGAGAACCGCTCCTGATCAGGAGCTGGCCTTGAAAGCATTCCAGGATTTATCCCAGGAATTATCGACAGTTCGTCTCCTCTTTGAGGGGTTGGTGTGCACAATTAAAGATTTTGGTTTAGCTTTCTCCTGCCATGCTTTCAGGCCAGTCCGGGATAGTGACAGTACAGAGCCTCAGTTGTCATATGGAGAGAAGGGCGCCTCTGAAAACTCTCTGGCAGTAAGCACAGGACATGTTTAGAATGCTCTTAATCCAAAAAAACAGGACCAGCCTGCTGATACAGACCCAGCTCGGTGCACATGACGCCTGCAGTTTCCTCCCTGCAGACCAAGGCCCTCTGAGTCTTTAGCAGTTCTGTAGCTTTGTGCAGAAGGACGCCAGTGCCCTTGGCCTCCTTTCTTCTCTTCCTTCTGCTCCCAAGGCTGTTGTGGTTCTAGCTTCGTGTTTCCAGAGAGCTCCAGAGAGCTCCAGAGAGAACTTGCAAGTCATAGTTAAGCCAGGGCCGCTGTATTCAGACCATGGTGCCAGCTGGACAGCCAGGGCCAGGCTCCTGGGAAGCATCTCGTGCCTCATCAGCTGTCCCGAGTGACGCTGTCTGCAAGGTGACCAAGTGTCTCGGACAAGATTGGGCATGGAGCAAGGTCACGTAGACCCATTCTGCATGTATTAGGCACTCTTGTGGGCAAGGAGTCACTACTGGGTTATGAAGAGAAGAGGAAGATCCTAGTGCTGTCCTTGGGAAGCATAGGACTTCTCGAGGAAAGTGCATGAGTTTCCTGCTGCTGCTGTGACAGATGTCCACGAATCAACAGATTTACTATCTTGGTTTTGGTGGTCAGACGTCTGAGACATTCCTGCTGGGCTAACATCTGGGTGTCAGCAGAGCTGCGTTCCTTCTGGAGGCTCTGGAGAGGATCTGCTTCCTCATTTGCTCCACATTCTATGGGCTTTGGTGTTCCTTGGCTTATGGTCCCCTTCCAGCTTCAAAACCAGTGGCAGCCAGCAGAGTCTTTCTCCTGTGTGCTCCCGACACCAGCTCTGTGTACTGCATCTCCGCCCACTCTCCAGACTCCTTATTCAAGTGCAAGGACCCTCCTGACGACACTGTACTCCACCTGGGTGATGCATGACATTCTCCTGTTTTACACGTCTTACCGTGGTCCCATCTGCAAAGTCCTCTTTGTTGTGTAAGGCAGCAGATTCACAGCTGCCAGGGAGTAGCAGGTAGGCATGGTTGAGGGGCCACCTTTCTGCCCACCACAGAAGGTGTCATAAATAGTCATGAAACTTTGCTGTGGTGTCAGAAAGGACACCCTGATGAAGCTTTGGTTCTCTCTCCATTTCCGTCAGTTTGGATCTAGTGGTCAAGGGAACCGGGTGCTGGAATTTAGGCCCGCATTTTCTCGGGCCCATCCTCTTAGACCCGGGGCGGGGCGGAGGGCCCTTCCTAGGCCCTTGGCTGTTTTCCTGGCCACGGGGTGTGTTCTCAGACAGTTTCGGTGCTGCCCCTTCCGCAACGGGAGCCCTGCTCTGAGGCCAGGGCCCTCTGTGGAAGGAGGACACCCCCTTCTCTCTCTCTTGGGGCGAGAGGAATGGTCAGGACCCTGTGCCTATGGCAGTTCTCAGCAAGTCAGGAGAGTGGCTCCCTCTGTGTTCAGACCCCGAGGCTCTCAGTGCACACGAGTGGCAGAGCAGCTGGGGGGGGGGTGGATGGAAATACCTCCCAACCCTGCAGGAGAGGAGCATCATGTCTGGACCAGCAGGCGCCACATGAACAATGCTTCCCTGTCCCTAGCCACCTGTTTCCAGGGGGCGTCATAGGGATGGGAACCTGTGTTCCCCGTGGCCACCAGTGTGCTGGTAGGACACAGGATGAGCAAATCTGCATACTGGAGGTGGGGTGAGTGGTTCAAAATAGGGTGAAGAATGCTTCTCCTGTGGTCTAGGGGAGGAGTACACAGCATCTGACACATGGCTGTGGGTCACAGTAGAAAACTCCTAGCCAGCTGTGGTGGCACACGCCTGTCGTCCCAGCACTAGGAAGGCTGAGGCAGGAGGATCACTTTGAGTTTGAGGCCAGCCTGGACTACATGGTGAAATCCTTTCTCAAAAAAAAAAAAAAAGAAAGAAAACTCCTGGGGACCCCTGGAATCCCCAGCCACATCTAGGATGGGGAAATTGAGAGCAGAATTCCATGTACAGAAACCTATTCTTACCCGAGTGTCACAGGCAGCCATCGAGGGGTTAGGAAAACAGCCACGGGGTAGCCAGCCCTACCTGCTAGGCCCTGGAGCCAGGAGGAGCTCAGCAAGAGGGCTCTCTTCATCCATCCCAGGCCCTACATCACGGGGCAGAATTTCTAAACATCCACGCGGCTCAAGCTCTTCCCGAGTACCGCAGAGGGGAGTGTGGAGCAGGCCGGAGAGCCCTCTTCTCTCTCCCGCTCACCTCACCGACACGCCCCGTTTGTCCTTGAGTCCCTGTCACCTCCAGCACCCTGAAAAGCCTCCTCCAGCTGCAGCTGCGGCTCTTGTGAGTTTCTCAGCTACTCCATCCAGGAGGGAGAGCAACCAAGCTCAGCCCCAGTCACGCTTTTCCCCTCGGTGTGGCTGCTCGCATGGGACTGGAGGACAAAGAGCGGCTCCCAACGTGCGTCTGCCACCCTTGGCATTCGCTGTAGGTTTCCACATTGTCTCTTCAGTGTGCTTGCACCTCCTGTGGGAACTTGGACACCTGTTCAGCTCTGGACTGCGGGCGCTGGGCTGCGTGCTCATGCACAGAGGGGAAGCAAGGCCTAGCACTAGGGTCTCTGAGGCAGCCAGAAGGTGCCTCAGAAGTGGGTCAGGCACCCGAAGATGTCAGACTGAGGAAGAGCTTGAGTCAGAAAAGGGAGGCAGCGACATCATCCTCAAGAGCCCCACATGTCCCACACTGACAGATGGCTCGGCAATATGGCTGTGGTCAGCATTGTCACTTTTGTTTTTCAGATGTTGTGTGTGCTAAGACAGTGCTCCTTCATGTCAGTACCACCAGGCTGAGTGTGATTATGACATTAATACGGAAGCCCTGGCTGGTGACACAGCCTCTCTGCTGGGAAGTGCATCAGCTTGAGGCTTGGGGATAGATGAGTGGTAAAGTCCTGGAGCACATGGCCTCATACTTCTGGTAACCACCCCGGGGAAATTCAGGCCCAGACTTGGCCAGCGGAAAGCGGAATCACCCATGCTGCCTGAGTGTCGCGGTTGACCTTGACATCAGGGATCAGATCCCAAGTCTGCTGACCGTGGAAAGGTCAGTGTCCCTCTCAGAGCCTCAGTACTTGTGAGGTGGGGATCTGTGTCCTCCTGGTGGCCTCTTCCTACCTCTCCTTCCCTTCACACCTGAAGAAGTGTCACGTCTGGTGCCTGGTACCCACGTCAGCGTCTCTGCCAGTCCTCAGTCCTGTCCCCTGCCCCAGGGAAACTGGACAGCCTCTCAGTCCCTCTCAATGCCAGAACAAGGTGTCAGAACCTCAGCACTGGGCACTCAGGACTGGCTACGTCCTCGCTTGGGCGCTGTCCTGCAGGGCATTGAGCAGCCTCCCTGGCCGCCACCCAGTGGAGACAGCATCACCACTACTGCATCTGTGACACCACCACATGTCCCCCACTGGTCTCAGCTGAGGACTGCCGAAATTCCACCATTGAGGAACGGTGGCCTAATCTCCGAGACGGGGCTCGGATTGGCAGTGATTTCACCACCTCTAATTTTCAGGTCACACTTTGACACTGTGACCTGGCAAATTCTCAGGGGTGGCAGCACAGTGACCCCAAAACCTGCCCTATGGCAGAAGATTCACAGCTCAGCAAGATTTGAGCCAGACTGCCTCCCTGGAAATCACAAGCTCAGTGTTCTGTGCTTTTTGTGTGTGTGTGTTTATGTTAAATGTAGAATCTCCTCCCCTGTGCAGTGGGTTTCACTCTTGCCTTTCGCTCCTGTTTGGTGGTCTTTGACCTCCTCCCTCCCAGCTGCTCCCGTCTGAAGGTGTTTACTGCGTCTGTCCCTGTCCTCTCCGCTCAGTAAAAGTCCCTGGGCAGATTTGTGAGTAAAACTTAAATCCCAGCAGAGAAAGTGCCCTTGGAGAGGGCAGCTACACGAGGGGCCTGCCTAGTGGCCTGTGACAGCAGCTCTGGAGTCTTTCTGAGTCGGGGCTCGGGGACAGCAGAGGTGTCTCAGGACAGCGCGAGGCTGCAGGGTTCCTTGTGGCTTCCATAGACAGCTCTGAGGCGCTGAGCATCTTGCCACAGTCGGCAAACGCAGATGGCCAGTGAGGACTCTTCTGCTGAAGGAAGAGAGCTTTCTGTTCTCTGGGACCCAGGTGACGTGTTAGCTTGTTAGAAGCATTCAGATACATTTTGCTTGAAGGTGCTGGGCATTTCTGGTTGCATTGTGGAGAATATGTGTGTGTGTGTGCACACGTGTGTGCCAGGTGCCATCCCACAGAAAGGCAGACCTGTGAAAACATCACCCTGTGTCCTCATCCACCTTACTCACCAGGTCTGGCACCGTGCGACTTCTGGCTCTTCCCCACAGTCAAAGTGAAAGATGAATGTTTTGAATGGATTCAGGACATGAGGGCAGCTGCCACAGCACTACTAAAGACACTCTCGAAAGAGGACTTGCAGAGCTGCTTCAGAAAGTGGCAAGAATGATGGGATGAGTGTGTTCAAAGCAAGGGGGAGTATTTTGAAGGGGATTCATGCTAATGTGTCTTTTACTGCATTTATTTAAACATTCATGTGTATTTGACCATACCTTGAGGATGCTGGCTTTCAGATAGAGCAGCTCAGAAGGACAAAGACTGGGTTTTGAAGGTGGCAGATGGATACATGAAGTAGAATTACATTAGGAAGGTTTCTACATTGTGTGGTTTTATTGTGTTCATTTATTTGTGCAGTCAACAAACAGGTTCTGAGTGGTAAGGAGTAGTCATGAACCTAGCAGAAGTGTCCAGAAGAGCAGCTCAGCAGTTATGAAGTGGGAGGGACTGGTACAAAGGGCACTTTTTGGGGTGATGGCAATCTGCATGTTTATCAGCACAGGTATACACCTCTGTCAACACCCCCTGAATTGCACACTGACCATAGATGCATTTTACGTAGGTTATGCTTCCTTAGAGTTGATTCAAGAACACAGCCCTGCCCTGGTGACACGGTCCTGGGCAGGTGGGACTGTGCAGTTCCAGAAACCCTGTTCTCTTTCCCAACTAGGAGTACGAGTGCCTGGAGCAGGAGAACGCCATGCTTCGCAGGGAGATCGCCAAGCTGAATGAGGAGCTGCAGCAGCTGAGCCTGGCCCTGAAGGAGCACGAGAAGATGTGCCCGCTGCTGCTCTGCCCCATGAACTTTGTGCCCGGGCTGCGGCCAGACCCAGTGGCCAGCTGCCTGCCGCGATGACCCACGAGGACTCCCCTCCCCATCTGCACACCCGAGCCAGGGTCCTGCATCCCGGGTGAGGCACCTGGGCCCCCCACCTCCTCCCAGGACCTCCAGGCCTGTGCTGCCAGGCTCAGCACTGGGATCGCCGCTGGGCCCAGGGACCTGGGGCCACAGACCCAGCAGGAAGCCCCCTCAGGAGTCACTTCTGCCTACTTTGGCAGCTAGCAGGTCCTGCCATTCTACAGGAACGTGTCCTTTAGGTTTTGGATAATAAAACTGGCCATTGTCTCGCCTTTCTCCAAGTCCTTGGGATCTAGGGGCACAAGACGGCTTCTCTTCCTGGCAAGGGTCCCTCTGATGCCTCAGTGGGTCCCTCCTGTGTGTCATCCCACGGCCACATCCATGGGGAACCGGACGTGAGACTATGGCTTTCAGAAGCCTGTGAGCCTGCCCGGTCAGGAAGGGCCCAGCCAGCCCCGACTCCCAATTGGCCAAGCTGTGTACAGCCCTGCGCTGGCCCCCACCTCGTGCTGACCACCACGAGAGGGTCTCTTCCAGGCTGGCCCTCTCCTGCTCTGTGCACCCCCAGACCGCCTTCCTGCTTCAGAGGCAGGACATCAGAGGACAGATGTACTTAGGTTAGAGAAAGGGGATTTGGGTAGATGAGACAAGGAGGGATTCTCAGATAAGGTGGAACCATGCCAAGACAGAGCTGTGCCGCTTGGGAAGGTGTCCCGGCCTCCTCCTGTCGTCTCCTTCCCTGGAGCTACAGGGGGCAGTGGGTGTGGGGCTGTCCTGTCATAAAGAGAAGAAGAAGCGGAGCGGAAAGGAGGTGTTTTGTTGTAATGCAGATGGTTAAAACAAAGAGCGAGAGAGAAAAGAAAAGGATGAGGCTTGCTGACCCGAGGTGTGAATGCTGACTGGCTGCTCCCCACAAATCTCCTTTGCCTGGAGGGCTCCCCCACCCTCACCCCAGGTCAGCTTGGCCTCCCCCAGCTCTCACAAGCTAAGCAGGGAAAGGCAGGAGTTGGAGAACAGGCCCTTCGAGGAGCCCCGAGACCTTCAAGCTTCCCGATGTGGCTGCTTCCGGGTTGTGTGACAGAGAGATGATCACTGAACCTGTCCCCACACTTTGCAGATGAGGGGTCACCTGCAGGGAGGGCCAGGGGCTTGCTCAAGGCTGCACATGGAGCGACCGGCAGGTCTGACTTTGGCTCAGGTGGAAGTCATGCAGCACAGAGAGGAGTCTGGGGAGGGAACTGCTCAGCCGTCGTCTAGCTGCAGCACGAGGCCGACCAGCTGCGCCTGGGAGAGTGCACTCAGAGCCCTGGCAGCGGCCTGCGTGGCAGATGTGCAGTGAGGCCTTGGGGATGTGGGCGTTTGGGTGCTGCTCTTTCAGCTCTGGCCCTTCCTGGCTGTGCAGGGGCTCTGGCTCTCAGCGCCGTCCTGCAGAACTGTGCTCTTGAGGTTCACAGACCCCAAGCTGACCTAAATTCCAGCTGTCCGCCCTGTCTGCTGTCCTCTGTCCCCACTGTCACTGCTGTTCTGCTGTGCCGCCCCCGCACACTGCACAGCCAAGCCCACGTCCACGCCTGCTGGCCTCATGGGTCTGATTTCCCTTCCGCCCTGAGCAGGTTGACCTCATAGAATCCCCTGGTCACCCATCATCATCCAGCGCCGATTTCCTTCCCTGTGCTCTGTGCCATCAAGGCCTTGGAGTCCCTGCAGGCGCTCTAGCTTGGCAGGCTAGGGTGGGGAGAATCTATGGGGGATGGAGTGAGGGCTGTGCCCTGGAGGTGACAGGACCCCTCCCCCCCCAACCAGGCCACTGGCTCAGTGCGGGGGCTGGGGAGGGAACTGGGTTTCAGTGACCATCAGTCTCTGGCCTAAGATCTAGGCTTCACTGCCCCCACCTTCCGGGAACTGCCCACCTGGAAGCGGTCAGTAAATTCCCCTCGCTCAATCTAATGGGCGCATCTCCGGCTTTATCTCCTCTTCCAACAGCCTGTGACACTGGCTTGGGTGGGTCTTCCTCTTTACCTCCTGCTTCTTGTCAGGGTAAAGGGGCACCTCTCCTTGCAGCCTTGGTCACTAGCCTTGTCTGGGACCCATCTGCCCCTCCCCACCTCTTCCTGATGTCCACCTTCTAAGTCCAGACCACGGAGCATTTCTGGGAGAGCACCTCACCGTGTGTCTGCCCTTCTCCTGGCCTCAGTGTTTTACCTTCAAACAGGCATCTGTTTTCACCCATTTCATACAGGGTGCAGCATCCAGCTGCTGAGAGACCGCCTTAATCATCAGTCTCCAAGATAATCTATGAGTCCTGTCAGCTGTCTGCTGAATATTCCCCAGAACCACCCACTTAGCAATTCTGATATGCAAATTGCTTTACCTGTTACCAAGAACTTCATTCAAAGCTGGGCTTGGTGGTACATGCCTGTGATCCCAGCTACTCTGGAGGCAGAGGCCAGAGCATTGCAATTTTGAGCCCAGTCTGGGCAATTTATTGAAAATTGTCTCAAAGTTTTGTTTTGGGGGTGTTTTTTGGTACCTGGGATCGAACTCAGGACCTTGAGCTTGCATGGCAGGTGGTGGAACCACTGAGCTAAATCCCTAGCCCATCAAAATAAAGTTTTAAAGAAGGGCCGGGGGTATAGCTCAGGGTTAGACTGCTTGCCTAGCATGTTCAGGCCCTGAGTTCTACCTGCAGTGCCAAAAAATTATTCAAATTAGCTGGGGACTTTCTTCCTGGCTGTTGTGTTTTCATTTAGGTTGGGCTTGAAGTTCAGCAAGGCCAAACTGCCTCCACTCCAACAGTAAAGTAGTACAGTGGGAGGGTGGCCCAGGCTGCTGGGAGTCAAGGGCCCTTCAAGGTCACTGAAGAAGGGACAGGAGTTCTGAAAACCAAAGGCTCACTGAGCTGTCTCTACTCTGAATAGGTAAAAATTCTATATAAACCCAAGAGACAATTCTATTTGGCCAGGAGGGATGAGGGACACGGACAGGTCACTGAGGGCTGGATTTGTCTGGCTTGGAGTCGCTCTGCTGCTCCACAGGCCTTTGGCTGAAGCCTCAGAGTGTCATCCATGTCTGTCTGCCCTGGCGGGAGGGCGGCCCTGTGAAGGGTCCCTTAGCATAGAAAGTGGCAGGGTGGGAGGAAGCCCTCCCCTCTCACCCACAGCCCCACACCGCTTCCTGTCCGAAATCCGCCCTGTATTGCACCAGCCCTGAAGCTTGGAGTTTCCGGCACTGAATCAGGCTGTTCGTTCAGAAGGATGACTCTAAGGGACAGGAAACTGAGAGACCCAAAAGCCCCTCTCTTCTTACCCGACAGTGCTAGATTCGCCATTTACTGACAGGAGGCTGTGGGCTTTGACCCAGCACGAGCTAGCAGGAAAGGGGAAGCCCCAACTCTCCTTCCCTGAGATGCCGTCCCACCTGATAGACACCCAGGAAGTCCTTCAGGGTTGTGTCCACAGGAAGAGAGCCTAGCAGAGCTGGGGAGCAAAAAGAAAGGGGCGGGGGAGGGAGGAAAACAGGAGTGGGAGAAGGCATGGAGGAGGGTAACAATGACCCTGCACTTTGAACCTATACCATCCCTTCTGCTGGGGAGGTTATAATGGGTTACAGAGCCTTATGCCCTTGGAAGCTCTCTAACGGCACATGTATGATATGATCAGGAAATACCACGAATATTTAAAAATTTTTTAATTATCACAATGAGAAACACATTGCCATGAATCCCCCTCAGATGATTCCCCTAGCTTCAAACACATTTATCCCATCATTCTTGTAACGTTCTGAAGCAGTTCTAGAAGTCCTCTTTCATGAGTGTCTTTAGTTGTGCTGTTAGGTGTACTATTGTTGTGGCTGCCTTGATGTCATGTCCCGAACTGATTCAAAAAATTTATAGCAATTTTTATCAGGATGTGCCCTCATTCTCTGGATCTGGCACCAGATGACTTATGGTTCTTCCTCAAAGTCAATATGACCATAAAAGGTCAACATTTTAAATTGATTCAGGACATTGAGGCAGCCACAACAGTGCAAGTAAAGACACTCAGGAAAGAGGACTCCAGAGCTGCTTCAGAGAGTTGCAAAAGCAATGGGATAAGTGTGTTTGAAGTGGGGGTGAGTAATTTGAAGAGGATTAATGGCAGTGTGCCAGGTACTGTAATACATTTTTAAAAATTTTAACATTCACTATAGAGTTGGAGGTGTGAAGGGATTGGCCAAAGCCAGAAAATCTAGAAACTGTCTCATGCTTGGGGTCATGGGTACTTTTATGGACCTCCTATCTGGAAATTGACCACTTTGATGAAATTGTCTCTATTGAATGAATCAAAGGAAATCAATGTGGTTATCACTGCCACTGGGGGCATTAGCATCATTACCATGACCCATGCCAAAAACCTGGACTTAGCAGGTGGTGGCACGCTTGGTGTGACATGCTGGACATGTGGGCTGTGTTCTCTGCCCCCGGAGACAGCTCTCCTGCACTTCTGGGTGTTCTGGCATGACCTCTTCTGGTACAGTATTCTCAAGAAGACCAGAAATGTCACCACAGATCCAACCAAAGGCTACAAGCCCAGAATTTTGACCACAGTCCCAAGGGAGGACATGAGGGAGAGTCCAGTGTTTGCATCCTGAAAGGCAAGAGATACACTTGGAACTTCTCTCGTTTCCCTTAATAATCTACTGCTTATCAATTCATCCATTAATCAAGATTCTTCTGGAACAAGTGTAAGTTCTCAGTTGTTCTGTGCAAGGTAGAACCTTCTGCTGTCCTCTGAGTTCATGCCCTGCTGTTTGAATGGGATTCTTGAACAGGGCAGTCACTGTGGCTCAGAAACCTGCAGGGCAACACCAGCTTCCAAGAATCCTCAGCTTTCACAGAGCCTTCCAGAAGGTTTTCTTCCAGACCACCAACAAGGTCAGGAAGTACCTTGCAGAATGTCACAAACCCGAAGAAGGCTCAACTCACCAGTTGGTTCTTTTAGAAATTGAGAAAGCAAACAAGTTTGAGAAACTGGTGGTGGCGTGTCCTGAGACCTGTGGATGAGCACAAGTGGATGTGTCTCCCAGCACTTCTTTAATGGTTGCAGTGAATCTGTGAGTGAGTTTTCAGCTAATTATTTCTAATTTTACTATTTACTCTAATAATTGCTTACAACAGACTGACAGATTTTTGTAAAAATACATACTGAAATGATATAAAATAAAACAATTACTAATGATCAGTTATTATTGCTAAATTCATGAGTTAACTATTGTTCAAACAGTTAGTGGGTAAACACTTATTTAGGGGGTAGGGATCAAGTCGAGCAAGGGAAAGACAACATACAAATGGCTGGAAGTCCCTTTGAGGCAGGAGATTGGGGCGTGGCCAGCCGGCTGAGCAAGTGGGCCTGACCTGCCAATCACAGAGATCCAGGACACAGGTGCAGAAAAAGTTTCCCCAGCCCTGCAGCTGGGACCAATCAGAAACCTTCAGTTTTTCTGCCATGAAATCAAGCAGATTTATGATGGGAGGCCTAGATCTGACATCGGCCCGAAGACGAAAGGATAAAAAAAATGACCCTCCCGGCTGCTGTGTCCTCTCTTTATCAGGGTCCCGCCCTCACTCTGCAGAGCACACTTTTTTTCCTACTTTTAAAAAATGTAAAACCTTGCTACCTTTGTGTGTGTGTGTGTCTTTTCCACTTCTTTCTTCAAGACAACAAAAACCTGGAAAGAATCTCTAGAAAGAGCCCCCAGCCCCCTTACCCTGTTAACACCCTTGTCCTACAACTTTTCAAATCTTAACCTCAGCCGGAGCAGAAGTCTAATGCCTTCTCACTAATGATTTACACAATCACGTGTTCCTGTAATTCTCCATCCGTGTCAGTGTGCCTGTTGTAAGTGGGGAATCCCCACAGTCAGCAGTGAAGGTGCTTATGGAAGACCTTGTAATAACAAGGATGGACACCCCAAGAGTCACCTGAGAAAGGTGGAGATGAGGGGCAGACACACACGCAGGACACAAATCTCCTGTTATCTTCAATGCTTTTTAAAGGTTGTAAGTACTCACTGTTTAAATCCTTAATTTTGCCTAGGCCTGGGGTTTCTTAATTGATCCTGTGTACGCTGAGGGGTTGGATACACAACTCCCTGATAGTCCTGACCAGGAGGAAGGAAAAAAAGGATCTGACAGGTTGGGTTTATGGAGGAACAGTTCAAGGGAAAACTATGCACTGTCTAGAGGACAATCAGATTATCTGGTTAGGGTCCTCCAGGGTCTTCCAGTTACTTGATAACACTGTAAATTGTAACTGATAGATAACAAAGCAAAATAATCCTTATCTACAGACATACAAATTATGTCCTGTCCTGTCCAGAGACTTTCTATTTTTTTTTTTTTTTTTTTTAGTGGTGGGGTGGGGGCATGAGACAGGGTCTCCCTATGTGGTTCAGGCTGGCCTTGAACTCACTCTGTAGCCCAGGCTGACCTTGAACTCAAAGCAACCCTCCTGCCTCAGCCTCTTGAGTGCTGGCGTTACAGGTGTGTGCCACCACACTCGGCTCTTGCCAATGTACTTTCTTCCCCCTTTCTCCAGAAAAACCAGTTAAGTCTCTATTTGCACACTCCTTTCAATAGCCCAGATCTGTAAATATGCCTGCCTGCCTTACAGATTCTTCTTTGAACTGGTGACGACTACTTACTTGGCTCCCTCTCTGATTAATAATCCTTAATAAATTCCCTTTCAGTGCTGAGGATTCAACCTAGGTCCTTGCACTTGCTAGGTGAGCACTCTGCCCTTGAGCTACATCTCCAGCCCTTTTAGAAATCTCTGCTTTGAGCCAGGGTCTTTCTAAGTGGCCTGCAACTCTCAGTCTTCTTGCCTCAGCCTCCTGAGGGCAGGGATGACAGGTGTGTGCCACTATATAAACCTGGCGTACATAAAAATGTTAACACCTGTTCTTCTGGTATCTGAATAAGAGCTATGCTTTTGCCTTCTTTTGAAGTTTGTTGTTGGAAGATGATGGTTTCCACTGAGGAGCACAGAGATGCCCAGAAGGTAGACTGATGCCAAGTGCCTTTTCCTAGGGTCTAAGTGTCTCACTTGTGCCACCGTGCCGGGCTATGTCACCAGTCCTCATATTTGACTGCCATTCCTCTCTTTCATTTTCTCTCCAACTCCTTCGCATCTGTTAAGCCACAGGCTAAACTTTATTTTCCCTAGAACCCTTCTGTGTTCCCTAACAGTTCAATTAGATGCACTTCCCAAGTGCTTCTGGTGACCACCCCGAGCCATACCACGCGTCCCAGCCTGTTCTCATTGCTCATTTAAATAAATGAAGACACGAACGACTGGATCCTGATGCGCGAGATCCCACCGTATCTTCTCTGCACCTGTTCCAGGGTCTGCTTCCACGAGAAAACTTCTGGGGCTTAAAGGAAATCTGAGGCGATATCTCCCTGTCTTCTCTCTGTGGACATGGGACCTTTTTTCTTTGTTGTGTCTTTCCATATGCATGGAAACCCTCTACCATACCGTGGCCATCTCTTCTCTGTCTTTCTTTTCTCTTGGTCTTCCTTGTCATCTCCATAGGCCTATCTTCTTTAATCAACTCTGTAGAATGCATACCTGAAGGTGTACTTGTGAACGAATGCTTTGAAGGCAGCAAGATCCCAACCTCTGGCTGTTGTCCCCACGGCCAGGGACAGAGGAGCTGGCAACTCCCTGCAGCCAACCTGCAAGGGAGCCCAATGCCGGTGTCCACGCAGCTCCCTTCCAGTGAGAGCCAAACTTTGCAGCCTCCGAGTCATCTGAGCCCAGAGAAAACCAGGAAAGTAAAAGCAGAGAGGCACTGGGGGCCCAGAGCAGACAGCAAGTCTGTGCACCTACCAGACCATTCCTTACATTAATAAGAAGAAAGATGGTACATTTTAGAAATATCGAGACCCCCTTTTCAGCCCCGGGTTCCAGAGAGGCTCTATGGTGCACCCCATGTCACCCCCAGGTTGTGCAAATGTGGTTGGTGGTCACCGAAGTCTCTGCCTCCAGCTCACTGGGTGAGAAAATATGGAATCCTGTGTCTTTAAGAACCGAAACTGTCTAAAAACAGGATTTGATACCCTGTAGGAGCCTGGAGACTTCCCTTTTGCTGTTGAGTTTCATCTTCAGTTATCAGGAACTGAGCGGGGGGCTGCCAGGAGGAGAGCTGCCCTGCACAGGTCTGCAAGGCCACTGTGCTCTGGAGATGAGTGTGCTCTTTCTTTTTGAATGTGCCTCACCACAGTGAAAAGTACATTTAAGAAAGCCCCTGGTTGCCTCTCCGTGTCGTATGGGTGTCCCATGGGTTCACTGGAAGAGGGGAGCCCCTGGCACGACCCTCTCGGCCTGGGCCGGGTCACTGAGCACAGTCCAGGGGCCCTCGCTTGGAGGGGCTTGGAGGTCCCTGGCCCAGCTTGCTCCTCTCACAGAGGAGGCCAGACAGGCCAGGGTGCCAGCCATGTGTCCCCGGGGCTGTCCCTGTGCACCAGGACCGGGAATCCCAGGATGGAGCTGGGCTTTTGCTGACATTCAGTTACTCGAGTGTGTGTTGAGCTGGTTTATCTGCATTGCCCCTAAAGCCACACACCAGTCCCTTGTCTGCCTTCTCTGCCATGGTGCCCTCAAGGCTGCCTTCCAGCAGCACGGTGGGGGCACCAGGAGGAGGCTGGGGGGGGGGGAGCTGGTGGCTGGCTGCTCCCTTGCTGTCCCCTCCCTGAAAGGATCCCAGTCAGCAATGGCTGCTTCCTCCAGAGCAAAGCCCCTCCCAGGTCCTGCTCTGGGCCGGGATACCATCTTCTCCCTCTCCCTTCAGGCCGAGGTGGGGTGACAGCTCCCCACTCTTGCTAGGCTCCAGACACCTTGGCATCCTTTGTTGGTTCCCTGACCTGGCATCCCTGGAAACTGTCCCTTATTAAATTCTCTCTCCAGTAGTGCCCTTTTTCCTTGAGTACCACCTATGTTACCTTCGTCGCACTGTATTTGGAAAACCTCCCCGGAAAGGAAGAAAGGGAGGGAGGAAGGAAAAGGGAAACGAAAAAGAAAAAGTGGTTTATTTTGCTTAAGACCTGGAAGTTCCAGCCATGTGCAAATGATAGCTGGTTTTTTATGTCAACCTTCTGTTCTTTGATCCTGTTAAAGTATAATTGTTGTTTTTTTTTTGAAGACCCAGTAGGATTTCCTATATAGACAGTTGTGTTTCCGGGAAATAAAGGAAGTTACTTTTTCCTTCCCCACCTTTATGTCTTTTATTTCTTTGCCACACCTTGTACATGGCCAGGGCTCCAGGGTAGTGTTTAGCGGATGTGCTGGCGAACTAGGGCTTGCTGCTAGTTCTCCCTGTTCTGTGGGGAAGGCGCTCTGTCTTTCTCTAGTAAGGACAGTGCTAGCTCCTGTTTTTTTCTGTTTATCAGTCAAAGAAGTTTTCTTCTATTCTTAGTTTGCTGAGAGTTTTTATCGTAGGAATTCTTACTTTTGTTGAATGCTTTTTTGTACCTATTGAGGAGGTTATTTGATTTTTATCCTGTATTCTATTAATAGGAAGAATTACACTGGTTTTTGTTGTTATTTGTTTACTTGAGACAGGGTCTTGCCATGTAGCCCAGGATGGCCTTGAACTCACTATGTAGCCGAAACTGGCCTTGACTCTTGGTGATCCTCCTGCCTCAGCCTCACGAGTGCTAGGATTACAGGTGTGTGCCACCATGCCCAACAGAATTACATTGATTTTTGAATGGTGAATCAACCTTTCATGGCTGTGATAAGCTCCATGTGGTCAAGAATTATTCTTTTTGTATATTGCTTGATTCAATTTATAATTTTTTGGCTAAGAATTTTTGCATTGATGATCTTGAAGAATATTGGTCTCAGATGTGTTTCTTGAACCGTTTCTGTCAAATGTTGGCATAGGCTAAGTGTGGTGGTGCACGCCTGTAATCCCAGCACTTGGGAGGCTGAGGCAGGAGGACTGCCATGAATTCAAGGCCAGCCTGGGCTGCATAGTAAATTCAAGGCCAGGCTGAACTATGTAGCAAGACCCTGTCCCAAAAAACCAAAACAGAAAAAAAATTGGCATAAAGGTCTATTTTAAAAATTAAATTGTAATTGTTAATCAAACATACATAATTAAAAGATAGAAAAGTGCTAGAAGGTTTTTGGAGCAATTAGAATTATTTTCAGCTACAGATAACAGAAAACTCCCAAATACTTGCCTTAAAGCAAGATATGTAAAATGTAAAAGCAACCTGAGAGGAAAGGAGTCAAACTGGTAGGGAAGCTCTACTATGTCATTAGAAATCCTGGCTCATTTTCTTTTTTTGTTCATCCTTAAGGTCACTTCATATTCCAAGATGGCTGCCAGAGATCCATCCATCAGATCCACATTCCAAGTCAATAGCAAGAGAAAGGAGAAAAGAAAAAGGATATGCGTGCCTTTTACAGAACCTTTTCCAGAAGGCCCACACTAACTTATATTTCATTGGGCATCATTTTATCATATGGCCACATCTGGCTGCAGAGAAGGCTGGGAATATCATTTTTTAGCTGGCTGTAGTGTCTCGAAGTCAGTTACAAAGGAAGAAGGGAAGGATGAATATAAACAAAATTATACTGAGCAAAACAAGTCAGGACACAAGAAGAGTGTATACTGTATGGTTCCATTTATATGAAACTCTAGGAAAGGCAAATCTAATTTATAACAGCAGCAAGCATTGCTGATCGTGGGTCAGAATTTACAGGGTGTGCAGCAAGGAAGGTTTTTGGGATAATGGAAATGTTCTGTGTCCTGATGATGATGCTTATATAGGAGTACAGATTGGTCTTCCAATCTGTACAAGTGTTGTCTTCCAAACATGCACTTCCAAGGGATGCCATTTCATTTGAACTATATATTATACCTCAGTAAAGTTGAGTTTTATAATTATGAAAAACCCCAACACTATAACAAAATTATTCTTAAAGTTTATTCATTTTCCTTCTCTTTTATTTGCATATCTTGACACAGCTGAGAGTACAATGCTTATACTCACTTGGATTCCTGCATTCTTCACTTTACATCATAAGATTTTTCCATGTTGCTTCGTTGATCTTCATAAGCATAACTTGAAATGACTGTATGATCCTTTGGGAGTTTGAAATGTAACATGTGTACACATACAGTTAAAACAATTCACAAGCACCAAAGAACACACAATAGAATGGAGTCTCCCCCTGCAACTCTGTAAAACCCTTACTTAGAAGCAGTGGATTCCAGTTTCTAGCACATAGAACCAGAAACATCCTGTGCACATAAAGACACACGTGTGAAGACCTCCTCTCCTGTGAGACGTCTCGGAGGCAATCCTGAGTACTCACTTGCTCACATGATACATCTTGAACACCCGCTCATGTTCTTCATACGGTCTGAATGTTCTCTCATTTATTGAATCAATATTGTTAAGCACATAGTGTTTCCCCAGTTTCTTTTTTCCTATTAATCATGCCGTAGATGTCATGTTACTGGTTTGACTCAGCTACCAAGTTTAAAATAAATGCTACGTTCCAAAGGAGCTGCTAGGCTGTCTACAGCATTTGCCAAGCAAGATGCTTAAAGCCAGCTGTGCTGGTGCACACCTGCAGTCCCAGCTGCTTGGAGGGCTGACATGGAAGCGGCTCAAATTCAAGGGCAGCCTGGGCAATTTAGTGAGATCCTGTCTCAAATAAAAAGGTCTGGAGCGTAGCTCAGGTGTAGAGGGCTTGCCCAGCATGTCCTAGTCGCTGGGTTTAATCTTTGGTACTGGGGAAAAAAATGGGTGGGGGAGAAAAAGAAGAAGCTTAAAGCTTGTTACAGGACTGTGGGACCTCAGTGACGCTAATGAGGGTATAAAGGCTGGGCGCAGAGGAGACCGAGGGAGTAATGAGGGCTTTCGCTTTCCCCCAGCGTCAAGAAAGAGGAATTCAGGGTCACTCCGGACGAGCCCTCCTTGCTCCTCCCAATCCCAGGCCAGCCGCCCAGGTCCCGGGGCCTCACCAGCCCACGCCCGTCCTCCCAGCCCCAGGTTGTTCCCTCCCTGCCGCTGCCCTCAGGGCACTGCCCCAGGTTCAGAGAGTGCCCGGCCCTGGCAGCTTCACCAGGACCAGAGCCCAGCTGGGAAAATCCCTACCCACCCAGGAGGGCGACGTCCAGCTTGGGCTTCTCCGTCCGCTGCAGATCCTGGTCGGGGGTGGGGGTGGGGTGCAGGCGCTGTGTTTCCATGGCCACCAGGGGACGCCAAGCTCTTTGGCTGAGAGCCCAACTGAACGCAGAGGTCTCAGTACATTCCTTCAGGTCGTCTCATTAGTTTAGAATAACTGAAGCGGGGAGGGCAATCTCAGTTTTTGAAAAAAGTAAATTAAACATAAAGCGCCGGGGCTGTGGTTTCTTTCAAGGCTGTGCCTCATTCTGGCTCCAGGAGAGCAGCGTTCATGCAGCCACAGTGTGGAAACCGGAGCGTCTACCCACGGCCTGTCTGTTACCAGGTAGGGGGTCCCGCGGGATTCCCTCCGGATCCTCGGTGTCCTGAACACAGAAGTGGACGAGACAAGACACACGGAAAAGGCGGCGCAAGCGTACATTTAGTGAAGGCGGAAAAGATCACGCTCTGCGGAGTAAGCGGGCGCGTGAGAAGACGCACAGCGCCCAGGCAGGCGGACAGGGGTTCTTTTGTATTCACAGTTCCGGAGTTGGCTTCTCCCAGTGCAAAGAAAGCACCAGGACAGTTGTCAAAAACCCACTTGGCCCGGAGCCAGGTGTAGACTGCGCTAGGCAAAAACTCACGGGACTTCCTGCCAGACAGCAACAGGACTGAAAAACAGCACTTTTCTGATTGGTCCTACGAACCGCACCTGGTTCCGAGGAAGGACTGAAGATACTGCCTTCTGATTGGGTCTGTGGACGGCGCTCGGGAGCCCTGGGGTCCTCCTGGGTCCTGTGTCCTGTGCATGTCGCTGGATTTTATGACCCTCGACTCCTCCCCCTCCCGTAGTGGCCGCTTCGCCCAGCCCTGATCTTCCGTTGCGCACCTCACAGAGAACTCCTTTCGGCGCGCTTGCCATTGGAGCAGGACGTGAGGAGAGCATGAAGCAGAAGCAGAAGCAGAGGAAGAGCCTGGGGAGCCCCAGGAAGGGATTTCCTTGCGAATGGGGTTCAGGGCACAAGGGCGCGAGGTAGGGGTTGAGTGGCTAGAGAGGCGCTTCGTCCTGGGGACAGCAGAAGGAACCGCAGAGCCTGTCCCTCCTCGTACACCGAGCCCAGCGATCCCTGCGGGGCTCAGCGAGATCATGAAGGTGGAATGAGTTAGAAAAGCCCCCTGCTCTAAGGAATTCTCATTGATCAGGAGATGAAAGGGAGATGCCCTTCCACCGCGGCGAAGGCCTGCCCTGTAAGACCGAGGGCCTTACCAAACGCTCCGAGGAGCTGACTGCAGCGACGAACACCCGGGAAGGAACACACCGGACAAGTTGGAAAATAAAACAGACCTTTATTAGTCTGGCCAGACGGCACTCCCAAAGCAAAATAGCTTAGAGAGGCAACTGGCTCAGAGTCCAAGGCTGTTTTATAGGGGGTTGAGGGGGAGTTTAACATGTAGATGTACAAAAAAAAGGAACAAAGGTTAGTGGTCGACTGTCACGTACTGATGGTCAGCAGACACACACAGTAATGGTCACGACCATATGGTCACGACCGTCACGTACTGATGGTTGCAGACACATTGATGGATTGTTCTACCGAGAGTGGGCCCGGGAACATTCGTTCTCCGGACAAACAAGGGGTTGAGTAATTTACTTAGGAACTTTGTTTTGCTACAGATGTTATCTGTTATCCCAGAACTAACAAGCACATTTTAACCATTAATTTTTGAATACAATAGAGGCAAGGGGAGTAATTGAATTTGGAATCATACAGTCCCACAGCCCGAGCTCCCCAGCCCTCCAGCCTCAGCTTCTCCTTGGATCCTGCATAGCCTGAATGGCAGGACAGAGCCCAAGGTGCCCCTGCGGCCCCCAAACCGAGTCCAGTGTGGCCAAGTGGCACAAGGCGAGCAGACCTGGGACACCAGCAGTCGTGTGCAGGCAGAAGGGCGAGTCTAATAGCTCCTCCCAGACACCCTGGGTAGATCTCCAGAGGCTCCCACGGGCGCTCAGAGACCTGCCGGTGCCACCTCCTTCTGCCGAGGGAGGGTGGCTGCGCTATGCAGCTGCTCCCCAGCCCCATCTCCTGCCCCAGGGCCTCGCTCTTCCCCTGGGGATGTCTGGCCTTTCCCATCCTTATTTTTCATTCTCTGCATTTTCTGCGTTACTCTTCAAAAAGAAAATCTTGCTGCATCAGAAGATTTTTCTTTTGGTAACCCACACAGATCATAAATAAATAAACGAGTCCTGTTTCATTTCTCAAAGTTTTCATGGCAAAAACTATCAATTCACTTCTTTTCTGAGGATCCTTCTTTCTCCCTTGTCTCTTGTGCCATCTTTTTCAAGCCCCAGTTCCCAGGAATTCTATTTGTAAACCATTCACCTGCTCCATGGAAACTGAAATGTCGTTTATATGGTTTTAATGCAAAAATAAGGAAGTGAGAGCTTTTGGACAATTTGTTTGTTATTGGTGGACCTTAAGTGCCGGAGAATGGATATTAGTTAATTGCTAACAGGAAACACCAATAAACAAAAGTCCAGTTTCCCTTTCTACTATGTAAGATAATTATTTGTGCTTTTAAGTTACAATTGGGCCTTAATCAGTGCTGATGGAATGAAAACAGAAGCAATAGTTAAATGTGGGTCTTTGATATGAAATGTCAAAGAATAAAATTCAAAAGTAGTTTTGGAACAGAAGTTTAACAATCTTTCTTGCCCCATACAGAAAATTCCCCATACCTTAAATTCTTCCCACTTTCTCACTTCTCCTCTTTTTTCCTGTCCCTCTGGTACTAATGATCAACCTCAGGGCCTTTGCACTGAGCTACATCCCCAGCCCTTGTTTGTTTATTTTGAGACAGGGTCTTGCTAAACTGACCAGGCTGGCTCAAATTTAAGATCCTACTGCCTCAGCCTCCTAGAGTGCTGGGATTAGAGGTGTGTGCTATGATGCCTGGCATCTTCCATTCTTTTTGTGTTAACCTTCTCTCTTCCAATCCCAGCGCCCTCATGAAGCTTCATGTGACCCACCAGGCCTGAGCCCTTTATTAAGCCCTGCTGGGGAGGGGCTGGTGGGTCTGGGCTGTGTTGGGCTCCTGCCAGCCTCCACTGGGGTGCTGGGCACCCACACCCCCAGTTGTTGCTCACTTTCTCCTTTCAGCGCCTGGTTCTAAAATATTAAAATTTATATCACTGTGCTGGTAGAAAGACATATACATTAGCATATTAAAAAGTTCCTTTTGACCTAAAGTTCATTTTTTCCTTCTGATCTAAAAAGAAATTAAAATATTTTCATAAGCTCCTCCTATAGATATTCTGCACCCTTGGCCCTCTGTATGTATGCAAGGCTATCTATGTGGACTTGAGTGATTTTCTTAATTTTTCTGGGTTTAGTTTTCTAATTTGTAAAATGAGGGTAATTAAAGGGTCCAATTCATAGGATTTAGCATCAGCTATTCTGTTTTTGCATTGCATGGCTAAAATTCCAAAACCAGCAGAGGGTAATAGCTTCTTAATTTCTTATGCTAGGATCCCAGCATCACTCTAGTTTATTTGAGGAAAAATATTCATTTCAAAGGAAAAGCACTACAAAAACCAGGAAAGTAAACTGAGACTTCTTCTAAAACCGCGAGGACTCTTGCAAACAACTCCCGGAGAGGGAATCAGGACCGTGGGTTTAGATTCGGAGAGGACTTCCTGCGCCTGCCCCCCGCCCCCCGCCCCGGCCGGGTTAGGTGCCCATGGGGAAGACTGCAGCCCCTGAGCTTCCCCGGTCGGCCCACAGCTCCTGGCCGAGTCCTCCCCAGACAGCAGATGTCACCAGGACCCCGCCCAGAAGCCAGGCGGGAACCAGGTGCCCGCCTCACACCTGGTCTCCCCTTCCCATTCTGCCAGCTGAAGGGAGCGAGGGAGAGGGAGTCCGAGGGGGGCTCAGGGCTGGACTCGGTGGATTTACTCTCGGGAGATGTTTTCCAGGAACTCGGCTTGTTTCCTGAGAAATGCCACCGCTGGAATGTTCCCAGGGGCCGGCAGGGGAACTCTGGAGTGACTCAGGCAGAGAGGACTGGAACCAGGAAAGGTGGGTTATGGCCCAAAGCCACACCCTCCTCCCACTTGGTCAGACTGCAACCTTTGGGGGCAGAGCCACCCTCCCCAGTGAACCGGAAGCACTTTCTTCGGAGCCTGGCCTCATTGCTCGTTTGCATATGTGGTTAGCTTTTCAGTGGCATGGAGTGCGCCAGCTTTAACGGGGGCCTCTGAAGGAAGCCGGTGTGTTCCACCGCAGCTTCCTCAAAGACCCGATTGAGGCTCAAGCTGATAAAGGCCCCAGAGTCAGTGTGTCGGGTAGTCAGTCAACATACACGGCCTGACTGCACTGCAGGCAAAGCTGCCTGCCCAGGGCTGGGCCCTTGAGGAAAACCTTACTCCTAGAGATAGAAAAGGCCGGAGAGTGGGGAAGGAAATCCCAAAGAACGTCAGGCACAAGCACTGCTCGGGGCTCCCGGGTCTCAGGAGACGAAACACAGGGAGCCCCTCAGCACCTGCCCTAGCAGGTCCACAAGGTGAGACCAAACGGAAGAGGAAGGTTTAAAGTTTTTTAAAGTATTACCGAGAAGACACCGTGTCATAACCAACCCTCGGAATACTCCATCTTGCTCAAACACGCCTCTCCCCTCACTCTTGCCTCTTTTAGAAGCAGCTCCAGAGTCCGCTTTCCTGAGCGTCTTTTGTTGCTATGTCGTGGCTGCCTTGATGTCCTGAATCAGTTCAAAACATTTGCCTTCATGGTCACTTTGACTCTGGGGAAGAGACAGAAGTCTCACGGTGCCAGATCCTGAGAATAAGGTGGATGAGGACACCGTGTAAGGTTTTTCCGAGCCTGTCTTTCCGTGGGATGGCACTGGGCAGCAGCCTGCAGCATATTTTTGCTCACACCTTGTGAAGACGAAAAAGAAGACTTCCAGATCTACTTCAGAAAGTGGCAAGAATGAAGTGATAAGTGTGTTCGAGGCAAGGAGGAGCATTTTGAGGGGGATTCACGACGGTGTGTACCTTACGTAATAAATTGTATAAAATTTAAACATTCACCGTATTTTAATCACCCATTGTATGCAAGAAGCCATGGCGGGGAGTAAGACCAGATGAAGGCAGAATTGTTGCCCCGGGTTTGTGGCCAATCACTGCGACCCTCTCTACCTACCAGGCCGCAGGCCAGGCCTGTGCTGGGAATGTGAGGGCAGAGATTATGCAAGACACAGATTTCCATGGTGGGGCCTTCTGTGTGAGGAATCTGCGGCAAACACTCAGCTGCCGGTATTGCAAGGCAAATGACTGATACACACAGTGCCAGAGGAAAGGAAATAATAACAGTGGAAACAGTTATTAAGCACTATGTGTCAAGGCAATATTCTAAATGGTTTATACATGAGGGGATCAAAATATATGGTGAATGTTTAAATTTTTAAAAATTGTTATTATGGTAAAAGGCACATTGCCATGAATTCCCCTCAAAATATGCTTTCCACCCCTACCCCCCCCCCCCCCCGATACGCCCACACTTCTCCCATCATTCTTGCCACCTTTTGAAGTAGTTCTGGAAGTCCTCTTTCATGAGTGTCTTTACCAGGTGTGATCAAAAAAAAAAAAAAAAAAAAAAAATACAGTGACTGCTGCTGCCCAGTCCCAGCTAGGGGAAAGCAGGCTCCTAAAAACATTACAGTGTGTCCTCATCCACCTTATTCACCAGCTCTGGCACTGTAGGGTTTCTGACTCTTCCTCAAAGAAAATGAGCACGAAAGATAAACATTTTGAATTCATTCAGGACTCGGAGGCAGCCACAACAGTGCAACGAAAGACACCCATGGTAGAGGACTCCAGAGCTGCTTCAGAAAGTAGGAAGAACGATGGGATAAGTGTGTTTGAGCGAGATGGAGTATTTTGAGGGTTGGTCAATGCCAATGTATCTTCTAGTGTAATTAATATTTTTAAAAAGTTTAAGTACCGTGGTTTTCAATCACACCACGTAGGTGCTTAATTTTCCCGTCTGGCCAGGAGGTGGGCGTTACTACCATTCCCATCTTATGGAGGAGAAAAGTGAGGCTTTGAACGTGAATTCCACCTCGTCACGGGCACAGGGCACATGAGCACACGCAAGTTCACACCCCTATGCACGGTTTTCTTCAGTGACGGGAAAAGACTGGGAAAGCGGTAACTGCAGGCACAGGGCTCTTCCTCCTATTTATAACTTATTTTGGGTACAAAGCAGGAACTCTGATGGCCGAGTTTTCAAGGAGGAACATGCCTCATGGCAAAGAGGTCATTTTTTAAGGACCCGAGTTCGGACAAAAAAAAAAAAAAAAGGTCATTTTTGTTTTTTAAAGTAGGGAGATATTTATTGATAGGAAAGCTCCTGAGGGGAAGGAGGGGTCTGAGCGCGTAGCCCGAAGAGGTCATTTTTGCTGTTTAGTTGCGTAACGTTTGAAGCCAGCGAATTACGAGTGCGCTTCGAAGCGCGAGGGAGCTGGGGCTGCGCGCGCTGGCCCAGCCGGAGGCGCGGGGACTGGGAGCAGGCCAGGGGGTGCGCGGTCCCCGCCGCCCGCAGTCCCGGTCACCTCCGGGTCCTGCGCCCCAAGCCGCAGCTACAGCCGCGAGTGCAGCTCAGGGAAGAGGGGCGCCCTCGGCAGCCGCGGGCCAAGGCCTCGGCGTCGGGCTTTGGGGTCCTGTGGGACCAGGGCCCGGGTCCTCCGTCCTCCGAGGGTCCCGCAGGTCGCCGAGTCGCCTGGCTCACAGCGCCACCGCGCGGCCGCCGGCGCGCCTGCCCGAGCTCGGCCGGCCCCGGGACCGCCCCGCGGCAGGTGGGTCCCGGGGGCTTCTCCTGGGCAGGGAGCCACCAGGGGAAGTGGGCACGGGCGCGGGAGTTGCCTGAGGTTGAGGCTTCCTGGGAAAGAGCGCACCCTTAGCGTCCGGCCAGGCCCGGCTCCCCGCTTTGAACTTTCGCCCGAAGATTCTCTGGGCCTCAATGTCCTCCTCCGCGAAGGGGCCCAGGAAGACCGGGAGTGCAGGGCTCGTGCACGCGCGAGACCCTGGGTTCTGACTCTAGCACCACCCCGTCCTCTTCCCCCAAAGGCGCGGTAACCATGGACTGCATCGCCCTTCTCAGTCACCGCACCACGGCTCTGTGCTCTGAAACTCGCGCTTGGCGGGTGGCAGGAACCTCAGGAATATTTGCAAACTGGTCATGATGCCCTCTTAGCTCCCACTCAGCAGCGAGGCAGTCCCGGTGCTAAACCCGTTCCTGTTTACATAAATGATGGAAGTCCAGCTGGTCTTGCGAACCAAGTAAAAATAGTTAAGTTTCCATCCATGAGCCCAGAATGCTCCTACTTCTGCAGGGACCCCTGCTTCCCACGCGATGCCTGTCGCTCTTGGAGCAAAACTGTCCCACTTCCAGGAGGTCCACAGTAGTGAGGGGAGAGGGCAGCCGTGGTGGGGGTGGGTACACAGACCTGGGGTTCTCTTGCCAGGTGAAGACCTGGGGGCAGCCAGGTTAGAGGGGATGGGGTCACGTGATGGGTTTGTTTGCTGGGACGGGAGTTGGGGTGGGGAGAGATCTCGGGTCTGAGTGGAAGAGAACAGGAAAGAGCAAGGAACTGGAGGAAAGCCAGCGGGGAAGAGAGGGACAGAGCTGGGGACAGAGCTGGAGCTGGCCCATGGGGACCGGAGCCCTGGAGCAGGAAAAGGAGCGGCCAGGGGAGGTCAGAGGGGCGAGTGCGGAGCACTGGGGACCGAGGGGACTCAGCGGTGGGGGAAGTTAGTAAGCAGAGGTAGCGTGGCCAGCGGCTTCTGAGGGCTGTCCTCTCTGGCCAGGCAGGCGTCAGCTGGGGCTTCTTTCTTTCTTTCTTTCTTTCTTTCTTTCTTTCTTTCTTTCTTTCTTTCTTTCTTTCTTTCTTTTTTTGGTACTGGGGATCGAACTCAGGTCCTTGTGCTTGCAGGGCAGGCTGAGGAACCACTAAGCTAAATCCCCAGTCCTGGGGTTTCTTTCTTTCTTTCTTTCTTTCTTTCTTTCCTGGGATTTCTTTCTGACAGTCATCCCTTGGGTCTGTCCTGGGACTGAGTTGTCACAAAGAGGCTGAATATGAAGGTCACAGCTTTTAGAGTATCTCCGGGGGTAACAGGTGACAGCAAGATGAGCCTCTGAGTCGCTTTTCCAGAGGGAACCAATGGCCACTCCTACACCTGCAGCTCATTTTCCTTGTGTCAGATGACAGAGTGAAAGGAAGCCTCACAACAGGGATGGCGCAGTCCCCACAGCCAGGGGACAAGGTGGCACCGAGTACCCAGAGCTCCGAGCCTTGGAGCTTGTTGACTGTGGGCTGTAGACTGGCCAAAGGCCACAGTGGAGGTGCGGTGCCACCTAAGGCCACCCCCTCCATGGAGACAGCCCCAGGTGGGGTCAGGAGTGTGGGCTTCCATGTTGACCCCAAGGGTTTAATCTTGGCTCTAGCGCTGAGGGTCTTGGGGAGGTTCTAAGTCTTCTGTGCCTCAGTGTCCTTATCTGTAAAATGGAAATAATAACACCTGCTTTACAGAGTTGTGGAGCAAGAACGAGCCACGGTAGTCCCTTTGAACAGTGCCTGGCAGAAAGGACACACTGGGCAGATACACTTGTCACACACATGGCCCCAAAGAAGACGTGACGAAAAGCTCACAGAGATCACAGAGAAGCACAGATGACACCCCGCTTCCTGGCTGCAAGCCAGCAAGGCAGCTGTGCTTACAATTTCCACCCAAGAGCCGCAGCCACCACCGCAGCAGCAGGCTGTGCGGACAGAGGCCAGGCCCGGGCTCTAACCACAGGCTGGGAAATGACAGCGTGAACTGATGATGCTTCTTCTGTCTTAGTTACTTTTCTCATTCCTAATACAAAACATCCTACACCCAAAGTTAAAGGCAAAAGGGTTTATTTAGCTCACAGTTTGTAGAGGTTTCAGTCCATAATCGGCTGGCTCCAAGGCAGGGCGGGATCGCAGAGGAGAAACAGTCCATGGCAGGTGAAGGTAGCAAAGCAACAAGGGAGGACTGCAGCTCTTTATCCCTTGTATCTTATCCGGGCTGCTTAGGGCAGGCAGTGCTCACACCCTCATCCTAGTGCCCTTGAGCCTTCATTGCTCCATGAATCAACCCCAGCATCACACACTCTAGATCCAGTCACCTCTGAAAAAGCCCCACCTGTGACGACATGGGGCTTTGGGGGGACATCTAGACACACGCCATAACATTCCGGTTTGATGGTTTCTCTTCCTTTTGAAAAATTCCTTCCCTCTCCAGGAAAGGAACATTAGGAGAAGAAATTGTCCCTGTCTGTCTTTTATAGGCAGGAAGGAACGCAAGGCTCCAGAGAGAAGGAGGCAGTGGGCCCCTATGGCTCATGTCCACTGTTCCCAGCAGAAGGTTCCTGGGGAGGGGGCACTGGCCTCGAGTCTGTGCACAGTGGGAACTAGAGCCCACTGGTTTTGTCTCTCCATGTGCTGAGCTTCCCACTGGTGGGAGCCAGTGGAGGCTGCAGAGAGGAGAATGGGTGGAAAGACTGAGTGCATAGTGCCTGGATGCATGACCAGTAGGTCCTGGAGACACTGTCAGAGATCCAGAAGCAATAAGCCATGGCCACCCCTCTGAAGGAGGTCGCAGGCTGCACCAGTGAGCGATGGCTAGCCCTTCTCTGCTTCTGACTGATTCGAAGAGCTGCTGTCTTGTGGGCTGAAAGCAATAAGCTAGTGAACTAAAGGAAGTTCCTCAAGGTGGCTAACCATGCAGGTCACTCTACATGGTTAACTATCCAGACCCCAGAGCAAGGTGTCAGCCCCTGCCTTTCTCCAGCCCTTGTTGTTCTTCTCAAGATCCAGCTGCTGTGTGGTGGGGCATCTGGTGGCCCAGCCTGGGGTCCCACCTGGGCCTTGGTTAGCTTCCTCCTGTTTGGAGGTATCTCCTGAGCTTAGCTGTGGACATACCTTCCTGGCCATTCTCATCCCCAATTTAGCTAAATGTACGACACCAAGATGCCTGGAAAATGCAAAGCCAGTCTATAGGCTGCTTGTTCATGTAAGAGTTCAGAGAATTTTTGGACTTCAGGATCAGAGCAGAGCAGCAGCCAGATCCAGGATCACTGGGCTAGTTGGAGGGGCCGGTCGACCTCCCACAAGCCTTTATCCCCCCACAAGCCCCCATCCATCTCTGCCTGCCTTGGTTTCCTCCTTGACTAAGAGGCCTGAGGATGCTGCAATGGTGAGGTAATGAATAGGAAACTGAAACAAGCAGCTTAATTCCGGGCAGTCAGAAGTGGATGTTCTTTGAGGCCACCAGAAGCTATGTTTTGTGCTCCACCAGCCAGAACTCAGCTACTTACTTAGGACTGTGGGAAAGACCCTTCTCTAGGTCTCAACTTCCTCATGTGTAGGGCATATCCAGGATTAGCCAAGACCCTCCCAGGGCTGAGGCGATGTGGTCTAACTGTCCCCGTAACCTTGCTGTCTCCCGGGGATCAGATTGAAGATGTCCGGGAGGGATGAGAGGAAGAGACTGGGATGTAGCCAGCGAGAGGGCCCTGTGAGTTTAGTTAGCTGAAAAGGTAGAGGAAAGAGAGAAAGAAAACAAAGGGGAAAGCAGTGACCTCAGCCCTTCTCCTGTCCCTCTGGGCCAGGCTGACTTTGTTAGGGCTGGCGTTGGGACTGCAGCACGGAAATTACGTTTTCGTGTATATATTATTTTACCCATTCCCCCCTCCAGCCCCCTGCCCTCCCTATGTACAGAAGCTTTGTTTCCATTTTTTCCCTCTCTCTTCACTTTTTTCTTGTCCCTTCCTTTCTCTCCCCCTCCTCCCTTGTTCCCCTTCCCATCTGAACACTTTTTTCCCATTTCTCAACATACATTATACCTTTTAGTCCTTATTTCCACTTTCAATTTCTCACACCAGAGAAACAATTCCGTATTTAAACATGCATGTGTGATGTATTTCACTTAAGTGTATGGTCTCGAGGTCCATCCATTTAGCTATAAATGTCTGAAACTCATCCTTCTTTATGGCAGAGTAGTACTGCATTGTATAAAAAGACCCCACATCTTCTTTATCCACCTGTCAACTGATGGGCACTTGGGCTGGGAAACTGTATTTTCTAGAGTCACAATCAACAGCTGTTGCACATGCTCTTTTGTGAGGTGATCTTGCTATTTTCCTACAAGAGGAGCATGGTCCAGGCCCTCTCCCTTTGGATTTGAGGCAGTCTTCACCACCTAAATGTGGTAGAAGTTTTCCACATGGGGCTGAGGCTTGGCCGGAAGCAGCTCCACCTGGTTACCTTGGGACGCATGTCTTGGGGAAGCCAAAGTGACCCCAGAGACTGTCGTGGGAAGATCCACGTGTCAGCTTTCCCACTGACAAGGCCCTCCTTGCGGCCATTTCCCTCAAGGCACCCGGTGTAAAAGACTCGATAGATCCCGACCCTCAGCCCAGCGCGTCCGGAAAGATGCTTCCTAGGCTTTGGCAGACCAGGGTGGCTGTAGGCAATGACAGATGAGCCCTGGCACCAGCACCCATGGGCACTGTCCTCCAGTGCCCCAGGATGAAGGATGGCAACACGTTGGCACACCTGTGGGGCAGGTGCCACTGAGCAGTGGCAGACGTGGGTCTCCATAACACTCCAGGTTCTTTAAACTGGCAGAGGGGAGAGTCTGGGCTTCCTTGCCTTTCTGCTCTTGGAGAACCAGCTGTGCACTCCCCCTCGCCCCTGGATTACAAGTCCCACTTACATTAATGAGGATGGAGGGGGTGGGTATGGTGGTACACATCTATAATCCTGGCACTTGGGAGGCTGAGGTAGAAGGATCTCAAGTTTGAAGCCAGCCTGGGCTACATAGCCAGATCCTGTCTCCAAAAAGCAAAAATAACCTAGGGGTTCCAGGGAGCCTTTTATGGGGGGGGGGTACCAGGGATCGAACTCGGGACCTTGCGCTTGTGAGGCAGGCGCCAGAACCCCTGAGCTAAATCCCCGGCCCCAGGGAGCCTTTCAGAGGGCTGTCCAGTGGCTGCTGTTCCACACTTTGCCATCTGACTGCCAATGGGCTAGAGACATGCAGCAGCCTGGATGTGAGACACGTCCCCTTTGTCAGCTCCTACCTCGGAGTGGCTGCTGCCTGAAGGATGGGCTGATTATCAGGGAATCAGCACGAGGCAGTTGTGGTGTGATGAAGGGAAGGATGGCTGTGACCCAGCTGAGTCCTGGCTCCCCTCTTTCAAGCACAGCCTGCAGTAATAGATACGACCACAAGGGGCTCTGGTGGGCGCCTTGAGCCGGGCCAGGGCTCGGGGAGAGCTTGAGGTCTCTGATGCCAAAGGCTGCTTTCTCTTTGTGTCTGGCCTCCTCGCTGCCTAGAAGCTGCTGTTCGCTGCCGTTACACATTTCTTCCTACTTTGCACGCCCCTCCGCTTCTGTTAGTTTTGCCATCTGGAGGCCAGCGCAGCCCTAAACTGTGGACGATTGTCCTGTCTCACTGCTTCCACATCTGACGCCCGCCCCTTCCACCTGCCCTCAGCACCCCAGTCACAGGCTGCCCCTTTCTGCCGGGACCCCTGAGGGATCTCCTGCCCTGACAGCCCCCGCCCTCCTCTGCACCCTGGAGCCGCGGGATCTTCCTGCCATCGGACACGGTCCTTGGTGACCGCCAAAGGCCGGGACGGTCACTGGGCACCCAAACCCCCAGGGGCCACTGTCCGGTCCTCCGCCTCCTCTCCCTCCTCTCTCCTGGCCCTTCAGCGGTCAAGGCCAAAATGGGAGGCGTGGCCAAAAAATACAGCGAATGGGGCCAGGGATGTGGCTCAGCGGTTACTCGCCTGCCTCACAAGCACAAGGTCCGGAGTTCGATCCCTGGTACCCCCCGAAAAACTGTGAACGTTTAAATTTTTAAAAATGTATTGCAGTAAAAGACACATTGCCAAAATCTCCCTCAGAATACTGGCACCCCCACAGCCCCCCCTTTAAACACACTTATCCCATGGTTCTTACCACTTTCTGAAATAGTCCTGGAATTCTTTTGTGACCTAATTGATTCCAAACATCTCCCTTTCATGGTCATTTTGACTTTAGGGAAGAGCCAGAAGTCACACAGTGGCAGATTCAGTGAATAAGGTGCACGAGGGGAGGACACTGTCATCTGTTTAGGAGCCTGCCTTTCTGTTGGCTGTCACTGGGCAGCAGCGTTCACTGTAATTTTTTTTTTTTTTTGGCGGTACCGGGGATCAAAGTCAGGACTGTGTGCTTGCAAGGCAGGCGCAGTGCCACTGAGCTACATCCCCGGCCCTTGTATTTTTTATCATGTCTTGTAAAAGATCCTCAGGAAAGAGGACTTCCAGAACTGCTTCAGAAAGTGGCAGGAACCGTGGGAGAAATGTGTTCAAAGCAAGGGGCAGTGCTTGTGAGGAGGATTCACAGCAATGTGTCTTTTCCTATCATACATATTTCAAACCCTCACTGTATATTTTAATCACACCTCATACTTGCAATTGTCCCAACACACCGTGATGTTTTGAGGCCTGTGTACTTGAGACGCATTCTTTCCACAGCCTGATCCCCTCTCCCCATGTCTCTGGGTACCTCCTCCAGCCTTTCCCTCACCCCCGTCCCTGACCCTGTTCATTCTTCAGAACTCCCAGTTCCCTGTGAAGCTTTCTCTGACCCGAGACTCCTGCCCATGCCCAGAACCCCTCCTGTGCATGGCTCCTCTTCCCCGGCACGTATCTCTTCTTGCGTCTGTGCCCAAGCATTGTAAAACTGCCCACACCCCTGCCCTGTCCCCTCCAGTGCGTCTGTAGAGCTGTGGGGGAGCCAGGGCTAGCGCACAGTGGGTGCTGCATGACAGGCGTACGCTGGAGTGCCGGGTGTGCAGAACCCCGTTTGCTGAGCAGCTGACTGGAGCGGCGTGCGCGCTGGAAGAGAGCAGGGCATTCAAGAACTCTACAGGCGACGAAGGTGTTTACCCGCCCCTGCCTGTGTGGAAATCTCAGATTGGAGGAGCCCAGTGTGATCCTTTTGGAATTTCCCCACCTTCCAAAGGGAAAGGTGGTCCGGAGTAAACCATTAATTCACCTCCCTGACACCCCGCCTCCTGCCCTGGACCTCTGGGTTAATGATTCCGAGGTTGTTTTCCTCCCAGGGCTGATTTGTATCTCATCTCTGGCATGTTCCCTCCTTTCTTAAGAAAACCTTGACTCACTCCAGTAATTCCTCATCCTGGGGTCAGGAACTTTGATTTGTGGGAGATGTGGATGTGGGCAGTCCGTGGGCCCTGGTCCTTTCTCCACAGGGCACCCACCCAGTACCTGCCATTCCCTCAAGGGACAGAAGAGCCCTCTCCTCACTGGCTCCCTGAAGTCTGTGCCTTCCCCTCACAACACCTTTAGGAATGAGCATGCGGAGTAAGGTGGATTTGTTGTGGGAACTTCAGAAGAAAGTTCCTGCAGGTCTGGCATAGAGAAGGAAACACTGGGGCCGGGGAGTTAGCTCAGTGGTTTTGCCACCTGCTGCGCAAGCACAAGGACCAGAGTTCGATCCCCGGTACCAAAAAAATAAAACTAAATAAAAACTAAAAGAGAAGGAAAGACTTCTGGTCCTGACTTTTCCAGCGTGTAATTAGTGGCTGGGAGGACTGGGCTTTGGAGTCTGGTCAGGAGCAACCCAGTGCCAGTGGGGCCC
>NW_004624771.1:18043730-18060802 GCF_000247695.1 Heterocephalus glaber | reverse complement strand
CAGCCGCTGAGGAGGAGATGGCTCCACCCCGCCCACCCAAGGTACAGACACTTCTGTGTGAATCCTGACGGACGGGCAGGACCCTAACCAGGGGCCATTTGGACGGCAAAGAATGGCCAGTATGTTAAGACCTAAATCCTGGAGTTGAGGCAAAGGATGCGCTCGCCCTGGTCCAAAGTGGGGAGGCCCAGCGGAGTTGCCATGGGCCCTCTTGCCTCAATGCTGGGATGCTAGAGGTATACCGGAAGTCAGCTTTCCAATGATTTCAGGGTTTGGGGTGGAAAAGGAGGATTCGATGAGGACTCCCCCGTTGCCCCACACCATGGCTGCTTAGCTCTGCAGTGTTCCTTCTTTTATCTGTTGGATGAATAGGTTTCTCTCGTCTTCCGGAGTCCGCCCATTCTGAGCCCGGACAATGCATGTGGGCCGGTGCAGGTTGAGCATGTATATCAAATGCTGCTTCTCATTCTTCAGCTCCTCGATCTGCGCCTTCAGCTCGGCATTCACACTCTCCAGCTTCTCTGACTCCTGAGGGACAAGCGGCAGAGGCATGAGGAAGGAAGCCACCTCGGGGGACACCTGCAGAGGGAACCTTGTCCCCATGAAGACTAGGGAGGGGAGTGTGCAGACCTGGAGAAGCCTTTAAACCTGGGGGCCTCTTCAGAGAAGCTCTGGCGATGCCACCAAGGAGGTTTGATGCTACCAGGGCCAAAGCTGCAACAGGATCAATAGTTCAGAGATCTCTGCATGGCTCCAACAGCCCACATGCCGGGCACCGAGACCCAAAGGGCTAGGGAGAAATCCAGTCTCACGGTGTTAAGTCTGGGAGTCACTGACCTCACTGAGAAGCTCACCTTCCCAGAAAAAACGTACTCAGCAAACACAAATTTCTTCATTTCTATGGACCCACTGAAGCAACAGAAGGGGCTTCAGCGCCCTGTGGCACCTGGGTTGGTACTCTGCTCTGGCCTGTCCACACTGGGGGAGCGACGTGGCTACTGGGAAGACACAGGGCTCTGAGGCTCACATGGACTGCCCCACAGTGATCCCAAGGAGCCAGGGCTCAAAAGCCTGTGTGAGGCAGAAGGCGGGAACCCAGAGAAAAGTAACCACAGCTTTCAGATCCAGGAAAGAACTTGTTTGAGGAGATTAATTTGAGGAGGCTTCTCTTATGGAGCCAAATGAGAGCTGCCAATTTCCTTGTGGGAAAACAAGCGGGTGAAGCCTCTTCAGCTGCACTGGCCAGGAGGGTGCTGCATCTGTGAGGAATGGCCAAGGCTGCTGGGAGTGCGTGGGAGGATTTTAATTCATACCTGCTTTTCCTGCACCCAGCCTCCCATCCGCTGTGCTAACAGCTTGGCTACCTCCTCATTCTGCACCTGGCATTTCTGCTACCAGCTACCAGGCTTTGTAACTCCCCTTCTGACAGCCACACAGGGTGGCGGGGGCAGGAGTGGGGGAGACGAGGAGCACTCACTTTCTGCAGGCACTCTGTCTTCTCCTTCTTCTTGTTTCGGCACTTAGCGGCTGCAATCTTATTTCGTTCCCGTCGCCTCTTTTTCCTTTCGTCTTCTTCAGGGGCTACCTATCAAACCCTTAAGGCTCACATTCAGTGCTACCGTAAAATGCCACGCATTTCAAATTCACTGTCTTTCACTGCCAGCCGAGTCTGGAAAGCGGAGCAGCCTCCACACTCAAGGGACCCGGGACACCAAAGCCCTAGGCTTTTACACGGAACCCTGCACACAGGCACGCACCCGTGCATACTTGAGAATGAATAACGAAAGCCAACTGTGAAAATACGATGGCCCTGGCACTATTGGTAAAGCAAAATCTTAACCTATTTTAGGTATGGATTTGGACTTTGGATATTGATAATTATTGAGGCTGACTATAATCGTTTAGAACAGGAGACAGACTCTGGTAAGAATGTCCCTTTCCCCTAAATGTGGAGGGGCCTCCAGAGCATCATGTGGCCACCCTCTCTGCCTGTCTCTTCTCTGATCCAAGACCCAAGGGCAACTCCACTCATCTCTATGTTCACATGAAGCACTGTGGCACCAACTTCCTGAATTTGGGAGATGCCTGTGGAGTTCCTGCAGAAGAGGGACTTGAGTCCATCCCAACCCAGGTGGCATAAATCAGCCCATGGCTGGGCGCTGTATGTGGGTGGGGAACCAGAAGCATCCACCGACTGGGCCAATAAATCTATACTGGCCTCCAAGCCTGTGCCTCCCCGTGAGCCAGCCTGTAGCTCCCGGAGAACAAAACCCTGTCCTGCTGCTTTGGGATACGGTGTCCATGGCAGTCCCTGGCTTTGTCTGGACTGATAAGGGACTGGCATCTGACCACTGGGCTTGGCTTAGAGACCAGAGTCGAGCTGGAACGAAGCACTCGTGGTGAGCTGGGCACCTGACAGTTTAGGCTGCCAGTGTCAGACCTTATCACATCACTGGTCCCTGCTCTGGACAGAGGGAACGGTGTGGGATTCCTGGCAGCTGCTGGATTCCATAATCACCCATGTCACTCTTTAACTATCTCTCTGTATTAGATCACACTGAGTTTGCTTGGATTGAGCCGGTGACCTTGTAATACACAGAGGCAAAGCCCAAGGGAGAAATGGGGGAAGAGGAATTTCTACCTTTCCCATCTTAGATCCCAGAATAATACAGGGACACATTTAGGCTTAGGCTAAACTTCTACAGTGTCAGCACTTACTCACTGTAAGACTAAGAGCACCTTGCTCTTCTGAGCCTCAGTTTCCTTTTTCGTAAAATGAGATCAACAACGGTACCTACCTGGTAAGATTGCTATGAGGAACAAATAAGTTAATAAATGTGTGATGCTTTGATGGTATTTAATTCCTAGTAAGCACCACAGAAGCCTTAGTTACCACTATTAACCACGTCATCAATATCTTTCTAAGAACAACACTCGTACTTCCTTTGCAACCCTACAGATATTCTGGATAGATGGGAAAGGCTTCAGCTCTGAAGACAGAGCAGACCTCAGAGTGACACAGCTCAGGATGGAAAAGGCTTTCTACAGATCATTTAGTTCAGCTCCCTCGTTTTCCTGGGGGTGCAGAGTTGAAACGTGCCCAGGGAACTCCCAGGAATCACCCGTTCTCTGCCACCAGAACAGGAGGCTGCAAAACCTGGATGTAGAGCCAGGGGTTTTATTCCCTCCCTGCACTGTCTCTCAGCCTCAGCTGCCTTGTTCCACTCCACCACGTTGCCTTCCCAAGGGGCCCGGGATCTGGGAAACAACCACATGCTGCCCAGATGCCCGGATGCCCACGGCTTTCAGAGACTCGGTGTCTCTTTTGAAGATGAGAATCAGGCTACCAAGGGGATCAGATATTCAACTGGGTCTGCTGGTCCAGTCTCTTCCCAGTAGGTAACTCTGCTTATGACCCTGACCTAAGATCAGAAAGTCACTTGGCAGACACAGAATCAGAACAGATGAGTTCTGTGGCTTTCCGGGGTGTTCCCATGAAGCAGACTGCCTGCTTCTTCCTCTGGAGAAGCCTTCTAAATGCTTTTTCTTTTCCCTTCCTCACCCTTCCCTCTCTTCCTTCCCTTCCTTCCACGGCATCTTGTTATCGCAAAGTATTTAATTGGAAAGACCTCTCGCAGTGTCCCATGGTCCACCCTGCGCTATCCAGTACTGGACTGGGCACCAGTGAACACTGTGGGTCTAACTGTGACCCCCCCTCTGACAATAACCTGGGGAACAGCTAATGCCTCTATTGATGCCCATGGCTGCGGCATTATAGTCCCAGCTCCCATTTATTGAATACCAGGCCCTCTGCTGGATCTTCCACAAATGTCATCTCAGATCAGTCTTAGGAGGAGTAATTACAGAATCAGAGAGATTATCAACCAGCTTCCTTTTTTTTGTGGTGCCAGGCACATGCTAGGCAAGCATTCTACTGTTGAGTCACACCCCCAGTCCCAACTTTCTTTTAACTTCACTACCTTTAAATTCACTACCCAAAGGCTGCAATTACGCCAGTTGAGTAAGCTTGAAATATCCCTATCTTCTAACCACAATGGAAAGCCCAGTGGCACTGCGAGATCTTGGCTATGACATCCTTGAGTCATTGCGGCATCACGAGCAGCCACACCTCGAACTTCCCGCTATGTCTGTTGCTGCAGGTGTCTCATGCAAGGCTGCCAAGTGCAGAACAAGTGTCTGAGACGACACGACCTTGACAGATGCTGGGTACTGGGGCCATGGGCCCTGCGGCAGGGGAGAGTGGGGGTGGCTGTCTGCTCCTTGCTCCAGCCTGAGGACTGAGGCCCTAGCCATAGTGAAAAAAATCACTATACACCATGCCCGTCCAGAGGACTCAACACAGAAAGTCCATCCTAGCGCTGCTGGCTTCCAGCTCTTGATTCCAGCCCTCACCCTGCGCTGCACTCCAGGCCCTGCATGCAGCCTCCTACTGGACACCCCCATGGGGTTAGGACAGCACAGCCTCCTCCAGCCCTCGGGGTCCTGCCTCTCTTTTGCCACATGGCTCCCTCCCTCTCCTCCGAGTCCCTGGTTGAAGGGCACCCAAAGGGAGGCCTCCCTAATGCAAAACAGTAAACCCACTCCTACTGCTCCCCCTGCACCCCCACTTTCTCCTGTGCACCCGTCTAGTGCGCGATGCCCACGTGCAGAAAGAACCCACCTCAGCTTTCATGACCGACATCTCGAGGGGTCTGTCGCTGATGGTGACGGACTCCAGCACAGAGGACATCCGATGGCAGAGGTGCTTGTTCTGGATGGCAAACCTCAGCTCTTCCTTGACAAAGGGTGTCAGGTTAGCAAAATCCTCAAACACCAGTGACCCAGGAGGGGACAGGCACGGGACGATGGCAGAGGCACTGACTTCGGAGGCAGAGACCTGGCCTGGGTGCTGAAGCATCATTTTGCTGAAAGACACATTGAAACCAAACTGCTTCAGGGGCCCTGGGGGCAGGGCCAAGTGACCCCCAGCACCAGGACCCTGCCCAGCCCTCAGCTCCCTGTTTCGTTTTCAGTTCATGCCATCCCCACCTTGAGTAAAACGAATTCTTAAAATACACCATGCAGCGATGTGGATAAAACGCCCAAGTGAAGCAGGTCAGGGTAGACGCTTCGGGCTATTCTGAACTCTCAAAAGAGCTATTAGTTTTGGCTGATGTACACATATGCAAAGCAGCCTAAGTCCCAAAAGAGAAACCAAAACCAAATCAAACCATTCTGTATTTCCACTTTCAGTCTTTTTTCAAAGAGAAACTTGACAGGTCTTTGAAATCCAGCTGAATCTATCAGTGAGTGGAAGTAAAAGCAAGAAGTGGAGGATCCTTAAATTTAGCAAATACATACACAGGGGCTGAAGCTTCTCCCCCAGGAAGTTGGATCCAAGCAGCAGGACTGAGAAAGGTAAATATAGCTGGGTTTCTTTGCCCCAGTCCTTGGCAGGCTGAGGACGGCTGGGATTCAGGTCTGGGGGGCACAAAGAGCCCTTCCTAACCCTAGTCAGTGAAGCAAAGGACCCCAGGGTCTAAGGAAAAGGTGACGTGCCAAGGTCTGGGCATTTTGGGGGGCATTGCTTCGCCTTGAGGTTAAGGAGACACTTGGGCTGGGGACAGAGGTGGGCCTGGGACTGGCTTGGGCACTAAGGAGCAGGTGACTTGGGCCAGTACTTCAGCTCCCTCTTGCAGCAGTGGGTCAGAGTCTGTGCCTGGCTTCATCCCGGAGCCTAGCCAGCACCTGGCTTGGAGTGCCAGCTGACCAGTCAGATGCTGCCCAGCTGAATACATGAATCGGGGGAGTGGCCGAATCAAATGGCCTCTGAGATCCCATCCACTTGTATCATTCCAGGTCAGTGAGACTGAAGCCGTGACACAGGAAAATAGAGGTTCCAAGTCCCCCATAAGTCCCTCCCTGCAGCTGTGGCCACTCCCCTCGCCCTGGCAGTTGGGGCTCAGAAGCAGTGAATTTGGGGGGACTCTCTGGGCAAGCTGTCCACTGGAGTGTCCTCTTGGTCCAAGGATCTGTGGCCATCAGCCACGTCCAGGCAGACAGGAAGCTCCCGGCAAAAATCTCCAACATTCAAGGAGCGCCTCCTTCCTACCAGAAACCTGGTGTGCATTATGTCACCTCATCCCCAGGAGAACGTGTAGGCCAGTTCCCAGCCCTGTTTCACACATGTGCTAACCAGTGTTTGGACAAGCAACCTGCCCAGAGTCAGTATGAGAGTTAATATGGGCCAGTGTCAGGATTAGGAACTCTGGCTCTAGAACTCATGCTCTTAATTTATACATTGCAAAAACAAATACATTGTTTCACATTACAAAACAAAAAAGAGTACATTTTTTTGTATGTGTCTGGGGGTGGAGGCGAGGCCTAGAACTGAATCTGGAAGGGGAGACCAGGCAAAGACTCATAGAGCAAACACGCACTCTGCTTCAGGGACTCACCATCTTTTTATATCAGGGTGCACACGTGGGCTGCTGCCCACATTCTGGGAGTAAGTTTGTTTTTAATTAATTGTTTATCTATTTACTGTGTGGTACTGGGGATTGAGCTCTGAGCTACATCCCAGCCTTTTAAATTTTATTTTGGAGACAGGCTCTCTCTAAATTGCCCTGACTGGTTTTGAACTTGCAATCCTCCTACCTCAGCCTCCCTAGGAGCTGGGATTACAGGTGTGTGCCATCGAACCTGGCTGGCAGCACATTTAAATGGGCTTTTTAAAAAATGCACAGTGGTTTCAGACTGGGATCAGAAAATCAATACCTGAAGACCTCTTAATGATGAGTCTTCACTGAAAATCCTTTTCTCCAGTGTAAAACAGGGGTAGTGACATCGCCCTGTCTCCCCTTTCAAGAGAACAGAGGAAATAATAAATGACATGCCCTGAAAGACATTCTGCGATCAGGAGCTACCTGTCATCACGATTCCCAAGGGTCTCCACCCCCAGGCTGGCTCTGCCAAGAGGCCCTGTGAGGTCCAGGTGGAATGGCTAGTCACCCTCTATGATCTTAAAAGCTTCTGAATACACAGCCCCAGGACATGGATGCAATTCTTTCCCCAAAGCGTCCCAAGTCAGAACTGAAGTTTTTCTCTCCATCCTATAATCTTAGGATGCTGGGAGGATTCCTCTAGGCTTCTGATGCCGTTTAACATTCCCCCATGTGATCATGGCCCTCTCCCTTTCCAACTTTATTAAAAACCCAGGGGGCCGGGGATTTAGCTCAGTGGTTCCGGCACCTGCCTAGCAAGTGCAAGGTCCTGAGATCAATCTCCGGTACCAAAACAAAAACAAAAACAAAAAAACTCCCAGGGACGGAACCCAGAGCCACCAGGGGCTGGCCTTCATCTGGAGGACTGGATGGCTCTCTCCTTTAGAGGCAGCTTGAATTACACTGTCGTTAAGTCTGTCCATCTTGTCACCCAGCTCAGTTTATTAATGACCCCTCAGGGCTGTGGGCTGCTGTTTGGAACTTTTTTCTCCTTGTAAAGTCAGCAGTTCTGATGAAAGAAACTAGAGAATGTCAGGGGTGTGGAATGTTTTTATGAAAAGCATCAGGTGAGCTTACTTGGGGACTGAACTTGGTTGTAAAAACTGTTAAATATTTCTCTGAAGATAAAGCACCTGTTTATAGCAAGCTGGGCTTTCTGTAGGCCAGCGCTGAGTTTCTTGGGGCATTTTCTAGTTCACCCCTTCCTGCAACTCTTAGGATGCAATTGAGCCTAGATTCACACTGTGTCCCCACCGGGAAACAAAGTTAAATTTTCAGATAATGTTAGAAAGTTGAGACTCTCTGACATCCCCTTCACTGAAGAGAAACAATGTTTGGGGCTTTAGATGATCGGCACTGACTGTCCACATAACCATAAAATCGTTCACAGAGCAGGAAAGACATCGCACTCTGCTTCCTCCTCATTATTGCCCATCAGAAATCATGTCATATCATTGACAGTTTCATCACTTTCAGGAAAGTGAAACCTCACTTGTATTTCTTTAACTGGAAATTCAGCTCCTGCACTTTTATTTCCTGGTAACTACCATGACTTTGAATTTTCACTTTTAATTTCCATCTCTTCCCACTAAGAGCTGCTCACGAACTAAATTATGGCACTAGGGCGTCCACACTGACCCCTCACTAACTCTTCCCACTGAGCTCCTTCTAGCCAACTGGAAGGCTGGAGATGGAAAGGCCAGCTTCAAGGTCACAGGCTGAGCACCACCCACAGGCCACTGAGGCTCTCTGAGCCTGCATCCCTGTTTGTAAAATGAGACCAAGACTGCCTCCCCCGGAGGCAGGCACATAGGGGATGCACGCACATCATCAGTGTGACTCTACCTGCCCAGCACACGGGGGAGCTCACCGTGCTGCCCATTCAGTTTGGCCCTCATAGGAATTAACTGGGACCCATAAGAAGTTCAGGCCAGTCAGCCCCAGCCTCTGAGTACTTGGATGACCCCTTCCCTAGGTTCCTAAGACCCCAGGTAAACTGTGCCTTGCTCCCTGCTGACCCTGGTCTTTCTCCACTGCTCTTCTCCACCTGAGAGATTAACAGCTCTCATCCAGGAAACCGTTTCTCCCTTGAAAAGATTCTGTGGTCTCCTGGCTCTGTCCTTCCTCTTCCTCTGGCTGGGTGACACTGGGAGCCACTGACCCCATCCCCAGCCCAGCCAATTTTTATAAAGAAGGAATCACAGAACACCCAATAGTAGAGCCATGGAGATCAGATCTTCCGTTTGCAGTTAAGTAAAAGGGAGGCCCAGAAGGTGAAATGACCTGCCCAAGGCCATAAGGCCAGACAGTGGCCCAGTCCCTGCCATCCCACTCCGTCACAACTGGGATCCAGAGGTCAACCAAAGAGGCAACTGGAGAATGGAGCCGTTAGCCAGGTAGGTGGGGGGACAATAGTCCTCAATCCTTTACGGTAGCCACCGGAGGAGACTGGCAAGACCAGCACAGGGAGGGCTTATGGAAGAAAAAGGCCAAGAGAGAAAGAAAGCAGATAATGGCTAAGGGACAGAAAGGGAAAGTTTATAACAACAAAGGCCCAGGGGCCACACAGTGGGCGTGGCGGTGGCCTCTGATGTCCCCAGAACCATCCAGACATGGTCAACCCCACCCCCACCCCACCTGGCTGATTCCAGGCCACAGCCTGCCGGTGGAAGCATCACCCAATGGCAAAGGCGAAAGGCAACCCAAAGGGGACAGTCCCCGAAGTTTCTCCTTGGCTTTAAGTCAGGGACAAAGATACGACTGTCACCCACACGGGCACAGACACACTGTGAGAACACCCAGATTCTCTAGCCCTTGATTTTTGTTTTCCAGCTCCAGCAAGGCTTTGGCAAACTCCTTTCTTTGGAAGAACATCTATGTATCTACCTGAAGAAATTAAGGAAAAGAAAATAAGGAAAAGAAGGAGGAAAAGTCCCCTTCACCCCACTGTCTCAGAGATTAGCCAGCAACAGCAGAGACACCCCCCCCATTTATGTCCCCTCGAAAGCCCCTTTTGCCAATCTAAAGGCTGGAGGTTTTCAGCTAGAAAGGACCTTTCCTGGCATGTGGCATCTACCTGCCTATACTTCCCAGCGGGGACACAGGTAAAGAACACCAGTACCGTACAAGCTCTGTTCAGACCACAAACCGTTCTCTCAGTGTCCCTGGGAGCATCCCTACACTCTCGCCGCCCCGCCCACGGGTCTCCGCGGACGCAGAGCAGTCAAATCCGCAGACCCGCCAAAAGCAAAGCCAGGGTGAGCGCCACAGGCAGCAGAGAAAAGCGTGCGCCAGGCTGGACCGAGAAGTCCCGGACCCGGGAGCCGACACCGGCAGGGAGCCTTTTCGCCTTCCGTGCCCGGACAGCGCGACACCAGCGCTCGCCTCTTCCAAATTTGTCCCGACGAACGCGCGCTCGCGGCTCCAGGACCAGCGCTCCGGGTGCGCAGGGCGACCCCCAGCGGCTGCGCCCGCGACCCCGGCTCGCGGACCCCTCCCCATTCATTCCGCTCGGCGCCGGGGCAGAGCTTCATTCCTCTCGTCGGCAGTGGCGGGGTCCGGGAAGCCCAGTGAGGGACGGAGGGGGACGGCGGCTCGGACAGCCCCGGACACCCCCACCACCCCGACACCCACCTCGCGCCCAGTCCCCGCCGCGGCTGCGAGCGCGACGCCCGAAGGAAGTCCTCGGTCCCCAGCAGTCTTTCGCGCCCCAAGTCAAAAGAGAAAGTTTCGTTCTTTCACTTCGCGAGAAACTTTCCGGAGCGCTCAGGAGCAGCCGTGGCCCGGAGAAGTTCAGCCAGACCGGTTCCGGCGCCGGGGGCTGGGCGCGCCGGCCAGGCTTGGGTGCGGGGGTCTGGGGACGGACAGGTCACAGGGGCGCGCAAAGGGGACCCACGAGGGGCGCCCGATAGACCCCTCCGCCAGCGGCGCTTACCTCGCGTCGCCGCTCGGGGCGGGCCGGGTCCGGAGGGCGGGCAAGGTCCGGAGGGCGAGCTGTGGGTCCGCGCGTCCGTCTGGCGGTGGCACGGGGAGAGCGTCGAGCAGTGCGCGCCTCGCCGAGTGCGACTGTGACTCGGAGCGCGTTGCATCACCGTTTTTATAGCTCCGGCTCTGGCAGCGCGCCCCTTTACTCAGGGTTACCAGCCCCAGGCTGACGTAATGCTATTAATAGCTTCCAGGAGAACCGGCCAGGCCGAGAGCTGGAGGGGGGGTGGAGGAGGGGCGAAGGCGGGGCGCGCGCGGACGGCGCTGGGGGGCGGGTGATGCAAGCGCGGGGCGGAGTCGGGGCCGGGCACCCGCGAACACTCACACCCGCCCGCCCTCTCGCTCCATATCAGGCCGGGAGCCGCCCGGGCGCGCCGCCAGATGTGCGTACTCGCCGCTGCGTGTTCCAGGCGTGAGCCAATGGTGCCCAAGCCAGCGGCATGACTCCACCGCGCTGGCATCTCTCCCTCCGCTAGGTTGGAGGGGGTGCCCGGGAGGCGGATCCTGGCCGCTACCCAGACTAGGTGAGGCTGGGAAATGGGCACGACCTTTCTCCAAAACGCGCGGTCATTTTCTGGCGCTTCAGGAAAACGTCCTCCCCACCCCCCACCTCGCACGCTCCAGACGCATCTTTCTGGAGCCCCGGGCGAGGCAGAGGCCGAAGCCTTAGTCTCTAGGGTGGCCGAGGTGCCCACAGTCGTCCTGCCGAGAATCCACACCGTTCCCCGGCGGCGTGAAGCTAGCCCCTTAATGCGGTGGCGGAGCGCAGTGCACACGCTGAGCGCCTCCGGGCCAGCTGAGAACCGCGGCCGTGGGACCGTGTCCGGCTGCGTGTGATTGTTTTTGTTTTTCAAAACAGCCACAAAGCATTTGAAATTGACCAGGCGATTTTCATAGAAAGTAACAAGAGCGTGGAAAGGAGAGGCCTGGAGAAATCAGAGGCGACCTGGAGGGGTAGAAAGGGGCCGAAGGGTAGGAAAGAGCGCTTTGGTCTCCGCGGGGAGGCCCGGGTAGGGGCTCGCCCGGTTCTCGGGCAGTGTTTAGGGAAAACTCATCTCCCTCCTTCTGCGCCCCGAGATTGCCTGGGACTGGACGGCCCGGACTGGACGGATACGCACGGATCCCAGCCAGAACGGAGCCCCTCGGCCGAAATTCCCTGGGCCGAAATTCCCTGGGCCCTCATACTCGGGGAGCTGGAAAAGGCGGGTCCTGAGTTTCCCGCTGAGGCCTCGGTAGAACTGGGTTTGAACCTTAAAAAAAAATTTTTTTTCTGGTTCAGATTCCTTGGCTCCAGCTGTGCTCTGAGAGCCGTAGAGTCAGGGTCCTTCCCAACAGCCCACGGACGTTTGGATAAGGACTCAAGTGTGGCCCGGGGACGTTCGCACCTGCCTGGGAGGGAGACCTGTCCGCGCCCGCGTGCTGTAGAGCAACGCCAAGGGCGCAGACACCTGCGTCCACCTGCCACTTGGAGGGAGAGGAGCAAAGGTCATGGTTTGTTAGTTTGGGCGTGAACTAGAGGTGTTTCGGACCCGTGTCTCACCTGGCATCCGCACCCCGCAAAACACACACACACACACACGGGGAATCGGCGTCTCTTTGGACAGACACCCATTCTCCGAGCTGGTGGTAAAATCAAGTTCTCTGCACTCGGGTTCCAGGGCCCCACGTCGGAGCCACGCCCAGACACCCCGCCCCCTTCCCCTACAACTTCGGGACCCGGAAGACCTGGGGGAGGCCTGGATGTCTCCAGCCGGGGCAGCCGGGGAACCCTGGGGTGGTTCCACCCAGGGATCCCCGGAGATCCTGCCCTGATCTATCTTTGATTTCCAGCGGCTACGTGCGGGAAGCGCGGGGCGTGTGTTTTGCTTTGCCTGTCGCCCTGGTAACGGCTGTCGGGGCCCCACCTCCGGTCCCACGCCCACACCCGGCTGCACACCTCCACGCCCCGCCCTGGGGCCGCGGCGCGGGCAGGTAAAACCCGGGCGGGCGAGTCTGCACAGCCCGGGAATGCCTAGCAGCTCAGATGGGAGAGTTTTACATGTCAGTGAAAGTCATTTGGAATAAACAGCACCATGATAAAGTGAGCCGAGAAGATAGGGGAGAAGCTTTTCACTACCCCTGTGAGCCGCCTGCAGAAATCTTTAACCAGATTTACGAGTTAAACTGATTCCATGAATACACTCAAGCCAGGTCTGTGGAGTTTTGATCCTGACCTTCCGGGGAAATTCATTTTAGGGCGTTGAGTAAACAGCCGCTCCAGCTCCACAAATCCAAGTCAGAGAAGGGCACTGGACACAGAAGCCCACCGCACGTGGTTCTTATTACTCTTGTTTCGTTCTAATAATTCTTAGTTTTGATTCCACAAGTGGCACCTGGATAGAAAAGCTGTCTGCCGCTTGGAGAAGTCTGAGCTTAGCATTGCGTGCCTGCTAACCTGCTGAAACCCTGGAAGCGGTAAGAATCTCACCCCCACCTGAAAGAAACACCCAAGGAAAACACGACCTACTGCAGCCGCCCTCCCCAAGCCCCCAGGAGAGCTGGCAAGTGCCCGCCCAACTGGAGAGACAGAGAGAGGAGGAGTCCCAAGTCTGTGCCCTAGGAAGACGTCCTGGGTGTCCTGACAATGCCACCAACGCCCCGCAGCCACACGGTCAGTACAGCGCAAAGAGGGGCCAGAAAAGCTGTCTACACCACAGCCGCTTTCAGCACAAAGGCAAGAGTGCCCCTCCCGCCTCAGGAGGAGGCACTGGTTCCGGTTATTCCAGGAGTTGATCCTGGCGAGGGCAGGTTAAACAGAGACTTGTCTCGGGCTGAGGTTTTACACTGGAGAACCGCTTGGGGAATCCACGTCCAGCCCAGCCTCGGGATGTTTTGCTGAGTGAGATAAGAATTGCAGCCTTCGTGCACTAGCATGTGCAGAAGGAAGGAAAAAAAAAAATAGAAGAGGAGGGGAAGGAACTAGGCAGCTAAAAACAGTCCACTCATGGCAACCGAATCCAAACATAAAAACATTGTGGGGAGCCAAAAGCAAAAAAGGAAAGAAAAGAAATTTCACAAGATATTTAAAGATTTTAGCAGTGTCTTAGTTCACTGCACTGTCTTTTCTCACATTCCTCTCCCCCATTATCCTGTTCTCCCAAATCCTAGACTGTAGTTGCTCACAGAGCTCTAGAAACACAAGTTCAGCCTAAGTTAAAATCAGCACCAGCAGCCCACTCCTTCACCAAAACGGAGTGGGTGGACTTTCTTCCTCCTCCTCCTTTTCAAAGTCCACGTTTTCTACAAAGTCTGTTGGAATGTGGGGATTACTAACCTAAGAGTCTCCAAAACAGGCACCCTCGGGTGCCAGGGAAGCATCCACAGTGGGCACTGAGGTGCGGAAGGCACTTTGATTCTGGTTCGGTGCTTCCAGCTGTGCCCCTTAGGTCATGACACTGTCAGGCTTCAGTGTCCTCGACGAAAGCATGGCACTGAGTATGGAGCCTCTAGGAAGGGACACAAAGTAAGTCCACAGCAGTGTATTCATTACGAATCCACAGGGGCTTCTGGGGGTGTCCCTGAATCTACCCCAGGGCTCACTCTGTCCCCCTCATCATGGTAAGTAGTGACAGTCACCAGGGAGTAGGCATGAGGCCCCGGAGGGAACACAGTCAGGGTGTTCCTGCCCTTACCCACAGCAACCCACTGTTCTGGGAGGATGGCCCCCCAAAGCCCCTGCCCTGGGGACAGCGAGTCTGAGTTCTGGTCTGGTTCTGGCTTTGGCTTTGTCCAGCGAAGCACACCTTCCTTCTTTCTAAGTCTCACCTTTTCTGACGTGAGGATCTTTGGGCCACGCTCTCACTCTGGGGCCCTGAATGGAGACCCCCTTGCAAGCCTCTGGCGACTTCTGAGAGTGGGGGAGAGAGAAAGTGTTGGAGGGGAGATGTGGAATGGCACTAGGACAGACCCACTTCTGCAGTCGCCCTTCTCCAAAAACTAGATGAGAAATGTTGTCAGACTTGATTCTCAAATACAGCCTGTCCTCTCTCTCCCTCCCTTTCTCTCAACAAGTCCAAGAATTTCTACCCACGTGGACTTGGTGACTGGTAAAAGAGGTAGCAGAGTACCCCAGGCAGGGACTGCATCCTTGGGGACATCTCATGTTGTCTATCATCAACAGCCATAGATATCCCCTGGGACCCCAAGCCAACATCCAGGTAGCAGGCATTCCCACCAAAGAGAGTAGACCCTGGAGCCCTGGGAATCTGAGATGACATGCTGGAAGCCAGAGCTTTGGCAAGGACTCTGGAGACCTGTGAGCCACCCATAGGTGGACCTCCAGCCCAATGAGTGACAGTGCATGTCCTAAACATATCATCTTAGTTTTGTACGTAACAGAATGAAATTATGTAACATGGATCCCCCTAAAGGGTTGCTGCAAGAATCAGATGTGAAAGGGATTTGAAAATAATGGAAAGAATCTTCTGTTTGTTTAAAAATTCTTTCAAGGAAACTTTTCTTAGGATTTTTTTTTTGCCATTATGAAAATAGGGAAAACAAGCAAGAAAAAAAATTGGTCATAATCTCAATGTGATTAGCATTTTGATGTTTCCCTCCAGTCTTTTGTCCTATGCGTATGATTTTAAAATGTGGTTCTGATTTTAGATTTCATGCAACTTTGCAGTTTGCTTTTGGCTCACTGTTTGTAAGAGTATGTACTCTTTGTTTCTGTCATTTTTTTCTTCCTGAAAATATAATGTTAGAGAGCTCTCCAAGTTTAAATCTTTGTTATGGGAGAAAGGCATCCAATTCCAGCATTGCTTAGGTGGTTTAAATGTAGTTAGGCGTGGGGTCTTTGCATGCCACGCAGGGAACGGGAGGATGCCAGGGACTGATTTCCTTCGCATCTTCCTTGTTCGCTAACATTCCAACAATAAATAAATCCTGTAGGCACTTTCCCAGGTGAAGCATGTCAGGAATTCCTCCCCCTTCTGCTTTCTTCCCCTTGGCCTTCTGTTTGTCCACCATGGAACAGAAGGTCCAGCCTGCAGCACCAATGAGTGGTGTTGAGGTAAAACATCCTGCCCATGCTTCCGCCTGTGCCTTCAGGCAAAACGCTCACTGGGGCTCAGGTTGTGCCTCAGCCTGGCATCTCTAAGCCAGGCTGGTGGCATGGGTGGCTGCTGGGTTGGCAGCCACTCCAGCCTGGGTCCAAATGGCTGTAGAATTATGGTGGTGCTGATTTTCATAACTACAAGACAACGGGGCCGGAAGGACCCAAGAAGCTGTCCATGTGCATCGTGCATGAGCAGACACATGGCTACTCTACTCCAGGCCCCTGAGGTGAACAGAGCGGGTCTGGCTGGAGCATCCATCTCAAGTGAGAAGTGTTTAAAATACTCTTTTATACTAACCAAATGGGAGTATGCTGAATCTGAATCGGGCAAGAATTTCTATGGAAAGAGAGACGACATCAGATACACTCTGGGCTTCGGATGGACCACTGAAAATTATACTCCTAGGGCCCAGAGGGGATGAGTTATTTGTCTTCCTCCTTTAAGTGTAAGATAATATCAGCAAAAGCTATTACATAGGGCCCACTGCGCTGCAGGCTATGTGCTAACCCCTTTACAGAGAGTTAATGCCTTTTACCCTCACAACAACCCTTGGAGGTAAATCCTGCAAACATTCCTAGGTTACGGATGAGGCACAGAGGGTAAATAAGTTGCTGGAAGTCGCATAGCTAGGGAGCAGCAGAGCAGGGAGCAAGCCCAGGCTGTTGGGCTGCTGAGTCTTCCCGCTCAGCCATGTTACATACTACTGCCTGGCAGGTGCTCACAGGAAATCTTGGGGTGCTCTGGTGAGGCTCACCACCCTCATGTGAAGGCCGAGGAAACAGCTCAGAGAGAGAAAGTGGCTCCCTGGGGTCTCAGAATCGGCAATTCTCCCACCTTTTGCCCTCTCCAGAGGAAATGCTTAATTTGCTAAGCCTGGGGCCAAGTGAAGCAAAACCAACGAGAAGAGGGCGCTGCGGCCTTTCCGGGCACACTCAGACCGCCACAGGGTCAGGCACCCTGATGACCAAAAGGACCACACTCGGAAAGAGTTCAGATCCCCATTCTGCCACCTCCCATTCGAGTGAGTGGGTCCTGAAACCTCAGTTTGTCCTGCAGAAGGAGGAAAAGAATAGCAAGTGTGCATGGTGCTACTGCAAACCAAAAAGCAGTGCAGCCTCAAGGTTCCCACTGGAGACATTCAGTGAGTGTTGTCCCCCTTTTCCTTCCCTACCCTTGAAGCTACCAATCCCAGAGACCTGAGGTGTCAGAAATGGCCAGACCTGGAAAGTTCCATCTCTCAGACTGACTGACCAGTTCGAAAACAGTTTCTTAAAAAAAATAAACATGCCGCCAGGTCCTATTTAGTAATTATTATTTACTGAGCACATACTACACGCCAGGCACAGTGGTTAGCACTTTTAAAAATATCCAGTATTTTATTAATCCTTGTATTACCCCTGTAGAGTAGATATTCTTTTCTCAGTTTTACAGATGAGGAAACCAAAGCTCAGAAGGTACTTGACTGAAACACAGGTCTGACTTACTTCCA
>NW_004624771.1:17999651-18021356 GCF_000247695.1 Heterocephalus glaber | reverse complement strand
AGGGAATGGGATTAATATGAGAAAATGAAAAAATGGAAACAAAGTCTTTGTAAATAGGGAGGGATGGAGGGGTTGAAGGGAGGGAAGGGGAAGGGAGAAAAATAAGAACCAGGAGAGATTATGTAAAGATGCAAATTTCCAATGATGAATGTCATTATATTGTATACCTAAAATACACCAATAAAATAAAATTTAAAAAAAAGATGATTGCTGAGAATGTTCCAGAATAAAGGTTTTAAATCAAATCTACATTTGAGTGCCAAGCATAGAAATGAGGATAGATTCAAACCTAAACACAATGTAGTAAAATTGCACAATGCTAAGGATAAAGAGTTTTTTTAAGTTAAAAGCTAAAAGATGGATTGGCTTCAAAGGAATGAAAATTGGTCTGACAGCAGCCTTCACAAAGCATCAGTAGGTTTTAGAAGATAATAAGGGGAATATGTTCAAAGCACAGAGGGAAGATAATTGTCAATCTAGAATTCCATACCCTGACAAAGACTTTTTAGACATTTAAAGATCAGGAGCGTCCCAACCACAGATGGTTAAACAACTACTAAAAGATACTGATAAGCATAATTAACTGCTACCCAAAAAACAATCCTTTCAGTTTTAATACTTATAAAGGGTAAAACTACAACTCTGGAGGAAAAATAAGGTGGCGAATATAGTTCAACATATATCTCAAAGGTGCTGGTGCCTTGCTGTGGCAAAGACACTGAAAGCTCCACTTTAAAAAATATATTCATTACAAGTAAGATGAAAAATCTGACAAAATTATGACATTAAACAAGTAAAATGTTCAATTTAAACTAGGCAAAGAACAAAGAACTCTATTAGAAAAAAATTGTATTTAGGGGAGATGCATAAAACAAAAAGTTGGTTTTTCAAAACACTTTACAGAGGTATAAACTCCACACACAGTGGGACAAAGGAAAGAAAAAACTCCAAAAAATAGGAATAAAAAGAAATATGGGGGAGATTTTGAAATGCATAGGTAAAATCAAATAGCAACCTTAATACATAGGGAAAGTTAGAGGAAATGTATAATTTTGAAGAATAAAATAAAAATTTGGCAATTTATTTAGATGAAATCAGAATAAAGCCTTAGCCACTAAAGAAATTAAATTGGTTTTTTGGGGGTCTTTTTTTGGTACCAGGGATTGAACTCAGGACCTTGCGGTTGTGAGGCAGGTGGCAGAACCATTGAGCTAAATCCCCAGCCCAAAAGAAATTAAATTGTTATTCAAAAGTTCTCCTACCTCCAAAGATAGTAGGCCACAGTGATTTTACCAAATTTTCAAAATACAGATAAGCTCTACTTTAAAACAAAAATGTCTTACAGAATTGGGGGACAGGGGAGGATTGTCCAATTTACTTTTTGAGTTACTAAAGCCAGACAAGGGCAATACTAATAAAGAAAATAATAATTTACTCTCATTTTTCATGTAGATACAAAATATTTTTTTAAATATCATTTTTTGGCCTGTTAATCTGGCTGTGAATCTGTATTTATGATAATTTATTTATAAAATAAATAAATGAATCTAATACTGGCAAAAACATAGAAAAAAAGGGGGTGCGTGGGGATTTAGCTCAGTGGTACCGCTGCCTGCCTTGTAAGTGCAAGGTGCTGAGTTCAATCCCTGATACCAAAAAAAAAAAAAGAAAGAAAAGAAAAAGAAAACAAAGGAGTGGAGAGGAAGGGTTAAAAACAAAATTGAAGGACTGGGGATTTAGCTCAGTGGCTTCCCCGCCTGCTGCACAAGCACAAGGACCCGAGTTTGATCCCTGGTACCAAAAAAAAAAAATTGAGATGTGTTATGTAGATTCCCCATAATGAATGTAATCATTATTACTGCAAACATGTACAAATAACAATTAAAAATTTAAAGAAAAAAATTGCAAAAAAAATCATGGCAAGACAAAGTAGGATTTAATCTCAAGAATGAAACTATAGGGCCGGGGATTTAACTCAGTGGTTCTGCCGCCTGACTCGCAAGTGCAAAGACCCAAGTTCGATCCCTGGTACCAAAAAAAAAAAAAAAAAAAAAGAATGAAAGTATAATTCAAATATTTACAGTCCATTTAACAGATTATAAAGAAAACATTTTTTATCTTTTTAGTATTGTCTCAAAAAATACAGAAAAGATACTTGACAATGAAGTATTCATTTATGGTTTTTCAAAGAGCCTTAGGAAACTAGGTAAAAACGCAAATTTTTTAACCTTAGAAAAGCATATTATTGAAACTTTACAGGCAACTGTGATACTAACTGGTGATATTTTAGAAACATTTTCATTAAAGCCAGGAAAAACATTAACAATACCAATTATGAGCATCTGTTCAGCCTTCTACTGAAAGTTTTAAGTGATGCAATATAAAGAAAGGAAAAAGAAACAGAGAACGAGATTGGAAATTGAAAGCTGTTCTTGTTTGCAGAAAATGTGATTTTTCTACATAAGATCTCAAAAAAATTCAGAGAGTAGAAAGTTTTCAGTAAGAAGCCAGATACAAAAGTCACATGCAAATCAAGAGCATGTATAAGTTCATAATGAGAAAACACAATAGAAAAATTTCCTATTCAGAGTCATGACAAATTATGAGATACCTAGGAAATAAACTTGTTGAAAGATACACAAGCCTCTGAAGAAAACTGTGAAAGCACTAGTGAACAATATAAAGTAAGATGAAATAAATGGATATACTACATTCACTGATCAGAGTAGTCAACAGAGTAGAGCTGTCAGTGATTTCCACGCTGATCTGTAGACTTGATGCAATCTTAGTTTTAAAAGATCTCAAGTGTGTATGTATGATTCTTAACAAGCTAATTCTAAAATCACATGAAGGGACTAAGAAGAGCCAAGATAATCTTGAAGAAAAAGAAGAAGGTGCCAGGATTTGTCTCATTAGATATTTAGACTTGTTAAAAAGACTGGTGGGTTGTCAAAGAGATACACACGTAGATAACTGTTAACCGGAACAGAAAAGCTCAGAAATTATCTCCACATCTGGGGATTTCTCTCCACACACCCAAAGCCACGTCAAAAAGCCCAGGGGGTTGGTGGGCTTCTCAGATGGCAGAGGAGGGTTACTCCCTGCTTGCATCAACCTCAAAGCTTAAAGGCTGGAAAAGGGAAAGCTAAACTTTGCAATTATTAGATGAAAATGTAGGAAGATACATTTATTGTCAAGTAGTTGGGAAAGATTTCTTATGTGCAATACAAATAAGAGGGACACATTTGATTACATTATGACAAAAACCTTATGAACAGAAAAGAAAACAAGATGGAAAGAAATTATGGAGCAGGAGAAGGGATTTGTGATGCATATAACCAAAAAATGGGCACTATTTTAAGAAGCAGATATTATTTCATCACAAGGCAGTACAACTAGTTATTAATAATAGAAGTTTTAAAAAGCTAAATATAAGGACAGAATAAAATTAAATAGATGAAAAATTAAAGTGTAAAAACTCTGCAGTTAGAAGATAATTACAATAAGAATCAGCCATATCAAAAGTTATAAAATGCTATTAAAGGTTATTGAAAAGTGAAGCATATTTTCATTATTTTTAAGGAAAGGAAAAATGAAAGCATTCAACTGAAAAATTGATAACAATTGTAACAACAAAATCCCTAAGAAATCAGAAGAAAGGAGAGAGGCAAACCGAACCTAAATGAACTAAAATATAGGAAAATTTACAAAATTAATCCAAGCACTACATTTTAGAAAAATCAATCAAAAGACTAGATTTTACAGAAACTAAAGATTAAAAAGCTCCAATGGATAATAAAATTAGAGAGGGGTATTCAGTACCAGGTAGGGAGGAAATATTTTAAATATAAGACAATGACTTGCAAAATTCTAAGTTATAAATTTGAAAACCTAAATGAAACTGATAGTCTTCTGGAATATATACCTTAGCAAAGTTAGACATATAAAACCTAAATATACCAATCACAACTAATAAAAAAGAAAAGAGAAAACTATTTCCCTATAGAGAAAAAAAAGTGTTTGGCCTAGAAAAATTTATAAGGAAAAAATTTTCAATTCTTAAGAAACAGGTAATTATTATGGTTCAATAATTATTTCAAAACATTGAAAAAGATAGATTTGCTTTTCAGATGTAATCCTGATATTAAACTCTGAAAAAGGCAGCTCAAAAATTAATGAACTTATCTAAATTATGAATATAGAGAAGAAAACCCAAATATGGATAACAGACTATCAAAAAAAAAAATCCAAGTAGGGGTTAGCCTAGAATAAAAAGATTTTATGTTTTAATGTCTGAAAAATTCAGCACTATAACATATCACATCCATAGGGTAGAAAAGAAAACCCCAATAAAATTCTCAATAGATGAAGAAAATACATTAAAATGTAATCACTGGTCCTTATTTTAAAATACAAACTTAAAATGTCTTAACAAAAGTATTTACTTGAAACAGTCAAAACCATCACAATGAAATACTAGGGAAATGTGAAAATCAGGGACAAAACAGAAATGTAGTTTATTGTCATTTTTACTTACTTTTGATCTGGAACTTGTGTTCAATGAAATAGGGCACTTATAAAAATAGGATTCAGAAATATTGGAAGAGGAAAATATACTGTAATTATTAAGATGATATAATTATATTCCTGGAAACTCAAAAGAACAATTCAACTAAAACTTACTGAAATTGATATGAGCTCAAGAAAACTGCTAAATATAAAAAACAGACATAAAAGCCAGTAGCTTCCTTGTATAGAAATTTTCTATGCTTTTCTACATAGAAATACTATCCAGTTAGAAAATGTAAATTTAAATAAAATCAAATTGCAATAGCAAAAGTCAATAATAATGACTCTGAAACCTATATAAAATGCTTTGAAATAGCCTTAATGATAATGTGAAAGGCCCACATATTAAAAACTGTAAAACATTATTAAGAACTGCAGAAGATTTAAATACTATATTCCATGGCAATGAGATAGCAATTTTCAAATTAATTTGTATGTTCAATATAACTTCAATAAAAATCTCAATAGGACTCTTCAGAATTTGACAGGATCGCACTTCTGCTCACTGAAAGAATAATTAGGTATGACCAGCAAAGAGAATATTGAACATCCAAAGGAAAGATGAAGCTATTAACCAGTTTAAAGTGCTTATGTCAATAAAACAGCATGGTACTGACAAAGATCAACTTACAAGTGCTCAAATCGGTAGGGTGGAATAGGTATTTTCAGACCACACAATATATGAGAAATTTAATTTATGGGAAAGAAAGCATCACAAATTATCAGGAAATAAAGTTGTTATTTAATAAATTTAGCTTGGTTAATTGGTTATTTAGAAAAAACCTCAATCATAATCAAAATAATTTTAGAGGGATACAACATTATAGCTAGAGATAAAATATAAAGCTGTTAAAATAAAATTTAAAAAGCCAAACATATGAAAAAAGTTGAATAATTTTAATGATTAAGAAAATGCAAACTAAGACTACAATAAGCTACCAGTGCACACCCAGCAAAATGCCTAAAATAAAAACAACTGACAATGCCAAATGTTGGCAAGGATGAGAAGCAACGGGAACTCTGATTTGTGGGAGTGAAAAATGGCACCAGCACTTTGGGAAAAATAAATCCAGCAATTTCTTATAAATCTGAACATACAACTACCCTATGACTCAGCAACTCAGCTCCTGGGTATTTACTCAAGAGAAATGAAAGCTTATGTCCACACCAAAGGCCATTTACAAGAATGTTCACAGCTCCTTCTCATAGTGGTCCCAAGCTGTAAACAGCCCCTCTGTAGAACAGACAAACAAACTGTAATATAGACATATGGGGAGATCCTACTCCTGCAATAAAGACACCAAGTCCTGAGTGCACCAACACAGATGAATTTCCACAACATTCTGCTGGGTGAAAGAAATCTTACATGAAAGAGTTCATGCTGCACATCTCCACTTCATAAAACTCCAAAACAGATAAATAATCTGTGATGAAAAATTAAAAACCATGGTTGCTTCTGAGTAGAGTAGGAGAGAGGATTGACTGGGAAGGGTCACCAGAGCGCTTCCTGGGTGGTTTTTTTACCTTCCTTCCTTCCTCTTTCTCTTCCTTTCCTCCTTTTTTTCCTTCCAGCTATATTTAGATATCACTCATATGCCATGTAACTCACTTATTTCAAGTGCATATTTCATGTTTTTGATACATTAATAAATATATACAACTGTCACTTCACAGGAAACCCATGTCCTTTGAACATCTATGTCTTTTTTTTTTTTTTGGTACCGGGGATCGAACTTGGGACCTTACACTTGTGCAGCAGGCGCCAGAACCACTGAGCTAAATCCCCGGCCCAAACATCTATGTCTTCATAGGTGATTCATCTATTAATCATCAAGACTCACTGAATGATCCACTTCAAATTTGTCCATGTTGCTGTAAATATATAAAATATGTCAACTTTATTTTAAAAGCTTTTTTTATTGGAAGAAAGTATAAAATGATTTTCAAAGCTCTACATAGAAAAGCTCGGTCTTCAAAAAGGAAAATATTGATAGATTTGATTACTTAAAATCTTCAGTATCAAAAGTATTTAAATGTGAAATAGGAAGAAGAGGGGCGAAGGGGAAGGGAATGGAATTAATATGAGAAAATGAAAAAATGGAAACAAAGTCTTTGTAAATAGAGAGGGATGGAGGGGTTGAAGGGAGGGCAGGGGAAGGGGGAAAAAATAAGAACCAAGAGAGATTATGTAAAGGTGCAAATTTCCAATGATGAATGTCATTATATTGTATACCTAAAATGTATCGATAAAATAAAAAAATTTTAAAAGTATATAAATATGCGTTTTTTTTTTTTCAGCACCAGGGATTGAACTCAGAACCTTGTGCTTCTAAGGCAGGCGCCATGCCACTGAGCTAAATCCCCAGCCCTAAATATGCTTTTACATAGTTTATATTTTATATATCACATATTTATATATACATTTTGTTATAGATAATATGTAATCCAAACATGGATTACGTATATGTAAAGTGTATAAATGTAACCAAAATTAAAATATAAATATCTGGCCAGGAATTGTTAAAAAATTAGACAAGGAAGTCTTTTTCTATATATTTTATAAATGTATAAAGCATTCTAAATCATTGCAAATATTAAGATACCCTCAGATATATAGACAAACAGAAAATTCATAAGCAAGAAACTGAACTTGTCAACACAGGGGACATTTCTTTGTGATTTTAAAAATTGAAATTAAAATTATATTAAGAGCAGTATATACCAAAGACCCTACAATCTGTATAATCTGATTTATTTATCTTTAAGAAATGTTTATTCTCCTTTGAGTAAATATATCTGAGGTAAAAAAGAATAGCTACACGCAAAGATTTAACTACAAGAATGTTTATTTTAGGACTATTTGTAATATTGATCAGTCAGATATTCCCAGATTGTTCAATATACAGATTAGTTAACTAAATTACAGTTCAAAGATATTAAATTAACTCTCCTACAACCATAAAAAATTATGTAAAAGAATACTTAATGATGTGGGGAGATGTTTACTTCATAAATTGTTTTAGAAGGCCAATTATTGGGGGGAAAAATAAAACACATTTTAAAAATGAAAACAAGAAGGGGAAAAACATTGCTTTGGTTGACTTTTCTTATTGGGAAGAATATCTGTGTGGGTGATTAAAAAGCCAAACAGTTGAGAGTGTATATAATGAAAAGTCTCCCTCCTAAGTCCTGCTACCTTAATCCATTTCCTAGGGGCTTCCAGCTACACCTATTAGAAAGATGTTGACCAGAAGCAACCCACAAATGAAACACACACACAAAAGAAAGAAAAAAGAAGGAAAGAAAGGAAGGAAAGAGTGGAAAGAGAGACAGGGAAAGAGCAAAGGAAGGAAGAGGGGAAGAAATAAAGGGAAATGTACTACAGGAGAGACTTGGGTTGATTTTTTTTCCAGGAAGATTCCAAATAACAGACATTTATTTTAGCATATATGTTAAACATCTGAAGGCTGAAACTTAGTAACACTAATAAACATTAAATTATTTATATATGCAATATTTATAAAATAAGAAAGGGGTGGGGATTTAGCTCAGTGGCGCTGCCCCTACCTGGTAAGTGCAAGGTCCTGAGTTCAATCCCCGGTACCCCCCCCCCCCCCGCCAAAAGATAAGAGTCAGGATCAGAAGCTGGAACCTTTTTATCTGACAAGTGTTTGTGTCCCAGCAGGGTCCATGAGCTGCAGTGTGACACCACGGTGACCTCAGGCTTACAGCTTTGAGACGAGAGAGTGGAGGAGGCTGAAGCCTCGCCCTGGACCATGCCCTGGACCTGGGCAGCGACGCCAAATGACAGCCCCTAGGAGGGCCCCGGAAGTTGTCTTTCCGGTTGGCCTGTGATGTCCTCACCTCCTCCCACCCATTTAGGACCAGGCTGCATGCGGGCGCCCAGGCTCCAAGCAAGCCCAGCCCTAGTGTGGATGGCAGGGGAGAGGTCAGCGGCCCAGCAGCACACACAGCGGCCCCAGCCTCCCCGACAAGTTCCGGGTGTTCCTGCTCCCTTTCCACACTGCAAATGGGCCACACTCAAGGGGTGGGACTCAGGATGAAATTTGATAAAATTATTTTTTATGGCTCCCTCCAAGACATTTCTTAAGTGAACAGGAATTATTTTAGTGTGTGATTCAGCCTGATGGCTTATAAATAATTATCAGTGTATTTGTGAATACTTCCCATAGACATGAGCTTATGATTAGTAGGTGACTTTTCTTCTTGTATTTTTAGAAAATTCCATTGACGGCTCACCGTTGAGGGACACCTGGCTAGGGGCTCTGCTAAAGTTCACACAGAGGAGGGAGGCCTGGTTGTGGAGGGGAGCACCCTGGGAAAAGCAGGGGACAGAGGGCCAGGGATTTAGCTCGATGTTTCCAGTGCCTGCCATGAAAGCACAAGGTCCCGAGTTTGATCCCTGGTACCAAAAACAAAAAAAAGAAGGGGACAGAGGTGTCCACATAGGGGCACAGGGGACTGGGAAAGAGGAGGGAGAGATGCCAAAGGAGGAAGGAGTGAGACAAGTCATCTGTTTCAGACAAGGATTTTGTAACAAGCTATAGCTACACAGTACCCGTAGGTGCTTATCAAAACTTAGAAGTGTGTCCTCGCCCATAAAATCAATTGTCTGGTTTTCCCATTTAAAAAGGGCAAAATTAATTTTTCACAATTCTTTCCTTTTATGCCTTTCAATGTGTATCTAAAGCCTGTAATCCCAGCCCTCAAAGAGGCTGAGGCAGGAGGATCACCACAAGTTTGAGGCCAGTGTGGGCTACAGAGGGAATTCAAGACCAGGCTGAACTACATAGTGAGAGCGTGTCTCAAAAAACAAAAAGAAAACAAATATGTATCCAAGTGGAACTTTGTTTCTTTGGGGTGTATCTACCCAAGTACTCCTTGTCCTTAATCTCCCATCACAGGGCCCAGACAAGGAATTGACCGTATTATTGTTACCACTCCTTGCCTTGATGGTTTTAGGTCAAGAATCAGCAGGTGAAGTTCAGTCTGACAGTTCTCCTGATTTTACTTCCAACACATTAACAAATTTGTATTACTGCTGCGTCTGTAAGCCTGTGTGAAGGAGCGCTCCTGAGTGTCCTGCTCTGGTCTGATTTTAGCATTTAGTCCCCAAGGATGTGAGCAGTGACTCGTGCTTAGGAATCAGTGTCCCTGCTGAGCCCCAGGCCCTGGGCTGGACAAACTAAAGGCCAAAAGATCAACCAAACAGAGGAGCTCTGGTGTCCACAGCTCTCATCTCGGTCATTAATTCTGTGCACATTTTCTGAGCACTTACTATGTGCAGGATCCAAGTTAGACACTGGGGCCACCATGGCCAGGCAGACCTTGTCCCCACCTACCCAGAGCTCAGAGAAAGCACTGTGAGTATCCCCAGGAAACCAAGGCCAGGGACCCACTCGGCTCTGGATAGGACCGGCCACCTAGCTTTTCTCTCTTAAGACCCAAGTACTCAGCGCTATGTATGTGACAGCTCTCAAAAGCTCTAGTAAATAGACAAAGAAGTTGTAAGGAGGCCTCTACCTGCCCCACCACCCATAGGTTTCTACCCCATCTTTAAAAATTAGGAGAAGCCAGCTTTGGTGGCACACATCTATAGTCCCAGCGCTCTGGGAGGCTGAGCCAGGAGGATGGCAAGTTCGAGCCAGCCTGAGCAATTCATTCTTAGTAAGACTTGTGTCAAAAATTTAAAAGGGGAAGGGAATGGGGATATAGCTTAGGGTGAAGTTCTTGGGTTTTAAGTATCTCCTTAAAAATAAATAAAAAATAAAAATTGAAAGAAATGATTTGTGTCCTCCTTCCTACCAAGAAGCACAGCGCATTTCTTTATGGCAATATTATTTTAGAAGAAGAAATGTGCTGAAGACTTTAAATCCATCCTTCCCTAGAGGTGAATATATGAAAACGAAGACTGTAAGAGTATTTTCTTCCCTGTAAAGAGATCAGATGTGGAGGCCCTGAGAGTCCACCGCCTTTCCCGACATCCGAATCCTTTGCATTTTCCCAGAGCCCTTTCTTACTGCGCATTTGCATTTCGCCGTTATTGGATCCCAGGCCGCCCGGCTGCTGAGAGCCGGCAGCCCTGTCACGCTCTCTCTCATGCCGCGCATTACTCATAGTTTGAAAATCACTTTGACTCCCGCTGCGCAGCTATGATAATGTCAAATGAGTCATCGGCCTCCTCCAGCCTCCCGGAGCAGCAGCACCCGGGCTTCAAAAAGGAGAGAGAGCCAGAGAAACCCCCTTTGGGTGGGAGGGACGAATATTTAAACCGGTGGCTCAAAGCCCTGCTTCAGAGGAGTGGCCTGTTTCGCTTTCGATGCAATTTGAAAGGGAGAGTTGAAGTAAAATAGCTAACCCCGGTTAGTCTATTTACGGGAAGCATGCACCGCAGTCTGGAGTTTCTGTAAGAACTGGTGGCCCGGGGTGAGTGCAGAGGCTCTCTCTGGTCACTGTCTCATGGAGATCGCTTATTCCCAGGGCCCCCCTCCGAGGTCCCGCTGCCTGCGGAGCCGATGCCAAGCCGCGGGGAGAGGCACGGGCCTGCTCCGGGACCCTCCTCGGGGCACCCCGGGTCCAGGCGTCACCCTTCAGCCCAGACTTCCTTGGCTTTGCTGCTGTGCCCCTCGGGAGGTGCGGCCCTTGAGCCCCTGCACTGTTTTCAACATCATTTAAAAGCAGGGGGTCCCTGGGGCTGGGGGTTTCACAGCCTGGCTGGCCACGACACCTCCCCATCCAGTCTGGGCCAACCCCGCATTCCTGTCCAACTCAGGGTGACCCCTGGATAGGTTCACACTGTCCCAGAGAAGACACCCGGGCACAGCCCCACACCACCGGCCCATCATAACCCACCTTTGATAACTGAGAAACTGGGGTTCAGAGGCAGCTCTCTGTCCAGGGCTGCTCTGACTCCAAGTGCAGGGCACTTTACAGATGAGATGAATATTCAGAATCTAAACGGGGACAATGACTTGCTCAAGGTCACACAGCTGGTCATTGGCAAAACCAGCTGCCAAACAAGGTCTCCTGTCGCCCTCCAGGGTTTGCCCTCCTAGCTTCCAACTTCTCTCTCTGGACTTATTCTAGCCCTGATGCTGGAAGAGTCAGTGTCCCCAGGGCCACCTATACCAGTTACCCTGTCCATCTTACACTCTTGACACAAGCTTTCCAGGCCCAAAGATGGGCTCCCTGGGGAGGGAGAATCAGCAGCGGGGAGAGGCCACCAGGAGGAAAGGGTTAACCAGTCCCGAGCTGCCTGTGACAAGATGGTTACCAACACTCCAGAGGACTATAGCACTGACCAGTGCTGTCCTCAAAGCACGGCTTGCTCCAGCATGGGGTGCAGTGGGGTGCTGGTCTGCCCACCCCTGACCTGGGCCCTGTGGAGGGGCAGGTGGAGAGCCTACTCCAGCATTCTAGCTCCTGGTCCTCTCTGTCCCCATCCTCGGGACCCCCTCGGTGGGGGCCATGTAGGCATTATAGAGCCAGAACACCAAACTTCTCACTTGTCTACCCCTCTTGTGGGTGGCGCCTCCCCTGGCCCGGCCTTGGGGGACATTCCCCCATCTGGAGGGGTCTTGACCAAACACTTTTCCCCATGGTCTCCCTGAAGAAAGAACAGCCAAGACTCACATTTTGGGGTGATGTGCTGGAAATCTTTCAGGAAGGGTGGGCCATCCACAGAGAGGAGGATGTCTCCTCTTATCAGGTCTTCCCTTCTGTCCCATCCAATTTATCCTCCAGGCACGGCTGGTCAACTAGAGCTGACCCCACCCCTGCCCCCCAAAGCAACCAACAGCTGTTACTATATTGAGTGGCAATATGATGTCACACCATAGGTGACTAACAGGCTTCCCTGAGAGCCATCGTCTAAATATGACGGCCTTCCATCATCCTGACCTATTCCCGGACAGCCCTGAGTGGGGGGCTTAATGCTGACTCCAAGGACTGAGTGACTGCCTGGGATTCTGGGGCCACACAGCCACCCCCACAGGCAGACCCTTTCCTTAGGAGAAGAGGGGCTGTCAGCAAGACAGCTTGGCCCACTGGCCTGACTTCCAAATCAGAGCCATCAGCAGCATGTGAAATAGCCCAGGAGCATCGAGGCGGGGCGTTCATGCATATTCACCACGCCAGGCGCTGGGTTACATTCTGTAACACAGGTTTGCATTTAATTTTCAAACTGCCCTGAGGAGGTCATTATAATCCCAATGGGGCTAGAGAAGCTGAGATCAGAAGGGGTGAATAACTTTCCCAAGGTTACAGAGCTGATGCTGGAGGGGCTCCGACCTCAGCCATCTGTGTGACTGGCATGGAAAGGACTCTACACAAAGTTTTGCCTCAACACTTGTGTGTGTTTTGAATAGGCTTTATTTTGTAGAGTAGCTTTTGATTCACAACAAAATAAAGCAGCAAATACAGAGATTTCTCAAATACTCCCATCCTCACAGGGGCATAGCTTCCCCTCTCCTCTACATCCCCGCCAGAGTGGCCCGTTTCTTACAATCAATGAACCAGCTGGTGCATTGTCTCCTAAAGGCCATTTTTCCACTGGGCTCTCTTAGTGATGTGTATCCATGGGCTTGGGGAAAGTGGGGGAGCATCGCTTAGGGTTGTATTTTTTCAGTACAGGGGACCTAACCCAGGGCCTTCTCACTAAGCTACATCCCCAGCTTGTTTTTCATTTTTATTTTGAGACATGGTCTCACTAAGTTGCCCAGGCTGGGTTCGAATTTTCCACCCTCCCGCCTCAGCCTCCCAGAGTTCTTGGATTACAGGCAAGAGCCACCACATGAAGCCTTGGGTCAAATTATTAATGACACATGTATCTACCATTGCAGGATCATACAGAGTGGTTTCACTAACCTGAAAATCTCCTGCTCTCTGCTGTCCCCCACCCCCAATTGCTGGTAACCAATGATATTTTTTGTCTCCAAGTTTTGCCTCTTTCCAGCGTCACAGCTGGAATTCTGCAGCTTTCAGATTGGTTGCTCCCAGGGGGCGGTGCGCACTTCTGGTTCCTCCATGTCTTTTCCTGGATGGATGGCACCGTACTGCTTAGCGCTGAAGAACCATCCATGGTCTGGATGAACCACGTCTTAGGGTCCATTCGCCTACCGAGTCACCCGAGTCTTACCACCCCATTCTGGAGCCACGGTTACTGGAAACAGAGATGGCCCAGGCCCTTGGCCTCCTCCTGTGGGCCCCGTGCTGCCCCTCTCTCCTGCCAGTGCACACAGCCTGGCAGGGGTGCGCCCTGCCAGTCCCTCCTCCCTGTGCCATGTCAGCAGCCGGGAATCAGTGGGTCCACCAGGGGGGCTTAGCCTCGCAGCTCCGGAAGGAAAAGCTGGAGGAGCCTTGACCCTCGGGTCCAGGGACTCCCCACGCTTGTTCTCCAGGCTGCGATCCACCCGGTATTCACCCAGCCCTGATACTGGCTGTGGGCAGACCCTGTGTGGAGGCCCTGGACCCCCGCGTGACGCTCGTGGGCTCGGGAAGCGGGGCGTCTGGGAGGATGAGGGCCTGACACAGCAGAAAGAGTCAGGAGGGCCGTCTCTGCCACGGCCACACACCGAGGACAGGCCCCGGGAAGGCTCAGTGGCACCCCGAGCTGGCCCTCATCAGACGCGGGATCTGCCAGAGCCTGGGTCTGGACGCTCCGACTCCAGACTGTAGGGACCCGCGCCTGTCTCTGTGCTCCCAGGGCCCAGGCCGCGACAAGCACCTGGCAGAGGAGGATGTGTTTACACGGTGTTTGTGCGGCTGCACAATCCAGCGCTTCATTCACAAATACCTTTGTGGGGGAGGTGAGCATAAAGCTACAGACCAAAAAGAGGAAGCCCTCGAGGCCGTGGCAGTGAACAGTGGTCCTCCACTCAAAATTGCTGTTTATTGCCAATACCATATTATAATTACCAGTTGTTAAAATAAATGCGTACATCGCACTTTCTGTTTTAGGACCCCGCTGTTTTCACATAAATGGTAAAAGCTACTTGTTGCCTGAAAGGGCTGTACAGGCTGAAATATAAATAGATTAAAGAAAGTTTCAAATAAATTCCTGGAGGCCAGATCGGCAAGGAGTTATTAAAGTGGAGTTAGGCACAATCGGGGCGCATTCCTTCCCTGTGACAGTGAGGTCATGAGGGTGAGTGCCATCATCTTCGGGGCTCCATCTGGGCAGGTGCCCAAGTGGCCAGGGCGAGTGGATGGCCCATGGCCTCTGCCAAGGAGCAGCTCGGGAACTGGGATCTACCCAGGGTCCTTTCTCTGAGCCCTACCCACCTGCCACCTCTCTCTCCGGGAGCCGGGGCAGTGTCCCCAAAACACTTTGTCCACAAAGCATTTTGCTTTGTGTCACACTCTGAGTCACCAGCACGGTTGGGAGCAGACCCAGATTTTTGCTCTTTTGCTTGCTGGGAGTGTTTGCCGGATCACAATCCTTCCACATTAGTGGCCGTCACATTTATGGCTTTAATGACATTTCATGGAGCTTCCGGGTTGGTGGAGTGCTGGGGAGATAAACAATCAAAGGCTCGATGACACACCCGCGCTTCATTACCGAAGGGTTAAAAATGGCCACGGACCTCAGTGTATCACTCCGGCGGGGACTGATTCCTACATCCGAGGAGGACAAGCCCTCATATCCCTGCAAGGCAGAAGAGAGGAGAGGGGAAGACAGGCAGCCAGCAGCCCTTGGAAACCGCAATCTCAGGCCCATCTTTACTTAATGCCACTACTGTCACATACAGGACATGTCAGTTTGCCAGGCACCTCCATGCCCATTGCCCTACCTGAGTCTCACGACAGAGGTGGCTGTGACGCATGTTGAAGGCCAGGTGACTCGGACCCTCTCCCACTAACAGGCCACTGGATCCCAGGCTGGTTGCCTCACCTGGACCTGAGCACCCACGGTTACAAAACCGAGGCTGAGCAGAGCACAGTGGTGCATGCCTGTAATCCCAGCTACTCCAGAGGCTGAGGCAAGAGGACTTCGTAGTGAGACCTCGTCTCAAAATAAAAAATTTAAAAAAGAAGGTATTTCTTCTACCCTGGCCCAGCTGCGGCCAATGGTAGAAAGGAAACCCAGAGACCAGGGTGGACCTGTCAGGTGGAGATGAGGGTGAGCCACCCTTTATCGCCAAAGATGTGGGTACACCTAGGGAAAAGGACTTTTTTTTTTCTTTTGTGGTATTGGGGATTGAGGCTGAGCTATCAAGCCGTGGAGGGGGATCTCGCCCTCCGGAAGTTTCCGCAAGCATCGTTAGCACAGGGGAGGTGTTTGGAGTCCAGGCCGCGAAGTTAACATCCAGAGAGGTTAATAACTGGATTCAGAGCTCATGAGTAATGTGATGGTGATAAATGCGCCTCGCTGGATCTCACAGATTGGTGGGTGTCGGAAACACTGAAACCTCAGCCTTTCTCCCCCAGCACAGATGTAAGCACATGCTGCGAGGCTGACGCTAAGAAGCAAGGGCTCGAGGCCTGGCAAACTCTAAACTATTGGGTCAGGATCACCGGGCAGCAGGATGCCCGGGTTAACCAAGGAGGACTTCCAGGAGGAGGGTCCAGAAGGACTTCGGGAGCCTCCAAAGGAGGCTGTGCTCTCTGCGATCATCACTGTCTCAACAGCCAACACTGCAGTACAAAGGCCAGAAGACCCGGCTCTCTCGCCTGGCCCTCCTTCGGGACCTCCTTCTGGACCCCAGACCTGGTCCCTTTAAGGCATCGAAACTCCGTGAACATTCTAGCTCAGCCTCCCCGCGGCGCGCTGACGTCACCCTTGGGTGAAGCGCTGACGTCAGCGCGCTCTCCGCGGGGGTAGCCGCAGGGGAGGGCGCTCGTGGCTAAATTTAGCTCGGGCGGCTCCGCCCCGTCGCGTGAGGTGACGGCAGGTGGGGTCGCGGTTGTCTCCGGCTCTCGCTGCCCCGCCGCGGGTCCCCCCAGGACGTCCCGGGCGGGTTCTGGAAAGTACTCGGGTGGGCGTGGCCCTCGTGACCGCGGCCCGAGCGCAGGGACCTGAAGGTCACCGGGTGCTGGGCCGCGCGGGGCCACCAAACCCGGGCTGAACCCGGCGCCACCGGGCGACCGTCCGGGAGCCGGCGAGAGGCTTCGTTCTGCAGGGCCGGGTGCCGGGCACCTGGCGACCTCCGCCTCCCGGTTCGGGCCGGGGGAAGTCGCGCCCCGAGGCCCCGCGTCGCCGAGGGCCCACGCTGTGGGCCGCCGGGTGGCCGCGTGTCGCTGTGACCCACATCCTCAGTGCGGGGCGCTGTCCCCGCAGGCTGCCCGCGAAACCGTGTTCAGTAAGGCCCCGCCCCCAAGATGGTGTTGGAAAGCGCGGGGTGATGGATGCCGGGACGGCCTGGGCGGGCGGGCGGGTGAAGCAGGCGGGGACACTGTCTAGCCAGGGGCCTTAACATTTCCTGTTTCAAGTTTAGAAAACTACTGTGGCCATAACAACTTGAACGTTCCCTTCCCCGAGGGGGACAGTGGTGGAAAGGAGTTTTGGAGCAAAGGTAGCCTTGGGGATGATGACAAAAAACGAATGACAGAAGTGATTTCGAGTGTAATTTCCATCCGCGTTCTAGAAATAGCCCCATTGGCTTTTGTATATTGGACATTTTTCAAGTGCACATGGAACCCAGGAATTTTGTAGCGTTTTATTTCCCATTCTGTACAGTGGACCCTTGAGTTGCGACCTTATGAACAATTTGGGCTATGATCGGATTTTTAGTTTTAATTTACAACCAAAGTCTTGAGTTACAACCCGAATGCTGGCCACTTGTGCTTCCAGATGGTCTCAGATACAGATTTAACCCTTAGAGAGTTGTGGAAGGAACATGACAGCTTCCTTTCCTGTGTGCGGTTAACTGAGAAATCCTGGGCCAGTGTCTCTCTAAGGACACTGAGATCCGCTTGTGTACAGGAGAGAGACTGTGAAGGCTGTGTGGAGGAGCCTGAGCCTTCAGTTGACCACCTTGCGTTACAACCAGCCCTGGAAAATAAATTGAATTCCTAAGTCAATGGTCCCCTTTATTTGTAACAAATACATCCAACTGTGTGCATCCTCTTTTATATTGTCACATAGCAACACATGTCTCTTGATCCTAATTTTGTACAATTGTAAGCAAGTTTTCCTCCATGTTGTGCCTATTTTGGGAGGATGTTGAATTGAGCAGGTGTGAATAAAGATGATTCATGTTCTCACACTAAGCTAATTTCCCTTTGGGTTGTTTTGTGTGTATGGAATGTATAAGAACTATAACATAAAAGTTTTCATGATCAGAAATTAAAGTTTTTGCTTTAAAAATACCATTGGAGGGCCAGGGGTTTAGCTCAGTGGTTTCGCCGCCTGCTGCGCAAGCTCGAGGACCTGAGTTCGATCCCCAGTACCAAAAAAACCCATTGGAATGGGCCAAATGCATCCTGCAAGCAGCCTGTTAGTGGTTCTGCCAAGCCCCCCTTGCCCTCAAACATACCCACTTTCTTGAAACATAGGTCTGTTAGTTATTGGTCACTGTGTCGGAATTGCTTGCTTGTATGTTTGTATGCCTTTACTTTTGTATCTCTCACATCTAGAATGGTACTAGTGTGTAGTAAGAATTACATGGTTTTTTTCAGTTTTGTTTCATTGAATAAATGTGGTTTCTGGAACCAGATTATACATTTTGGAAAGAAGAAGGCTTTTTACTAGTTAAGAAAAATTGTGCTGCAGACTTATTTTAGGGAATAATATTCCAATACCACTATCAATAAGAAAGAATAAAGGAAAATAAAATTAACAAGCACATTCTAAATTATTTTGTGATCTAAATAGTATGGGGCACCTTTTGATTCGAGAGTGGTGCTCTGCAGCTCCCCAGTTCCTAACACTAACCCCCACATGGCTACTATTAGTAGTCAGGGCCTTGTCACATAGGAGCTGGCGATTCTTCCAGCTTTAAAGCAAAACATGTCAGTACCTCTGCTGTGGGTGGATAAGACGTGCTAAATGGAGTGTTTACATTTGAAACAACATTTCTGCAGGATGACTCATGGCCTACCCTGAAATTTAAGGAGATAAAATGAAAAGATTGCACTTACCGTCTTTCTCAAAGTTAACCATTGTTAGAGATCTTTGCCAGTCAGATTTAGCAGGCTGGAACTGATGCCGTGCTCTTGTTTTGTTTTTGAGACAGGGTCTCGCTGTGTATCCCAGGCTGGCCTTGAACTCATGCCCATCCTCCTGCCTCAGCCTCCCAAGTGGTAGGACTACAGGCATGCACTACCATGCTCAGCTGCCATGCTTAGTTTTACACAAGACAAATGACAGCAATATAAGTTGCCATCAAAGATTTAGGACCTTGCACTTGCAAAGCAGGCGCGGTGCCACTGAGCTAAATCCCTGGCCCCAAAGATTTACTTTTAAAAGTAAATATATAGTTATAATAGTTAATATGTTCAACAATAACCTAGTTCCTCTGCAAAACCCTAATCAGCTCATATTTTTACCCCTGTTATGTTAAGCAAGTGGTGATGTGTGTGTGAAGGAAGCACTCCAGTTGAATTTTCCCATTAAAGAGTTACATGATGAAACAATGCAGCTTTTATGGAAATAGGAGAAAAAACTAAAAGGAAAGAACCAACAAGGAGCAATTTGCTGTTGAATAATTCCTCCTCCCTTTGATACCACCTTCATTACGAATGTATCTTTAGGCTCTGTTTGTCCCGGGTTTCTTTTTTCTCTATAAAATGAGCCTGCTGTAATACTGAGTACTGTGTGTCGGGGCCTGTACTCAATCCTTTCTGTAGCTATTTCAATTAATCTTTTTTACAATCCTTTGATGAATGGGCCGTTTGCAGGCTCAGTGAGATTAGGGAACTGAAGTCACACAGTTATTAAGAAATGGCTGTGATTTGAACCTAGGACGTAGGTATGGAATTTGTTATAAGGAACTGAGTCACACAGTTCGGGTGGCTGACAGGCTCCACAGCGTGCAGGCTGAGGTGGCAAGCTTCGGACCCTGAAGATCTGATGGTGGGGCTGCAGTCTGAGCCTGAAGGCAGGAAAAAGCTGACATACAGTTAGAAGGCAGGCAGGAACTTTTTAGCCTGTGGAAGGCCAAACTTTTGGTAGTGTTTAGGCCTTCAAACTGATTGGATAAAGCTCACCTGTTCCCAGAGGCACTCTGCTGTACTCAGTCTGTTAATTTCATCTAAAACTCCCTGACATACTCTGACTACTCACAGTAATGTAGGGCACCCACAGTCCGGTCCACTTTGACACAGAAATACTTATCACACAAATCTGATTTCCAAAGATCTTGATGTTTAAATTGTCTCCTACCCTCCTCTAAGACACACGCTTTAGGGTGTAGGAAGTAGTTTTAACCCTGGGTCTTTCATTCCCTCACCTGGAATGTCTGGAATGTCTGCCGGAGCTGACCAACACATACTTGAAGACCAGAGTTCACTGGTGCAGGTGTTTAAATCTCAGTAACCAGCTCAGAATTCTCAGCAGCAACCACAATGCAGCCATTTCCTGCCTCAGCAGAACGTCCCAGCTTCCTAATCACAGTCCAGGCTTTCTAATTCCTTCTTCCAGTCCTCTTCGTTGACCTCTCTGAAGGCTTCCAAGCCCAAAGAGCTCATGTGGTTCCCTTCTCAGCTGCCACCTTAGGGCCACTTATTTCTTGCTTATTCTTTTTTGTTTGTTTTCTTGTTTTTCAAATGAATTATGTTTTAATTTTCCATTATAAAATACATATGAACACACTGAAGAAAATTTTGGAGATATAGATAGGAAAAAGAAAGATCTAGCTCATGGAATAGTCTACATAGTACACCATTAAGATGTTTGCAAAATTTTCCTTAGATATTTCTAGTTAAAATCACCATGCCTAACATTCCACCAGGTTCGTAGCACAATGATAAGTGAGTCAAAAGTTATCCCATCTATCAGGTGATTTTTAAAATTTGAATTTTTAGCAGACTCAAAGTTGCACTCTCTTTTTATTCAAAGCAACCAAATTAAATTCACAGAATCCAGAAAAATAAATTTGGCCAAAAGCTCAAAGGCTTGACTCTCACCTTTCTCCAAGAAGACATTTTTGACAAAATAGCAGAATAACCACAAGAGTGGTGGTGTAAACAGTAGAAATTTATTTCTTAAAGCTCTGGACACTAGAAGTCTAAGATCTAGGTGTTGCCAGGGTTGGTTTTGTCCGCGGTATCTTCCTTTAGGTTATAGACAGTTGCCTTGTCACCGTCTTTACAGATCTTTCTTCTGAGCACAGATAGTCCTGGTGTCTCTCTCCCTTCTTATAAGCACATTACTCATACTGGATTACAGCTCCATGCTTTTTTTTTTTTTTTTAAGGTTTTCATTAAGTTTATTGGTACATTTTAGGTATATAATACAGTTACATTCATCGTTGTACCTGTACATGATGTATCTTAGTTCTTATTTTTTCCCCATTCCCTGCCCACCCTTCCCTATTAACAGAGACTTGTTTCCATTTTTTTTCTCATATTTTTTCTTTTCCCTTCTTTCCTTTCCCCTACCCTTTCCACTTCCCCAATTCCTTTAGACCTTTTCTTCCTATTTCACATTATCAGTTATACCATTTGAACCTTATTTGCACGTTTAGTTTTGCACACCAGAGAAACTACTCAGTATTTATACATGTGTGTCCTATTTATTTCACTTGAGTATGGCCTCAATGTGCAGCCACTTAGCTATAAATGTCTCTAGTTTCTCCTTCTTTATGGTTGAGTAGTACTCCATTTTATTTAAAAAGAACCTACATTTTCTTTATCCAGTTTCCAGTTGATGGGCACTTGGGCCGTTTCCAAGTTTTAGCTATTACAAACTGTGCCGCTATAAACATGGGTGCGCATATATCACTGTGGTATGATTCTTTTAATTCTTTTGGAAAGATACCCAGCAGAGGAATAGCTGGGTCAAATGGGACCTCTAGTCCTAGTTCTTTGAGGTAGTTCCATACTGATTTCCACAGTGGTTGCACCAGTCTGCACTCCCATCAACAATAGAGAAGGGTTCTTTTTTCTCCACACCCCCACCAGCATTTGTTATTGGATGATTTCTTGATAGCAGCCATTCTTTCTGGGGTGAGGTGG
>NW_004624771.1:17884634-17998256 GCF_000247695.1 Heterocephalus glaber | reverse complement strand
ATTTTGTCAAATGCCTTTTCTGCATCTATTGAGATGATCATATGGTTTTTGTCCTTGACTCTGTTAATATAGTGTATTATATTTATTGATTTATGTACATTGAACCATCCTTGCATCTCTGGAATAAATCTGACTTGTTCAGGGTGTATGATCTTCTTGATGACCCTCTGTATTCTGTTTGCTGGTATCTTATTGAGAATTTTTGCATATATGTTCATTAGGGAAGTTGGCCTGTAGTTCTCTTTTTTGGTTGGGTCTTTCCCTGGTTTTGGAATCAAAGTAACACTTGCATCCAGAAATGAATTTCTTGCCTATTCTTTAAAAAATTTTTTTATTGGTATATGTTTGTAATTGGTATATGTTATGTAATAATAATTACATTTGTCTCAAGGAATTGGTACACACACAGAAACACTATCTTGATCTCCCTTATCGCTACTGTTCAATCCTCCAGTACAAAAAGACATCACTTAATTACCCCTTCCTATATTCCTGTGTTAATAGTCTTTATTTTTTAAATCCAGTTCTTTTGATGTTTTTTTTCCTTTGCCATTTTTAGAAGCTGAGCTATAATTATGTTTTAGAGAGAAAGTGAATCTATCAAGTAATGAAACTAGCTGGTAATGCTTTGTACTTAAGTATTAAATAGAGTTCGGGGCATGTAACATGAGCAGCAATATGATGATATTCTGTAAGTTTAAATCATTGCCTGAGAGTGTTATTTTCTGTTTGAGATTTTTGTCTAAATATATTGTCTCTGCACACTGTGGTTATGATATTTTGCAATTCAAATGCTTATTTTTAAAAGTATTTCCTAACACTTTCCCTATGTCAAATTTAAAAGTATTGATATTGATGTATTAGATTGTATAATATAAATTTGATTATTAGCTTTATAAGAAATATTAGTCTTCTATCACTCATGAAAATAAAGTTTGCTTTGCACCTAAATTGCATATTTTATTTTATTTTATTTTATTTTTACCTGGCTAGTTTACATTTCAGGCTTTTAAAAAATTCAGGTATAATTTACATGCAGTAAAATTCAATTGTTGAGGTATGAAGTTCTGTGGAGTCTGAAAAAGTCATAAAACTATTATCAAAACCAAAACAAAACATCTTTATCACCCAAGAAATTCCCTTGTGCCCCTTTGTAGAAAATCCCATTCCTGAGAATAAAATTTTAAATAAAATTAATAAAAGAAAACTTAAAAAAATGTCATGTACACTGGTTCAGAGACATTACTATTATAAACTACATTATAAATTTATTTTATTTTATTATGGTTTGGGTTTTTTTGAGCCAGGATCTTGCTATGTAGTCCAGGCTGGCTTTGAACTCGTTATGTTGTTTAGGCTAGCCTCAAGCTCATTGCAATTCTCCTGCCTCAGCCTCCTGAGTGCTAGGATTACAGGCATGCATCACCACACCTGGTTATCACTTTAGTTAGTGAAAATGAAAATATTAATTGAAATAGCCTAAGATTTTGAAAATATTATTCTAAAATGATTGAATAGAAGTGCTACAAATGAGACTTAAAGTAAAGGATTGCTTTGATTGTACTTTATTTAGTATCCCTAATGTACATTTCCTTTCTTCACCCTACCGCCCATCTCCCCAGATGTCTTGATCTGAAGAAGTCCTCAAGGCGTGTTCTCTGGGTAGCTTGCATTTTAACTTCTCTGACTCTTAAAAGTGAAATAGTCCTTCTGCCTTCCTGAAATAAGCGAAGACCATATTGCCTTCCTTTGCATATTATAATCTCTTCCATGCAAAAGTAGCTGAAATACTTGTTAAATGAATGAATTTTGTTGCAATGGTTCTAAGCTGAGTCGAGAGGGATCTGAGAGTGATTTGTATTTCCTCCTGTAAACATCAAGCATACAGATACTACTAGAGCAAAATGGTAGCTTCTAGTGTTAAATTATGATTAGAGTTTATGGAGCCTCTTTCCTGTTTTACAAGACTCTGAGTTTTGCTTGATTGGGAGATGTGATGTGTAATATAAAAAATTTAATGAGTTTTTTGTTTTATTTTTTTCCAAAATAATCCAAAAATTCTATTTGCGTGATCTTTTAGATGATTAATTTTAAATGCTTTGAAAGAAAGAAACAAGCCAGAGAGTATATTAAATAATCTAAAGGGACACAATTGGACATCATTTTCCCAGTGGCAAATCTAGTTCTCCCCATTTCTGCCCACATGCTCTCCTTTTTCTGGTAGGATGGACACAGCCTCTATGGCCTGCCTTTCACTTTCTCATGGAATCTTATCCACTCTTGCTTACTTCAGCTCTCTATCACTCTTCTCTCCTGCCCAATGCAGTTTTCTCTGTCATTCTTACAGACATTCTGCTACAAAATATGTTTAAAGGATTCAAGTGCTCTTGACATACAGTGGTTCAACTTTTCACTGGTGAAAAAGCAATATGCATCTAGTAGAAACTGACTTTAGAGTTTGGAATTTTGATCTTTTCCCAGGCTAATTATGAGCCACACAATACTCCCACAATGCTGCCCAGTGGAAGAGCTGAGGGCCCCCAGCCAGCCAGGGAAACTTGAGGGGAACTCTGCTGTTTCCTGTGTTGCTATGATGTTTGGTAGATTAAATGCATTAAATGCATTTTTCACTTACACTGTTTTCCACTTACTATGGGTTTAGTGGGAATGTAACCCCATTGTAAGTCAAGGAGCATCTTTATTTTAAATCCCATCTCTGTAGGCTTCAGCTCTTCCCCACTCCCAGCTACCCTCCTATCTCAGTAGCCAGATAGGAAAACGTCTCCTCTTCCTCACCTCATATGACTCCACTCTGCAGCTGGGTCTTTGTCCCCATCACTTTACTGAAATTGCTCTTGGAGAGATGAGGCCTGGGTTGCCAAATTCACAGGCCAGTTCTTAGTCTTCAACTTTTTTGCTCCCCCACCCCCAGCATTTGATATGGCTAATTACTCCCTCCTTTTTGAAATAGTTTCTTCTCTAGACATCCTAGGCACCATATCCTTCTGGTTTCTCTTGGATACACGTCTTGTATTCTTTTTTGTTTTTGTTTTTGTTTTTTTGTTACCGGGGATCGAACTTGGGTCCTTGCGCTTGCAAGGCAGGCGGCGGAACCACTGAACTAAATCTCCGGCCCGACGTCTTGTATTCTTGGCCTCAAAATGTAACCAAGACTGATTCTTGGGCCCTGACTTCTACCTTTATTCCTTAGATTTTTTTTTAAAAGTCTGGTCGTGCTTCAAGTGCCACCACTGCACTGATAATCTCCAAAATTAAATCTCTAGTCTTTTCTTCGTGAATGCCAGACTTTTCCCACTTTCTACCGGCATATTTACTAAGCATCTCACCCTGCGCCTTACCCAGCAGCAAGCCTCCACTCTACCCCCAGAGCACATCCAGAGCCCTGCCTTTTTGTTCATCTGTGCAGCACCCACCGCAGCCCTTGACAGCATCATCTCAGTCTGGATTTCAGTAGTAACCTGCTTCTGGTCTTGCTGCCCTACTGCCAGTTGTTCGCACAACATCTAGAGAGACTTTAAAAATTCTGTCACTTCTTGTTCAGAACTCTAATGGCTTCCTGTCAGGTTACAAATCAAATTCTAAATCCTCATCATGCCCCGTGTGGCCTTTTTCTCCAACCTCATCTTTTACGACCTTTCTCCTTGCTTACTCTCTGCTCCAACCACGCTGTTTGCTGTTCCTCCACCATACCAACTCCATACCTCAGGATCTTTGCACTTTGTTGTGGTTTAGATCTAAAATGTTCCCAAAGAGCTCGCACGTTCAGAGGTGGAGTTTCAGAGGGTGACTGGACCCTGGGGACCCAGACTTCGCCACACCTGACATCATATTCATTTGCTGTGGGTTCTGTTTCCTTCACCAGGATCTCAGAACCACCAGAGCCAGGCATTTGTATCACCTCTGCATAGAATGAGCCATGGTTCCTAGATGTTTTTAAATGAATGAATCAGTGTTTAAGAGAGAATAGGTCTAAAGCGATGCTGGGGTCAGCGTCTGAAAAACCTTTAATGTTCTACTAAGCTGAATTTTAGGTAATTCGAAATCACAGCTGGCTTCTGTAGTGAAGTCAAATGATGAAGCCAGGTTTTATATGCGCATAGGTTGCATGTGGAGGACACCAGAGGCCGTGCAGGCTTAGGACGCTGTAACAGGACAGCAACTCACCTAATGCTCCCCTGTCACTCTGGCTGCGCCTTCTCAGTGCCAGACCAGGAGGTCACCACAACTGCATAATCTGACATTTGGAGCGGGTCTTGTCCTGCCAGTGGGGGTGGCATCCCATGTCAGAGTGCCTTTGTCCTGGGCCCCTGCACAACCTCTTCTCCCCTGCTCTGAGCCCAGGGAGGCTGCTGGCTAAGGGCTGCGGCCCTAGGCTGGTGGTGGCTGTCTTTCTCCACCTAGGGACAGGCTCTGTTGAGAATCCCTCCCCACACAGCCGAGTTCTTGCGGGCTTCTGATATTGCTGCCTCCCCGGGCTCTTCAGACCTGGGAGTGTAAAGAATTCTTGCTCTAACCACTCCCCAGTTAGATTCCTTTAATCCAAACCTCACCTTTGTGAACTGGCACTTAATCAATCATTTTAATTACACTTGAGGAGTTAGTGGGATTAAGCAGAGCTGAAAACACTCATTTCCGGTCCATGTCTACTGTTCCACAGAAAAAGTTTAATTAGGGACTGAGTGTAGCGATAACAAGCACTTTCATGTTTTGTTTGCTTACTTGTTTTTTTGTTTGTTTTGTTTTGTTTGTTTGTTTGTTTTTGTGGTACAGGGGATCCAACTCAGGACCTTGCACTTCCATGCTTGGCCCCACTGAGCTAAACCCGCAGCCCTTCTTGTTTTTTTGTTTTGACACTGATAAATGCACCAGATTATAATGCTAAATAAAAATGTATCAAATATAAACATAGACTGTTTCAGGTCTATGTTGTGGCATTGAAGTGGGGAAGGGCTAAGGACAACAATCCCAAAAGGGAGACCAAAAAAAGTGATACACAAAGATAAAGAGAAAAAAAGAAAAGCACCCCAAGGCTGAGGCACCTTGGCTTTCAAGGTGCTAAGAAAATGACTGGGTTTTTTTGTTTTTGGTACTGGGGATCGAACTCGGGTTCTTGCGCTTGAGCAGCAGGCAGCAAACCACTGAGCTGATTGCCCAGCCAAAATGACTCAGTATACCATGCTCTCACCATTTTGCGAAGTGCTAATTCTTTACTTGCTTTTTACCCTTGAAATCCTCAGGAGTTACCTTTAGGACCTCACAGCTGTCCAAGTAGAGGGCAGAATTGTCTTTCAGAATACAAACACAGGTGGCCCGTGGGCTTGGGAATAATTACTCTCCTAATTTATATTTTGGATAAACACGGGCTTTCATATATTGAGTTTTCTCAGAGGGAGGAAAAGAAGAATGGCAGCAGAGAAGAGAAAAGAAACATGATGATAAAAGAGAGAAAGGGAGAAGAATTTATTGGATGATGAGTGACTGGTAGTGAGTGAATGAATAAACTGAAGAACAAAGTACCAAAAAAGAGCAATATTGTCCTACAGATTGCAATATTAGCCATTTTGGCCCTATAATGTCTACAATAAAAAGGGAAAAGAGTAAGGAAGTTGTACAAACAACACAGGGAAAATAAGTTCTAAATGTTTCGGAAAAAATAAAGTAATGTAAAAGTTTACTTTTATACAGTGCCAATTCAATGTATTACATAGTAATAAGGTTCAGTAAACAGAGTTCAAAGTATTTTGCCTGGTCTGAATTTCACAAGCACTATGGAGCACCTAAATTATGTACAAATGAAACAAATAGTACTTTTTCTTGCTCAATGAATACAGAAAAAGGTATTTCTTTCCCATATATTCCCAAATTATCAAGTGTAAGAGTAAAGACAATTTCAAATAAGCAAAGTGTTGGGAAAAATTCTCATTTGCCCTTACTCAGGAAGACCCTGGAACAGGATACTTTACCAAAATGAGAAAATAAACAAAGAACATACTGGTAACATAGTAGATTGAAATAAAAATTGAAGGAGTATAGATGACAGGAAATAGGTAAGAAAATAGAAGCTAGAGATAAGAGGAAGAGAAAAACATTCGCTGAGAGAATACTCAATTTACACAGATTCAAGAATAAGTTGGCAAATCTGTCTCTTACATTCTCTGGTGGCCAAAGAAAGCAATACATATGTTCAGTTTTAATATAAATAATTTGTATTTAATATCCTCAAAGTGGTTGCTTCCCAAAAGATCTTCTGTAGATCTTAGCAAAAGGGTCTTTTTGCTCTTAACTTTATCCTTACAGTAGATTGTTGTGTTTAATGTGATGGTTTTCATAGTACACCCATGCTAGTCATCTTTGCATTATGATAACAAACTACCAGAGATAATCAACTTATAAGAAGAAAGGTTCATCGTGTTTCACTGTTTCAAAGGCTTTCGTTCCTGCCTTGTTGCTTTGGGCCCTGTTCCTTTGGGCCTGTGGTGAGGCAGCCATCATGGCAGAGAGTGCCTGGCAAAGAAAGATTGTTTTCATCATGGCCGCAGGGAAAGAGAGAGGAAGAGACCAGTGTAGATAGCTCTCTTTAGGATACGCCCCCAATGACCTAAAACATCTCCCAAGGCCTTGCCTCTTGAAGGTTTCACCACTTCCAATAGAGCCTCACTGACTAAGCCTTTAACTCAGGGGTCTTTGGAGAACATTCCAGATCCAAACTGTAGCATTCCGTCATAGCCCCTCAGCACTAAAACAGCAGTTCTGTAAAGACTAACTCATGGTTTTGGAGGTGGACCCAGGGCACGGCTGATAGGGTTGTTCAGTGAACACTGCATTAGCCTTCATGAGAGGCCAAGAGGACTGCTGGTGGCAGTATAGGTCTCTTGCCCCACAGCAGCCTCCTCTAAGCAAACCAGGGGCCTTGACTTGTCCTTCTAGGGGATAGTTCAGCTGCTCTCTGGTCACGGAGCTGTTCACTGGGGTCTTGTGCCTCACTCCTTGTCAATGGCTCGGCAGAGTGGACCTTCTTCCCTTCATTTCTGAGGGTTTTGGTAGATGGAATTTTCTCTAATGCCTTACATTTCTAAAAATGCTTTAGTACTTTTAGACTGGATTTTCTGTCCCTCCCATTAATCTCTACTTATGAATCAATTCGAGATAGAAAATTCTGGTGACCTTGCTACTGGCACAGGTAGCATTTGGCATATCATTAAGCAGTCTTCCATATCCTTTCCCATAACCAGGCATATACTAATATATGAGTTTTGTTAAAAGCCATAAAGTTGGGAAAACTAACTGAAATTTTAGTTATCTATCACATGTTATTCCCATAACCACTCATGAGAAATTACTGTAGAGTTTTGCAAAAGTCAAACCCATATACTTGTTTGTTTGTTTGTTTGAGACAGGGTCTTGCTATGTAGTTCAGGCTGGTCTTGAACTCACTATGTGGCCCAGGGTGGCCTCAAAGTTGCAGTGATCCTTCTCCCTCAGCCTCTCAAGTGCTGGGATTACTGGTGGGCCCCACCCTGCCCAGCAAGCCCATATATTTTCTTCTGATAGCTTTCCATTAATAATTCTGAGAAAAACCAAGCATAATTTTTCTAATCCATTGAGTGTTTGCCATTTTTTTTCTTTACTCAGGCAGAAATTTATTTAAAATTTTTTTCTTAATTTTTTTTTTTTGGTATGGGGATCGAACTCAGGACCTTGCACTTGCAAGGCAGGCAGCAGAACCACTGAGCTAAATCCCTGTCCCTTTTCTTAATTTTTACTAGCACATTTGGAGTTCATAGTGATTATATTCAACTGTCATTGTTTAACCTATAAAGTACTAGTTATTAAGTCACAATTTGAAAGAAATATGTTTTGAAAATAGCTTTTGAGGGCTGGGGATATAGCTCAGTGGTGCTGCATCTGTTTGGCAAGTGCAAGGTCCTGAGTTCGATTCCCAGCATTGAAAAAAAATAGCTTTTGAACTGAACTTTAAGGAAATAAAATCTGTGCCATTTGCTCTTCTGTGCTTATTTTCAGGCCATGTGTCATCATACATAGATAGCTACATCTCTCAGACAGCCCAAAGTTCAAAACCTTAAAAGTAGTCTTTTGCTCATACAGATTTAACTGCTCTTTACCAGGAAGCTGATTAATAGGCTTATTTTTCAAAGTACTAAACTGCCTCCCTGCCACTTAGAGACCAGTTATTACTGAAAACTTCTGTTAATATGTCTCGAAATGCTTACTATCAAAGACTAGAAAATGCCATAGTAGTCTGGAAGAGTCTTTGGTAACATTTTTATTCTGATCTGAAATAAATTAACCATCTATTAAATGAAGATTTTATGAAACAATATTTCCCCACAGTTAAATCTATACTCACCATTGCTCTGAAAATATGTCTAAATAATTGTTTTATTTTTCATGATTACTGTTAATTTTTAGCTCTTTTTAAAAATATAAAAATGTTTTTTCTCAAGCTTGGTATGATTTATAAACAATGATCTCTCAACTAACTGATGCAGTCCTGTAAATAGAACTGTTGTAAATTTAGAAATAATTTTTATAAATGAGAATATATCACAGATGTTGAAGTTTCTTCTTCACAAAATTTTTCCCAAATTCAGCAAACTATTTTGACTTTAGAAAAATCTAGACAATAAGAATGTAATTTTCAGTTGCTTGAATCTTGTGTTTGCTGCATCCAGAAGTTCTGAAGCTTTGGCTAAATAAAAGTACCACTTAAATCAATAGAGAAACTAGTTAACTTGTAGATAATAGTAAAATTATAGCCCTATGATTTAAATAAGTAAAAAGTGTGGTTCATTGCCTTCCATAATCTTATCAATATTCAAAAGCATGTCCTAACACTTCTGTTAACCTGGCTAAAGGCTCTCTTGTGTACATTTATACCATTTAATTATGAAGAAAACCAATAGTATTCCTTGCTCATCTGACTGAAGTTTCTCAGTGTTAACTTCATTTTATGCAGAGACTAAGAATAAAATATTAAACATTTTAGAAACTGGAAAATTGAAGAATTGATCAAGTACAATGCTTTTAAAAATCTTTGCTTTCTAAAAATCTGCTGTTCAGTTAACATTAATGTTAGCATATGACACCAAATCTCACTGTCTCTACCTACTTCTCTTCTCCTCTAGACTGCGAACTCAAGTGAGAAACTGTGTCTTTGTTTATTTGAATCCTTAGTGCTTGGGAAAGAGAAAGCACCCAATAAGTTTGTGGCGTGAATTTGAATAACTAACAGATAACTACAGGGGTAAATGGTATCATTCAGTATGTTAAGTAAATCAAATAAGACTCTTAGCTCTTCTCTTTTCTCCTACTATCCCTGTTTCACACCCTTGAATAGGCCTGCTCTGCTCTTGTCTACATGTATGTGCACATGTGAGCGCATGTGTGTGTGTGTTGTACATGTTTCCGTATAATTCTGCTCTTCCATGCTCACCTTCTCTTCTATCCCTAGTCTTGGATCAAAAAGACTTGAAGGACCATTATAACTTCCTCATGCCTTTTACTAAGGAAATTTCTTGACATAATTTATTTGCAGATGTCCATTAAACATTTCCCCAGATAAAGATACATAATCCCTTTATATTATATTTACAAGTTCATACAGTTAGTAGGGAAGGGGGTAAACTGAGTCATTCTTTCACCCGTGATGAGGCCCACATCAGCTGACCAGCAGTGTGCACTCCCTGGAGGAGGTGATCGGGAGCCTGAATACTCATCCTCGGGTTCCGGCCAGCTGCCAGGCCCACACGAGTCCCTGTGTCCCCGTTGGCTTCCTCGTGGGTACAATGAGGAGGCTCGGTGACCTTTAAGATTCCCTGTGCTTCTATGGCTCTATGGTTTGGATGATTTTTCAATAACAGAGTAATTGAATTGCTAAGATTTAAGCCTTCAGCCTTTTCTTGCTTTGCTCTGTCTATTGTGCCTTCGCAAAGTCATTATGACACAAACATGAGTTTTCTAGAATTTCTATTTTTCAGACGGGATGCTGGGCCGGGTGACTCTGTGTCACTTAGGGATTGCTCAAGCTTGTTTTAGGCAGCATGTTTGGATGTCACATGTTCGGGAGGAAACAAGCTCACCCCTCAGGACAGAGAGCTTGTTCTGCATCACCGTGGGGCTGGCTCAGCCATCCCCTAGCTCTGTCATCCAGATCAAATTGAATAAGTTCACTCTTCACATTGTTTCTCTGCCTTTCATTCACATGCAAACAAATCAATGCTTTTTTGGAACAACTGCAACGTAAAAATCCCTGTCCATGATTCATGATACTCCAAGCTCCTACCCTGTATTCTTCTTCACAAAGGATTCCCAGCTTGTGTTTCCTTTCCAGTATCAGAGCTCTCTCTGCATTCTTGGTGTTTCTCCATCCCCACCCCGAGCACTGGCTCTCCACTCCTTCCTTCTGTCAGCATTTTAAAGGTTTTGAGGGATGGGCTCCCAGGTAAAACCCAAGGACACCAAACATTACACAACTGTATCTATTCCTGGCCTGTAATCTCAGCACTTGGGAGACTGAGGCAGGAGAAGTGCTTTGAGTTCAAGGTCAAAAAGAACAAAAAGTAAGGCTTTCTTCCCTCTCTAGACCCTGAGTCCACTCAGAAGTAATATTTTTGAGGCTTTTGCCACAAATTATTTTTTTTAAATAAGCTGTGTGTTATCTTCAGTTTCAGCTTCCTTCTCTAAATAAAAACTGTAAGCCCATCTGTTAAGCAATGTATGTGATCATTTAACACTATTACATGCTCTATTTTGATTTTTAAGACAAATAATAGATAAAAGTCAGAATGGTATTTGAATTAGGATTAAAAGACAACCAAGCTGGAAGCAAAGATTTGGTTTTGACACGGGCCCTACCACTTGAATAAAAACATCTGCAAGATTCATCACTCAGAAGATTCTGTGGTCCTGTGACTTTTCCATCTAACTCTATAGATGATACTGAAATCATCCATAATCACAACACAGATCTATGTAATTCTTCTGTTAGAAGGAAAGGGAAGAAGGAAATTAACATTTTTGAGAGCCTAAATTATTCCATATCTAAGGCAAATAATGATGCATAAGTATTTCATTTAGTTTTTAAAGAACTTTAGGAGATAAGCAGATTCTGTTTGACACAGAAATATCTTCAAGATAAAAAATGTTCAAAAAGATACAGGGCCAGGGATTTAGCTCAGTGGTTTTGCCACCTGCTGCACAAGCACAAGGACCCGAATTCGATCCCCGGTACCAAAGAATAAATAAATAAATAAGATACAGATTGATCTTATTAATGTGAAAAGGAAATTATATGCCTAGAAAAATTCTGGAAAACCACACAAAAAATATTAACAATAATTAATTCTGATCAATAATGCTGGAGGTTAGGAATAAAGAAAAGCTTATTATTTTTCACTGGCAAGTATTAACCTAGTTCATATTTCTCCTTCTAGAGAAGGAAGCAGGAAAAGATATGAAGACCTAAGAGAATCGGTATTAGTGGTACAATTTATTGTTTTCTTCATCTGTGAAGAAGGTGTTAGGTAGAATATGAAAATACAATTGCCTGAGTATAACTGAGCCCGTAAGTCTTTCTCTTACCAGGTGAGAGGTGAGAACCTAGGTTGTCCTGGTTCTGCCTTTGGAATCTAACTTCCTATTTTTTGGAAGCATAGCTCAAAGATAAATGGAAGTGGAGGAAAATGAAGACTTGTATATGCAACATGAGGAGACACAGCAGCTTAGTTCTTGTTGGGCAATACAAGATGCATTCATTTCTTTATTCTTCACTTTGGTGTATAAAATGTGTTTGGCATCTGTGCTGGACTAATTAATGGTTAGCTTGAGTGGGAACGCCCAGCTGAACAGAGTCAAGGTGGTACTGGGCATGAAGAACCCACCTGAGGATTGTTGACAAAATGACAGAAGGGCCGGGGATTTAGCTCAGTGGTTTCGCTGCCTTCTGCGCAAGTGCAAGGACCCGAGTTCAATCCCCAGTACTAAAAAAAAAAAAAAAAAAATGATAGAAGAAGACCAAGACCAGGGAGGGAAGATTGTATGCTGTTGATTTTCCTGGAGAAGCTTTCCATGGCTGGTTTTTCTGATATGAACTCGGCTGGTCTTGTCCTTGGGGCTGGCTGTTCTCATCAGGGGAGCTCTGGTCTTCGCCTTGAGCATTGCTTCCTGGCTCCAGTGCAGATCCCTCAGCCTGGTGGGACAGACCCTTCTCCCCACTGGCACACACTTTCTAGCTTCTACGACTGGCCCTTGGACCTTCCTGCTGCAGATCCTTGATACCGACTTGCATAAGTCATTACCGTGGGCTCTAGGCCGTGGGCTGGACTTGTGGGAGACATTGCCATGGGATCCAGTCCCTTGGCTGGATTCTTCGGGTCTCTCTAGCACGTGAACAGATCTCTTATATTCTTCTGCATTTGACTTTTTGAGTGAATATTATAAGACGCTCCTATAAATATATGTGTCCTGTGTCAAATCTATTCCCTTGCAAACCCTGACTACAGCAGCATCTGAATAAAATGCCCTGAAACAAGAAGAGCTGAATCTCTATATCAGATTTGTCCAACCTGTGGCCCGTGGGCTGCATATGGCCCCAGACAGCCAGTAATGCAGACCCAGGAGATCGTAAGCTTTTAACATTACTCTGTGATTTCTAGCGACATTTTTCCAGACTCAATTGCAAGGTGCTTAAACAAAGAGTGTGTCAGAGATTTCAACAGAACTCTGTGTAGGGGAGAGTACAGTGCAGCACTAATTCTACCTGCTGTGTCTGCCATGCACAATCAAAGCAGAGATCTTTTCTTCACGATTATAAAAACAGAAGCTTTGTTACTTACATACATTAACTATATTATATATTTTATATGCAGCCCAAGACAGTTCATCTTCACTCAGTGCAGCCCAGGCAGGCCATAGGTTGGATGCTTAGGTTCTCCGTGATACTTGTATCACAGACACCTCTAACACACAAAGATAAGAATCCGATATAGAGTTGGCTCCAAGACCTAATATGTGATCTTTACAGGTTCAGTTCCAATGAAATGGCAGTACCACTCCTAGTGCCAAGCAAGTGGCCTCTGCCCTGGGCCCTGGGCTCAGAGGGACTCACACATATACACACACACACACAGACACACACACACACACACACTACCACGTGGTACCTTGGTCTTAAGATCTGGTGCTCAGCACAGACAGGGTGCAACCTGTAACCCCAAACATCTGCTCCAGTAACTAACACGATTTTGATGACAGAGAAACCTTCACCAGGTCTCCTGTTGGGAAGTTTTGTGAGTTACACTGCTATCAGCACCAGAGTTAGACTTTATTTTGGGAGGACTAAACTGGAAGAAGGGCTTAGGAAAGAGAAAAGACAAATTATGATGTCACCTTCTTCTCAGATACTGTGAATGCAACAGATTCTTGTTTGAGGAGGCACCTTTCCCAAGAACCCTAGAAATTAATCTTCTTGCTACTTGTGCTTCTATCCAAGGTTCCAAAGACACCCATATATTAGCCTGGTATTCTCAATAGATGTGCATGGTGGCTGGGGGACATATTGCCACTTAAATAATTTATATTACTCTTTAAGTTACTTATGTGTAGGAATGACACTGAGTCTTTCCATTGGTGACAAGATGGATATTGAATGCTAGAATTGGAAAGTGTTATTTTAGTTAAAATATAATATGTAATTACCTTTTTTTTTGTACCTGGAATTGAACTTGGGACCTTGCACTTTTGAGGCAGGAGGTGTAAATAGTTACATTTTTAATAACTTTATTTTAATAATTTTATTTTAAATTTTTATACAATTACTTAGTACATGTTATTTTTTATTCAATACATGAGTTTGGATTTTTTTATGAAAACATGTTGAAAATATATGTTCATTTAATATAGTTGCATTCTGGTTGGGGATTTAGCTCAGTGGTTCTGGCGCCTGCCTTGCAAGCCCGAGGTCCCGAGTTCGATCCCCGTACCAAAAAAAAAAAATGTATCACTAATATAGCTGCATTCCATTTTTAATCCTTGGAAGTATTATTACCAATAGAATATAAATTAGGTAAAAATCTTGGTAACAACATATGTAGTGATTTCACCAAAAAGAAGTCATTGCATATAGTATTTATGAATTATATATGTCTTTTTTTTTTGTACTGGGGATTGAACTCAGGACCTCGCACTTTCCAGGCAGGTGCTATGCCACTGAGCTAAATCCCCAGCCCTATATATGTCTTCATTACTTATCCAACACTGCCAGTTCATCAATGGAATACCCACATATTTTTCTTCCAAAAAGAAGGAAATTCTGTTGCCTTTCATATTTTGCTTGTATAAAAATCACAGCTTAGGGCTAGGGATTTAGCTCAGTGGTTCCGCCGCCTGCCTTGCAAGCGCAAGGACCCGAGTTCGATCCCCAGTACAAAAAAAAAAAAAAAAAATCACAGCTTACATGTATTTTTCAACTTGCTGGTATGAAGATGTACTTCTTAAGGTAGAAATATGGAACATGCTTTATTTTACAGTTTGTGGGCTTGTTTTATAACTTTCTCATCTTCAGACATAGGTTATGTGGTTCTCCATTTGTACTGTTGCCCTGGACAATCAGGAAGTGTATGTTACAGTTTGCAGCCAAGAGGGGCTTCCAGCAAACCTAGCCCATACAGAACACACAGAAGTGTAGGGCTGGGGATTTAGCTCAGTGGCACCGTGCCTGCCTCTCAAGGTCTGAGTTCAATCCCCGGTACCGCAAAAAAGAACACACAGAAGTGTGAATAAATGTCTTTCAGTGGTGTGGTCTGCATCGTGAGACAGTAAGCTCCTTGTCTCAGAGAGTGTTAAAGCGGAGTGTTGTGCTTTGAATGAAAGAATTAAATTGAAGAGGCAGGAATATTGGAAAGGTCACACTGGGCACTAGTACAAGGTTAAATTAGATGACAACCAAGACCCCTTCAGCTTAGGATCCTGTGATGACTCTGTTACCTAGAAATACAGGCTATCAGGGGCTTCTTAATTATACCCTTTAGAAAATGACACTATCTTTTTGGATCCTGCAGTCAGGAATTCTCTCCTGGTGTAGCCAGTTTCTTCTGAACATTTTGTGTAACATCTGTGTAATCTTTTCATCTGCAGAGGTTCAATTTTGGAGTTATGAGTGCCTTCAAAGAAAAGTAGGCTTTTGGCTCTAATATTTCAGATTAAGCAGTTAAACTGCTACTTACCAGCAAAAATCTCCAAAGACATTTCTTTCTGTTAACATAGTTCTGATAATCTCTATTTGATTCAGGTATAATCACAGTTATTAAAGGGATATTACAACAGAACTTTACTCTTTTCTAGAAAATAACTGGTATATTTGTGCATAGGAAATTTGGAAGCTTCAGTTACTGAGCTGTTACTTGGGTAAGGCTGGAATTATTGATGGATTTCCTACCCTAGAGTATGTTTATATATATATATATATAGAGAGAGAGAGAGAGAGAGAGAGAGAGTTATATATAGTTATATAGTTTGTTTGTTTTGTTTTGTTTTGTTGAGACAGGGTCTCACCATGTAGTTCAGGCTGGCCTTGAGCTCACTATATAGCCCATGCTGGCCTCCAACTTGAGGTGATCCTCCTGCCTCAGCCTCCCAAGTGCTGGGATTACAGGTGTGCATCACCGTGCCTGGCTTGAGTATGTTCATTTAGTAATGGGAATTTTCCAAGTTTTTACAGGAAAGGAGAAAAGTGTGTTGCTCAGCATATTGTAAAGCGTGAAGTTTAGAGGCAGTCACCTGATCCTTTCAACTCACCCTACTAGTAAGGATACAAGTCTTACTAGTAAGGACTTGAGAGAAGACAGATAGCTGGCCAGCAGCCACTGAAGTAGTAACTGGTAAACGAGGACTAGGCCTAGTCTCCCGGTCTCCATCCAGTATTGTTTCCATGACACTGTGCTGCCCTGGCCAGGTCATGGAGTCACCTGGAATCTGGATTCCTCATAATAAGGACCAAAAGCACACTGGGTAGAATAATGGCCTTAATTCTACTTTAACTAATTAACAAAATAATGTTGTGATGATGATTTCTGAGTTCTATTCATTCTGTGTAGTGAAATCATAAAAATAGTTTAAAATATTCCCTTAAGTTCTGTTTCTGTTTATCTTTATAAGACAAAACAAACCTGTAGGCACTTTATAATCCTTTTCAATAAAATGTCCTGATACTGTATAGCATTAAAATTAGAAAACTTTTTGTTTTTGTTTGTTTTTTGAGACAGGGTCTCTATGTAGTCCAGGCTGTCCTTGAACTCACTATGCAGTCCAGGCTGGCCTCAAATTCATGGTGATCCTCCTGCCTCAGCCTCCAAAGTGCTGGGACTACAGGTGTGGGCCACCATTCCCAGCTAGTAACAAAATTCTTTTTGAAGCTCAATCTAGAGGGCTCCAAAGGCCCTTCAGATAAGTATGGATATAGTAAAAGAATATAGGCCAACTAAGAAACCTTTGGTGAAAAAGCAGATGGGAATAATGAAACATCACTTGCTAGATACTAAGTAAGGAACTGTAACAAGGGAGGAAAGATAGCAAACCAGACCTTGGTTGAATCCACCAAGAAGAGGCATGAAGCTAGGAAGAGGTGAAGGCTTAGAGTAATAAAAGCAGAAAGTCCCCAACATGGTCTGGGGATTTAGCTCAGTGGTTTCAATGCCTCCCCCACAAGCGCAAGGACCTGAGTTTGATCCCTGGTACCAAAAAAAGAAAGTCCCCAACAGGAAATGAAAATCAAATGACTAAAAGACAAAGGGAAATTAAGAATACTTTGTATAAGGAACTAGAAGAATGCAAAGGAAAAAGCTGCCTTATTAGGAGCTGGAGAGGGAAATAGATGCTCTGTAGCCTTGGGAGTCAGATGCCCGTGGGAACAGGGGGGCTGCCTGTCCCCAAGACCCTCCCAGCCCTGTGTCTCACCCTGAAGAATCATGTGTCCAAGCCTCAGGTCCCCAGACTGCAAGTTGAAGGCAGTAACACTGTCTTCCTAAAAGACAGGTAGACAATGTTCTTAAACACTTCTCACAGTGCCTCACACCTAATGCATGGCGGATCCATGGAAGCTGTTATTAACACCATAAGAAACCTATTAATCCAAATTTTTATTCTTTCCATTTGCTATTATGTATTACCCACATGCTGTGGTAGCTTTATGACTTTCCAAACCCGGGTAACTACCCTCCTGGTACTCAACATTGGTCATTGTTCCTAATGATCTCTTTCATCCACACCATTGATGAGAGCCCATTAAAGGCAGATTTTACTCTCTCAAATTTATAAGCAGGAAACTAGGACAGCTTAAACAATTTCCCAATAAGACAGAGCAAACTGGTGCTTAACTGAGTAGAAGCCATGCATCATGGGTCCTGTACTCCTGTATGACGCCTCTTAGGACAAAAATAGCCACCATTCATTTATAATCTGTATCATGAAGCACAATCTAAGCAGTGATGTAGACTGATTTAATTATAGTAACTCTACTTGCCCAATGGTATTACATATTTCTTAAAAGGGTGGCTTAAAGGAAAATTTATGCTTGTAAAGAATTTAATATTTAGCGCTGAGGATTTAGCTCAGTGGTTTCGCTGCCTGCTGCACAAGCGCAAGGACCCGAGTTTGATCCCTGGTAACAAAAAAAAAAAAAAAAGAATTTAATATTTAAAATATACTCATATTACAAAATAAGTCATTTACAAGTCAATGTGCTCATTGGAAAAATTCTCCATGTTTATCATATTTCAAATGTATGGGTTTTACTTATCTTTATCTTCTGCCCCTCTATAATACTCATATAAATACTAATGATATTAATATTAATAGCCAGTATTTATTCCTGCTTTTTTATGATACTCCTTTCCTCTCTCTCAGCTATCCAGCTTTCAGTTTAAGATACAGTGTTCTCTTTTTTTTTTCCCCCAGTACCAGAAATCGAACTCAGGGCCTTGCACTTGCTAGGCAGGCATGGCGCAGCTGAGCTACATCCCTGGTTCACAGTGGACTCTTGACTTACAAACTCAATTCATTAGTGAGGGATGGTTGTAACTCAAGGTGGTCAATTGAAGGACCAGGCTCCTCCACACAGCCTTCAAATTCTCTCTGTACACAGGAAGATCTCAGTGTCCTTAGAGAGACACTGGTCCAGGATTTCTCAATTCATCCCACACAGGAAAGGTCGTTGTAATGTTCCTTCCACAACTCTTTAAGGGTTAAATCTGTATCTGAGACCATCTGGAATCACAACCTGCAGGCATTCAGGTCATAACTCAAGACTTTGGTCGTAAATTAAAACTAAAATTCCAGTCATAAGCTAAGTTGTTCATATGTCAGGCTGGTTGTAACTCCAGGGTCCACTGTACCACACAGAAGAATGGAATTGGGGAAGAAACTACAAAATAAGCATTGACCCATCTCTTTTGCTGTAGTAGCAATCAGAAAGGCCAGACGGCTAGAGGCTATAAAATATTCAGGCCAGGAGTTTCCAAATATAAGGTTCAGGGCTTGGTAAATTTTCAAATAATTGGGGAGATTGGTGGCATTGAGATGCCACCCTTTAACATTGCCAAGTAAGGACATTTGCTGCTAACCACATACTAACATTTCTTTACTAAAAGAAAGGACATGTCAGCATGAAGACAAACATGGAAAGAAGCACAAAAATATCAGAGTAAAGGTCCAAGAAGTGATAAATGATGCATTTAAACTGTCCCACCTGCTAGTGTGCTAATATTTAAAAAAATTTTTTTTCATGTTACTGAAGACCGATGACAAATGGCCTGGCATGATGCTAAGGAGACTGCTCTTGGGGAGTGAGTCCAGGGACCACACTGAGATTCAATTCTACTTTCACAAAGGGACAGAAATTGTCAGGGGTTTTGCCACACACTTCTCTGCCATGACAAAGTGCCGCATTGACCAGTGTGCTGGGCCTGGCTTAGGACCACAACAACCAACCAATTATGAAAGCCCAAATACCCCAAAGTCTAAAACAAGACACAGGAAGAGAGAGATGCCCTGAGTCACCAAACCCATTTGATACATACTTTATTTCTGGATAACTTCAGTGGGGACTAAGAGTGCCTCATTTGCTGGTTCTACTCTCCAAATAAAAGCACAAAGAAAGGATCTAAGCCTGTGGTTTTGTTAGCTAACCATGAAGATTGCAACTAGTATAGACGGTGGGATTCCTTAGCTTTGGAAAGTCCACGCTAATTGACTGGGGTGATAACATCTCTCTGAACTAAACTCCGAAAGAGATATTGGTTTCCTGTTATCTGTTGCATAAGAAAATTGTGCTCCCAGGAAAGTATGTTATCATTCCAAGATCTTTCAGTAAACAAAAATGTTAATGTGGAATAGAATGAAGTAGAAAGCTTATTTGCCTTATTTAGGCTTATTTCCTGTCTAATGTTGAGTTAACTTTATAAATTTCATTGCAAATCTTCTAAATGTGTTTCATCTTTGCAAATATATTGTTGTCCAATCCTTAACAAGTGGTTTTCATGAGTACATGTTATCCAGATTTCTCACCTACATCAAATACTCTTACTCCTCTAAACTCATATTCCATTGTTCTCCTTCCATCTCCTGCTCTGCGGCCGTCTCTTTGTTCTTTCAAACTACCAAGGCCCTTTTCACTTTCGAGTCTTTGAATTGGATGCCTCCTTTCTGCAGCAATGTACCTGTCATCTTTACCAAGCTGCCTCTTCTTGGCACTCTAGTCTTTGTTCCAATATCACTCCTCAGGCAAGCTTTCTCTGACCATCTTGCTTGAAACACCCCATCTCAGTCGGTTACTTTCTAATACATCACCTTACTTTGTCATCTTCACAGCACTTAGGAATATATGAAAATATCTTGCACACTCACTTAATTACCTATTTGCCCTATCTAGAATGAAAACAGAGACTTGCCTGTTTGTTTCTGTAGCCCAGCACGGAATAGTGCGTGTATATAGCAGCACTTGATAAATATTTTTTAAATGATGAATGAGTGAGCAGATGGAGAATTCATGGACATTGTGATATCTTGTCACCTTTATCCCAGCGAATTTAGGGCTAAGTGGTACAAAGTCTCCATAATTAATAATTAATCTCACTCATCTGCTCCCCACTTGCTCTTTGTTTCCTGTCAGCCATGTGATGAGCAGCTCTTCTCCCTCATGCTGGTCCTCCATGCCCCACCTTTGAGCTGGGCCATGATAGACTGAAATGTCAGCCAAAATAAACCTCTCCTTCATTAAGCTGTGGGAGTCAAGTATTTTGTCCCAATAACAAGGGAAGTAACTAACACATATGCTGATCTAGAATGGATAAATGCACCTTAAAAATATATATTTTAAACCAGTAACTAACATGATAAATACTAGTAAGAAAAAAAAACATTAATGACAAGAGGCCCATTCTTCTTATTTTTTTTCCATTCTTCTTATTTTTAAAAATAGGTACTGACCTGGAACTTCTAACCAATGCAATAAGATAAGAAAGCTATAGAAATGATATAACCATTTTAAAGTAGGGAGAAAATTATCTTCAAAGCTAATGATTATCTATGAGGAGAACTCAAGTTTTTTTAAGGGTTAATAAGGGCATTAAATAAAATAGAGTTCCAAAATAAGCAGGTAAAATATGATAAATTTATCAGAGAGGATCAAGAGTTACTTAGGAAACAAAAGGAAAAAAGTAGCTGAATAATTTCATGAAAGTTAATATTCTGACTACAGTTCTCTTTTTTCCTAGTGTCAAAACATGGCATTAATCTTAAACTGAAGAATAGGGCCATGAATTTTAATTCAATGTTATGTTTTCCTGTTAAAAAGCATAATTTTTTATTTGTTCATTCTGTTAACATTTGTACTCCTCCTCTATGTAGAGTTCTATACCAAGAACAATGGAAAAAACAAAGGAAAAAAGAAGAAAATATTGTCCTGGCCCTATTAGAAAGAAATAATGAATGCATGAGAAACTACCAGAAAACCATTCCGACAACATTTATTTAATGTATCTGTGAGCATCTGTAATGGGATGTGCACTTTGAAAGCTGTGTGTGGAGTGGTGGGTGGACCCAGCAGATTCTGAGACAGGAAGGCAGGGAGACCTGAAAGGGAATTGGGGGGAAGACCAGGAGGAAAGGCTGGAGGTCAGGTCTCAGAATGGGATCCCGAATTCTTAACTGTGGAGTGTTGATTATATCACTGTTATCACATTGCCATCAAACATTTCTAACATGATTGTATCCTGATAGCCCTGTTCTATCTGATAGGTGCACACATGCCAAGCTGAAGTGTAGACAGTCTCTTAGGAAACCTTGGAAAGATGGGGAGTGGGGGACGGGACTGTGCTGCCCCAGACTTGAGACGCACACAGTGCAATAATTGGAAAGCTTTGAACCGCAGAACAGCGCGTGGCCTTTGGTGGGTGGTTAGTAAATAATCATCAAATGAGTAAATCATTTTTCTGACCTCCCCCTAAGTTCTCAGGGTGGCGTAAGTGTTCTTTCCAGCACTCTTCACAGTTGTGATTTCAAACTAACTTGTGAATTGTTTGCTGAGTGTTTCTTTCTACCTAGACATGTCCAACATGCAGCTTGAGCAGGTTGAACATGCCTGTGTCATAATAAAAATTATTTAAAAATGAAGGAAGTGTTGTTATTTATATACATGTTATATATTTTGCACATGGTGCAATACACTTCCTCTGTATTCAATGTGACCCAAGCAACCCAAAAGGTTGGACACCCGTGCCATACACATTCAACTGCTTTCAAGATGGGAAGCTCACCAGGGCCAAGAGTTTGTCCCTCCTCTCTCTCCCTGTCCCTCTGGCTCCCATCTCCTTTATTTCTTGCACACCACATCCCCAGAGTCTGGCATAGAGAAGATATTTAGTGGATGCTTAGTAATAGTTTTCTAACTCGTTAGATAAGGGATTGAGAGAGATAGAGGAATGAAAAATGATTCAGATTTAGACCTTATTTCAATGTTAGAGGTATGTTGTCTTTTACAAATATTCATAGGAAAGTTAGAAAGAGGGGCTGCTTAGGAGACAAGATTATTTGTTCACTTTTAAATTGTTGTATTTGAAAGATGAGGAGGATTATCCAGGTGAAGCAATTCAGCAGACAGTTGAAAATAGGAAACTCAGGGCCAGGGATTTAGCTCAGTGGCACTACGCCTACCTCGAAAGTGCAAGGTCCTGAGTTCAATCCCCAGTACAAAAAAAAAATTAAAAAAAAATAGGAAACTCAAAGTGGGTTGAGACAGGCCTCGGGAGACACCCGTGTTTTAAGCAGGACCCAAGATGATCCAATCACGGGAATGAAGTGAGTTAGAGTTGGAAGCCACTTGGTGTTCTAATCCCTCCAAGACAAGGAAGGAAGGCTTTCCAGGAAGAAGGTGGGTAGTGGCTGCATGAATCTCATCAGGAAGATCAGCTAGGATAAACCCAAGACAGCGGTGACATCTGGCAGTTGGAGGGACAGCAGACGTGTCTGACTTCTTCACAGACCCCCACCGTTAAGGGGAACAACTCGTGCTCCTCGCCAGGCCATGCAGGGTCGTGCGTCAGAGAACTTCCCATGACAAATGTGTCCCGGTGACAAGCAGTTTCTGATGACTGCCTAGAGAAAGAGCCAGGCTGGGTGCTGTGGAAGAATTGTCAATATAAGGGAAGGCAAGAAATAGTTTGGGAGAAACTACATATGAAACAGCAAAGAACCACAGAAAAAGCAGAGCCAGAAGTGATCAGCGTGGCTGTAGAGCTCATTGTTCTGGGCCAGGCACTGGGATCTGGAGAGGGGAGAAGGAGGTGGGGTGAACAGGTCTCTGCCTAAAGGTGGAACGAGTCTACGGCTGGGTCCTCAGCTGGAGTAGTGAGCTCAGGGGCTGGAAGAGCCAAAGTGGGGAAAGAAGGCTACCTTTGAGCTGTTTACACCAGTGCCAACACAAGCGTAAGGACTGCCCTCTGTGGGCCAGCAAAATCTTCCCAACTGCAGTGAGCTCGTAGAGCCCAAAGACAGAAGAGGTTACAGAAGTGATCCAAAGCCATTCACTGAGCTTATGCGTGGAGGCAGCTACCCCTCCTTAGAGGCTTGGAGGATTTTTTTTGTTTCTTCCACACTATTTTTCTGAGCTTGGAGTAGAAATATCCTTCTGTGTCATGATCACACCATTGGTTAGGAAAAAAAAATTGCCACCAAAATAAGAAAAAGAGAAATCCTCACCATTTGTGATTCTCATAGGAGGGACCTTTTCAAAACCAGGCAATGTCTGGACACTCACCTTTTTAGACTAGGAGGAAGGAAGAGCTCACCAGAATTAACCCACTCTATCCCCCACAGACACGAGGCGGAGACAAACAGCCTCCCCAGATGCCCCGTCATCTTGTGTCATCTTTGTCATGAGACCAGGAATGGTGTCCCTCAAAGACACATGTGACTCAAGATCTGCTCCAATGGCAATTTCAAAGAATCAGGTTGAACCTTGTCTTTCTTCATACCCCTTGTTTACAGACCCCTGTTTTATGAGCCACTTTAATTTTAATATTGGACTTGGATTAAGTGGCCTCTAAGATACCCTACAAGCCTAAAAGACTTCCAAGGCTGTGGGCTTGACTAATGGACTCTCTCAGAATGCAGAACCCTGGTAGCTTGTTTACTCCATCACAGAAACCCTCCCAAACAGGAGCAATGGGCCTTCCATGCATAGGCAGAGCATGGTTATAAGGAAGTGGCTTCCTAATGTTCTACAAAGAGCTGCTATTTCCTTGGGATAAAACAGCGGGAAACATGTGCACAGAGTCTGGGGATCACAGGTCCAGGCAGATATTTAGAGGACCAAGGGAGAGCCCTGTCACTATGATGTTCCAAAGTGACTGCCCTGAGTTTAATGCAGTATTTTGTATGCTGCCATGGATTAAAAATCTATTAATAAATACAAGTTTGCCGAAAAGCCCCGGGGACTTGGAAGCAGTGGAATTGGGCCAATATTCCCTAGATTGGCAAGGCTGCTGGCACCCAAGGGGTCTGTAACATCCGTGAGAGGGATGTGCTATGGCAGCTGCTGCCTGCAGTAACCATGCCATCAAAGGGGCGGGCTCATGAGTTTTGAAGAAACAACACATGACGTTTCTGTTCACTCTGGCTCAGTGACTAACTTTTGGAAGTTCTCTGCTATCGTTTGGAAGTTTTAGTCCATAAAACCAAAGGGCAGTAGTAGGAAAGGTCTACCATGGAGAAGCAAAAAACAATGTAGCCTTAGTACCTCGACATACTCATCTCAACTGGTCTCTGAAGAAGGCACTAATTAGGTGTGCACTTGTTTCCATTCTTCAAACTTTCTGAACAGTGCATAGCAAATACTCAAGGACAAACAGCACAGTTGCACTCTGGTGATGAGCACCTGGGAGACAGGTACAAAGAGTAGTTTCTTCAGGCATCGTTTGCCTGTGGCTCAGGTGTGCAGGTTGCTGTAGGTGGTGTGAATGATGCACTTTGTTAAAACTTATCACTGTATCCAAGAACAGTCTAGATCCCCTTATCAGGGACGGAAACCAGGAAGAAGTTTTGCTCTTATGTACCATGTGGCACTTCCTGATCCCTTTATTTTTAAAATTTCTTCCCCGAGAGTACAGCAAAATATTTGGCAATGGCCAACCATAATATAGGGAACCTGAGGCTCTCTCGCTGTGTTAACGGGTTTTCACGGCCTCTCCATTTTACAGAGGAAGCAGGAGCAGGGGGAGGCCACACACAAGAGAGAAGATCTTACACACATGGTCCTTCAGCCCTGTCCCAGCCCCCACCAGCCTTCCCCTCTCCGTTCCACAGACTACTCCTGACCTTGTGCTATGTTCTCCCCCAAACTGGTGCTTCAAGTTTATTTTAACCCAGTTTCACCTAGATACAAATGCTACTGGGAATTAAACCCTATTTCTAGACATGACAACTTGAGTTTTTCTTGTTGTCCAAATCTGGAAAGTAAAGCTCAGTGGGGATACAGCAGGTAGCAGTTCTGGGCTTGCTTTGGATTAAGTTTTCCCCAATCTCGTATAAGAAGGTGACTCTGAGTTTACTTCCAGGACCCAAACAAGTCCAAGGTGCTAAGGATTCACCTTCCCACCTACTTCTGGGTAAGCTTCACAATGCCACACTGAGGTCTGAGATGTGAATATGAATACCAACATGGTATCGAAGCCCCACTAGATCCTCAGATCCCACCAGGGTGAAAGTGGACTGGTGCCCCCTCTCTGGGGGTGAGAACTGTGAGCTGGGTGTGTGAAGGTGCCTGATGCGGTGCTTCTCCAGCCTTCGTCTCCCTGTCAGCTCCTGGAAAGGGCTGGGGACGCTGCTAGTGCACAGTGACACATTGCCTTACTGTGGCAAAGAGAATGCCTAATGGGAAATGACTTCAGCTTACTGTATCTTCTAGCAATCCTGTGATGCCATCCCAAAACAAAAAGCACATGACTACTCGTAAGTCCTCTGCACGTGAAAGGGAAATTGGATTCTGCTCAGAAGATCAGGCTGCAAAGCTAATCGCCCTGATCCAATAACATGGCCCCGCAGAGTGACATCATCAGGCCCGGGACAGGGAGAGCAAGAGGAGAAGGAGGAGGAGGAGAAGGAGGAGGAGGGCGAGGAGGGGACTGAGCAGCTGCCCCGCTCTGCAGATACTCAAGCCAATGAAAAATTCATGAGGAGATGTTTTATAGCCAATGTCTAATATCACTGCTGGGTCACAGGCTCGTCTGAGCCAATCAATAGTATTCATCATCCTAAAAGGAACTAGTGATTGTATGCTTATGAGAACCGGGAGGTTTTCCAAGCCAGGACCAGTTTCTGGTTACTTGATATGTGTCACTCTTAAAAATATAGAACTTGTTTTGAAAATGGAACCCAAGACCTTTTAAAAAATTACAGAAGGGGAGGAGGAGATGTCCTTTTCACATCAAGGGGAGAGAAATCTTGGAATTGTTTTTAAAGTGGACCCCAAAACTAATTTTAAAATCAAATCAAGTTTGCTTTGGAAAACGTTTGAATTCTCATTTTTAAAGTCAACCAAGGGGTATTTTTCAAATAAAAACATTTTGTTGCTGTTTCGATCTTTTGTGGTTATTTTTTTGTATGTGATTTCTTTTACTGAGCTCAGAGTTTTTAAAAATAACATGTCAGTGTCTGGGTAAAGTCCTCCACATGAAAATGAAAGTGAATGAGAGTGAAATCCTAAAAATAAAAAAAGGATATGGAGTCAATTTTATCATTATCTATCACTAGGAACCAGGTTGGTTTGGTTTTAAAAAGCTTCTAAGATTATAGAGGCTTTGACTTGAGTCTGAGGGCTCTCTTTCTGCTCAGTGATTTAGAGGCAGAGAAGGGTAGAGATGGTAAGATGAGCCTTAGAGTTGTGTGCTCAGAAATCTGTAGAGAATTTCAGGGGAAACCACACACCAGCCTGGTGAGTTGGGAAAAGCTTTGAGAAAACTAGGACTTTCACTTGTCTTTTCCAGGCATGGTTAAGATAGGGCCTTCCTGGAAGCCTTTAAAGCACATCCTACTGAGCCATCTCTCCTACCCCCACCAAAATTATTTCTGAATAATGAAGTGAACATCATTGTTACAGGAGCAATAGCCTCGTGGGACAGGAGACATGAATTCTCAGGCCTTAACCATGACCTGCTCCCCACCAAACATGAAGCCTTCTCTTCTTCATCCTCCTTTGCTAACAATGTCTGCAATGAACCTCTCCTTATCTGCCTACTCTCACTGTAAGGTCCAGAGGCCCTGTAACAGCCACTGATCCATACCTTACTCTAGGAGGAACTGACCCAATGGGAAGTTACCAGCCCCAGGCCCACCCTAGTCTCATTAGCAGAGCTGTGGCTCTTTTAGCTCCTCAACCTAATGCCCCTTCCATATTTTCTCCCTTACTTACTTACTTTCTTTTTTTTTCTTAGCCATCACAAATAGGATTTTATTTATCACTATTAAAAATCTGGATCTTGGACAAGTGGTTCATATCTATCAGCTCATTCAACTGTAGCTCCCATCTCATCTCCAGTAGCTTTTCCAGAGTTGCTCCCTTCACCATGAAGCTCCATGAGTTCTCCCAATTCAAACTTGGGCTTCTTCAGCACTTTCACTTTTCTGACGAAGACATCATGAAGAGGATAAATAGACTGACAAGGCTTTTCTATGTTTTTCCCAGTGCTGTCTGGAATCAATTTATTTACCACTTCCTACAAGTCATTTGTCTGCATCTCTCGGGTCATGATTTCCATCATCTTCCGGATTTCGTAGACCTGTTGGTGCTGAGCATAAGAGGTTTTCTGTATCTGATTGTTCCATTTTTTAGTAAAACCAACACAGAACCAAGAAACCAAATAATCATTAGTAGTCTTGACATCAACATGAGCTTCAATCATGGTCTGCCATTTCTTGAACCTGGAACACATTTTGTCATGTGTGAGACCCACACCAAGGAAGTTAGTCAGGCAGTTTTTGCCCCGAACAACTGTAGTAATTAGCTTGAATTTTCTAAAGGCAATGTCATTGTTCTGCAGATCAGCAAGGCTCACTTCAAACACATGACCTTTGAGCCCATCAAGTGCAATTTTGGTTCCTTGAGTTCTGGTGACTGGTGTTTCTCCTATATTTCTTATGTTGAACATAGTCGCTGCCTTCACATCCTATCAGTTTTTGTTGTTGTTGTTGTTTTTAGAAAATGGATCGACCACTTTCTCTTGGCTCTCTTTTTGCCACCTTTCGTAAAGTGCTTGTTCTTGTCAACTGCCATGGTGCTGCTCAGAGAGCCAAAAGGTTCTCCTTACTTTATAATTGTATAATAAGTCTGTCTTTCGTCTTACTGATGATGTTCTGGAATCCTTTTTCTAGGATGAAAGTTGATGAACCTACTTTATGGTGCAGGAGCAATTTGGGGCCTCTGTCTGTTCTTTGGGAGACTTTCTTGGACCTGTCTGGTAATTCCCTGCCTTGTGATTTCCATATGAGCTGAGCGAAAGAACCCTGGTCTGATTTGTAACATCAAGGGCTCACAAACGAAGAGCATGGACAATCCATTTGTGGAGTAGCAAGACAAGAGAGGAGGAGGGTGAGCCTGTGCTAGGGAGAGGTTCATCTTTCCCTAGGGGAGAGGATCGGGATCAGATGTCTTGAATCTTCGTAAGCCCAAAAGATTGCTTTTCATGGCTGTAAAAGTGAGGCAGGATCATTGTGCTTGAAAACCACAAAACATACAGCAAAGTGAAAATAAGAAAATAAAAATCACTCATGAGCTTTGTGTCCAGAAAAATCCACTTAATAAGAAAGTATGTTTTCCTCTAGTCTAACAAATAAACAACACACACACATATATGTCTCTACTAAGGTAGTGTGTTAGTGTATATAGTTTTATGTTCTGAGTTTTCAATGTTTATTTATTTCATAACCATTTTCATATCTCAAAGTGGTCAGATTTCATATTTTATGGCCTAGTTAGTGCTCATGACAGGAATGTGTCATTAGAAAAATGTGTCATTTTCAAGCCCCAGGGCTTTATTCATGCAGAATTTTAGCCTGGTCTGCTGACACTCTCATCTGTCCTTGAACCTTTGTTTGACTCTGTGATTCCAACACTACCTGCCCCGAAGGTGCCCTGACTCCCACTGGAATGAATCATTCTGGGGAGCAGAGTGCATGAGTCAGGGTTCTGGGGCTCTGCAGGCTGATGAGCCTAGAGCAGCACTTCCCACGTGTGACCTGGGGAAGATCCCCACTTCGTCCTCTGTCTCCTTACCTATAAAAGGGGATAACACCCCCAACCTTAGCATGTTCCTGTAAGGATGGAGTAGAAGGTGTGTGTGTTAGTTTCTCCTTTCTGTCCTTTTTTGGTTTTCTGGTTTCTCTCCAAAGAAGCTATAGAGAAATGGCTAAGAGCTTGAGTGGACTCAAACATATAGCCAGTCTTCCCGTGCCTCAGTTTCTTTGTCTGTGTTATGGGGATAACAGACCCCATGTCTGCACCCACAAGCTTTTAGGGAAGATAAGATCAGATGTTGACATAAGACACGAGTAGGAGCAGAGTAAATGTTGGCTCTTCTTCCTTTACAGTCTTAGGGGGCCTTTCATGGGTGTTGTTTTACTCTCCAGCCTTTGGAGAATACAGAGTTGTGGGTTACAGAGATTTGGCCTTGGGGTCTAGTCTGGTCCCTTGCCTGTTCCTCTCTGGCACTCTTCCCCTGCTCTGCTTTCCTGCCGCCATGTCCTGAGCAGCTTTACTCTCCCACATCCTTCAGCCGTAATGTTCCCTTGTTGAAGCCCCCTGACTGTGGACCAAACTTCTCCAAACTGTGACTTCACAGTGGACAGGACTCTCCCTGGCTGGCTGCCTCTTGGAGTCTGTCTGGCACACATGAAGCAACCTCAGGCCTGGACTTGTTCCCCACTGGCCACACCCCCAGAGGGCCCTGGTCACCCAGACTTCCTGTAGCCCCTGCTCAATGGAGGACCCTTCTGGGCAGTGGCCTGAAGCTGGGGAGGCCTCTTTCACCACAGCTTAGCATGAGGTATTGGACCAACAAAGGAGGAAATATGGCCGTCTGAACTGAGCTCTCCCCCCTGAGAGGGGCCTCAGCACCTTCATTCCTCTTGGGCCTCATCCCTTACATGGGGGTGTGTGCTGGGCGCCTCTTCCTGAGAGAGAAGTGGCAGTGTCCTGGCTCTGCTGTACCGGGAAGGCTCACACCGAGGGGGATAGTTCTCCCTCAGCAACCAGGACTCGCTCGCCATCTTGGAGGGGGTCTGCCCTGCCATGTGGTCGTCTAGCAGTGGTTTTCGATCTGTGTGCCTTGGATCAGCAGTATCAGCATCTCTGGCACCACATTTGAATTGAAGATGCTCGGCAGCCCCACATCAAAGACAAGGTCCAAGATGGCCCCCCAAAGAGGAGATGGAGATCTCAACTCACCCCACCCCCAGAGCAGGCTCTCAACTAGACACAGGAGGGCATTTCAGGACACGTCAGTGAGGGGCTCAGTGTCATTAGGCAGAAGAACACACACGGAAGGGAATGCTGGTGCTCGTAGGGTCATGGTCGGGGCTGGGATATTTATGTGTTCTTGGGGTTGGAGACCTGTGGAATTCATGAATCTATAGAAAGGGGGCTTAATTTACGAGGGAAAAGTTGTGACCCATTATACAGGTGGAGGGCAAGGAAGGGCCCAGTTTATAGGCCTATTGTATCTGGAAGGCTCTTATTTCGAGTTCTCTGGAAGGGAAAAACAGCACTATAATCTTGGATAACTTTGCACCCTGAAGCTGCAGCTTTCTTAACTACAATTTCTAAATTATGATTTTCCTCGTCTCTTTTTTTTTTTCTTTGCCAAAGTGGTGATTGAACCCAGGGCCTTCACACTGAGCTACATCCCCAGCCCTTTTTCAATTTTGAGATAGATTCTCACTAAGTCACTAAGTTGCTCAGGCTGGGCTTGAACTTGCGATCCTCCTGCCTCTGCGTCTTAGAATTGTGGGATCACAGGTGTGCGCCACCACTCCTGGCTGCCTTTCTACTCTACTTCTCCTGTCTTACCTCACCCAGACCTGTGCCTTCCCCTGTGGTGAGGCCCCAGCAGCTGATGTAGTCATGAGCCCTGCTAATAACAACTCAGATGTGCTGTCCAGTGCAGAACCAAAGCACAGGAATGGGCAGAGAAGATAGGATGGGAGGAGAGAGGTGAGGGGAGGAAATCCGAGGCCGCCTCTTTCTCAGGCCTTTCTGAGGACTGGCTGCGTTGTCTCACATCCCTGAGGCACGGGGAAGAGAGAAGGCTTGGCTGTGGCTCCTGAAGGAGGGGGATTCTTGGCAGTCACAGGTGGGCCAGTTCTCAGAGAGTTTGCATGCTGCCTACTACTGTGTTTGTTAAATGGAGGAAAAATGAACCCCTATGACAGCCTCCGGCCCTCGCAGGCCAGGCGGGGCCAGGGTCTGCAGGACAAGGGGTGGAGGGAGAGACAGGGTTCAGGACACCGAGCTCCAGAACCCACCGGGTTCCAGTCCCGTCTCTGCCACCAAGCAGCCGGACAAGGACCTCCCAGGGACTCTCCGCCCGCCTCAGGGCTGGCTCTGTCCACATGCAGGACAACTGCAGCTCTGCCCCAGTGGCGCCCAGCTCCAGAGGGTGATGGAGGCAGAGGCTGGGACCTGGCGGGCGGGGAGGGCAGGGGAGGCGAGGCCACTGATTCCACTCGCCAGGGGCTGGGCTGGCACCAGGCACTGCCCCGGTGGACTGCCCAGCGCCACCTCTGGCCTGCCCAGCTGAGAGGCCTGGCACGGATCTAACCAGGGAACCCAGACAGAGTGAGGCTGGGACAGCCAGGAAGCCGGGCGGGGCGGCTGCCTTCCCCCTAGGGCAATACCCAGGCGCTTTAGAGTCTCCCCGGCTGGGGCTGGAGGTGACCCACCCTTGAGGAGCTCCTGCAGCTCCTGCTGGTGTCCCAGGGTCATGAGGCCTCTGGTCACCGCCGCTGCACCCAGCACAGCTTGCTAGGCCTATGGCGACAGCCCGAGGTCCCCAGGCCAGGCGGGCGCTTTGGGGATAGCGGGTCACCCCTGCGCACAGTCCTTCTGCTCGACCTGGCTCTCGCTCTGGAGCTTCCGGGCTGCCAGGTCCTGCCCTCGAATGGCTCAGTTTCCCCTAACCAGGAACGGACTCTGTGTTCCTTGTTACCCAGCCAAGCCTGTTTTCCCACTCAGGTCTCAGGCACCGAGCCTCCTGTCCCTGTGTCGAATGTAGAAGAAAGTGTCCTTCCCAGCCCCAGTGTTTGTTTTTGTTTGTTTTTGCAGGACTGGGGGTTGAGCCCAGGGCCTTTGCACTGAGTTACAGCCAAAGCCCTTTATTAATTTTTTACATTTCAAAACGGGCTGGGCTCAAACAAGATCCTCTTGCCTCAGCCCTCTCAGAGCACTGGGATTACAGACTCGCGTCACCATACCTAGCCCAGGCCTGTTGTTTTATAAATGACTACTGGGAAAACTTCCATTAGTTTTAAATTGCTGGTTTGCCTTGATGGTTCATCATAATCATTCCTTTATTTTTTCTTTTTTAAAAATTAATTTTATTGGTACAATTTAGGTATGCATAACGATCCCATTCATTGTATTTGTACCTGTATATAATATATCTTGATTCTTCTTTTTTCCCCAACTCCCTCCCTCCCTTCCCTTCAACAATTCTCCCTCTCCTTTAAATCTGTAATCAGTTTTTGAGTACAAAATACTTTCAAAGACGCAATGTCATTTTCTCTTTCCAAACTGCTGGGAAAGTTTTCTTCAGATTCTCTTCTTAGTCATCCCAAACCCCAGTCCTCCCCCACCCCAAGCTCAGCCCCCTCTTTGTAAGCTGTCTGTCTGGACTACACCCTGCCTGGGCTGGGGCCTCCTGGCTGGGGTCTCCCAGGCTTCCTGGGTACAACCGAAGGTTCTTTGTGTATCCTTTGGCGCACACCTCTAATCCCAGCACTCGGGAGCATGAGACAGGAGGTTCTCCAAGAGTTCAAGGCCAGCCTTGGCTACATAGTAAGTTCAAGGCCAGCCTGGGCTGCATAGCAAGACCCTGTCTCAAAAACCAAACTAACACACCCAGTTCTCCTTTTCTTTGACAGTTTGCATGCTTATTTACAGCTTGCCCCGTATTAAAAACCACGCTGGCAGAGAGTCTATAATAACATGGGAAGATAGTTGTGTTTATTGAAAACTGTATCTGTGTAGATTCGATCTGTATCTGTATCTCCATATACTACAATTAAGACTCAGGACAAAGCCTGTGTGTGAAACAATGGCTGGAAATAACTCATTACTTCTTGCCTCCCAGCCCAAGCACACCTTTCTCCCAATTCTCTCATCTCAGTTGGGATCCACCCAGTTCCCCAAGCCAGAATCCCAGGCTTCATCACCTCAGCCTCCGCAGGTCCCTTCCTCCCAGCCCTCAGGCAGCTGTGCTTCTCCAGGCCCTGCTGCTGCCACCCATGTTCCGTCCCCTCCACCTCCCACCCAAGTTCTGCAAATCCTTAAAGCCAGTAGCAAAACAAAACAAAATCTTGCAACACACCCTGCATAGATTAAAGGTTCTAATTATGTCCCAGTGCCCTTAGGAAACTGTGATTCCTTTCCAAGTCTGGCTCCTGTGCACTCCTCCGGCCCCCTATCTCGCTTTTCCAGCCTCTGCCCCTGGCTGATTTGCTACTGCAAAATCACTTAAATCGCTGGCTGGCCAGGGCCCCACACCTTCCTTCTCCCTCCAGGCCCTGCGGAGGCACTTTGCATCCTGGCCTGGACTAACTTCTACGGACCCTTCAGGCCTCAGGCTCAGCAACATGAAGGAAATAAGGCCAACACAAAAATGTGAAGTTGCAAAAATGTGCAGCTGAAGCTGGGCGTGGTGGTACATGCCTGGGAGCCCAGTACTCTGGGAGGCTGATGCAGGAGGACCCCAAATTCAAATCCCACCTGGACAAAGACTAGGGATTATAGCTCAGTGTGGAGGCCCTGGATTCAATTCCTGGGACAAAAAGAAAAAGTCAGCTGAGTGGCGATGATGTGCCTTCATTGTAAATTAATAGAACTTAGTCCGATCATCCAGCGGGAGGCAGCTTTGGCCCGGTGCACTGATGGCTGTAGGTGAGCCTCTGGCAGGACGACTTGGTACAGATTCCTCCAGTCAGTATTTCCATCTTTCATCTCTATTTATTCAACAAACAGCTCTAAAAAGTAACATCCCTGTCCTCCTGCCTGTGGTCGGGCCAGGCCCCAGGCTCAGTGGGGGATCAGGGCTGATGCTGCTTGGGTAGTACCTTGAAGAGGGAGACAGAGCATCTGGAGTAGGAGTTTCCCAGCAGAACAACAGGTGAATTGGTGTTAACAAACAGGTACGCGGGGCACAGGAGAGATCGATCGGGACAGGGACACAAGGGGGTGGCTCTTTTCCAAAGAGGAAATCAGGGGTGCAAAGGCTCAGAGATCTTGCACACGGAGGGTCCAGAGTTCTCACTGAGAAGCCTTCGGCCCAGCCAGCCCCTGCCTGCTCTGCTACTGCTTCCTTTGCCCTGCAAGTCCTGCCGTGCTCAAGACCTCTTCCTCCATGACGCCTTCTCAAACCAGGCATCAGACAGATAGGCCCCTGATTCCTTTCTGTTTTGTGCAATAACCACAGATGTCAAAACAATTGTTCTCTTCCTACTGAATTGTGAACTCCTTGAAGGTGAGGACTGTGACGTACACTTATCTTAAATTCCTCCAGGCATCCAGGCAAGAACTGATGCTGCTCTGTGACCGTGCACTAGCCTGGAATCTCCTAAAGTCAAAGCCCGGGACCTGACATGGAGCTCTTCATACGCCGATTCTGCCTGTCTTCAGGCACCTGCTGAATCATGGCTTTGTGTCCCTTTGATGCCTTTGACACGATTTTCCGACTCTTGGAGAACCGATGAGTAATAGTGTTACCGGAATTTAGAGAATTCCCACTAGAAGTCCCTAACGCTAATCCACCTTTGAATTTACTGTTGTGTCTAACCCAGGGAAAGTAACAAATTGTTGCCATCTGTGAAGTCCTGTGTTTGTAGCTAGAAGAACCAGGTCTTTGTTCCACCTGCCGGATGTCAGCCTGTGATCCCAGACAAGTCATCTACAGACTTGTAAACCAAAGTCTCCTACCTTTAAAATGGGGATAATAATATGGATTATTATAAGGATTAAATGTGGTAATGATGTGAAATGAATTGGTAGTATGTGTAATGTCATTTAAAATTCAGTATGTGCGTCGTTATTATAAACTAAGACTGCCCTCCTTCTGGCCTATTCGCAGCATTCAAAATCCACACGCAAGCTGTCCCCGACTGTGATCACCTTGTCGGTGACTTAGAAATGTGGGAATCATGAAGTCTGCCTCACTCAGGCCCGCAGAGCCTCAGGGCAGGCAGCCGAGCCTCAGGTCTCAGAGATTCACTTTCCCAGAGAGAATTCTGCATCCCAGGGTGTCCTCTTCAGAAAGAGGATTCTGCTTTGATTGTTCAGGAAAGGTTTGGTTAAGCAACAGAAACCACTAAAGCAGGCCCCAAATCAAAGACCCCAAAAGAGAAGGGGTCAGGGCTCCGGAGGAGAGGGAAGTCAAGTCTGCAGAGCAGGCACCGATGTAAGCTTCGGACAGAGCCCTGGACTCGAGCCCTGTCCATCACTGATATGAACTGGCCGTGTGACTGAGAAGCTCACCCACATGCCGAGTCTCTGTAAACGTGAGCTGTGAAATGAGCATTGCGATTCTTTCAGGACTAAAATTGTATGAATGAGGTGTACAAATGTGCCATGTGATTATGAGTTGTCTATAAATTTACCTGCCTGAAGTAACCATGAAGGCAGCCCATGTGCCCCCGGGGCTCCATGGAGTTGCCCACCAAGGGGCCTTAAATGCAACTCCAAGAACTTCCCCAAGGTCCAAAAAGGTCTCCCCTGCAGATATGGGGTACACCATGAGAGTTAGTGGGTTTCCCCAGTAGTTTGCTGTTGTTTGTGGTATCATCGCCCTGGGGTGCACCCCATGGCCCTCTTACTTACCTGCTTTGTATGGGGTGCTTCTCAAAGCCCTTCCACTTGCCCTTCTTCGTTGACCCAGTGAACCTTAGGTTAGCAGAGTGGACAGCAAACCTCCTGTCTCAGACACTTTTCCACAGCCACAACTTAAAGGAGCAGAGGTATCAGTCCATGGCTGGCTGGCTCCAAGGCAGAAACGACACGGCAGAAGAGTGTGGTGGATGAAAAGCTGCTCACTCATGGTGGGCAGGAAGGAAGAGCCCAGGACAAGAATACACCTTCCAGTCACACCTGCAGGGACCAGCCTGTAACCAGGCCTCACCTCCTGAAAGCACACTCAGCTACTGAACTCATCTATGGATGAAGCCACTGACGAACGTAGCATCCCCATGATCCAATCACCTTGAGAATTTGGAACATTTCAGATCTAAAGCACAACACCCCCCTTCCCCACACTCATGTTTTATACATGACTGGCCCAAGGCCACAGAGCTCAAAGGAGCAGTGCTAGGTCTTCGGCCTCTGCAGCCTGGAAACTCCAACTTGGAAGCTCAGCTGAGATTTGAACTCAGGTATTTAATAACCTTGCCTTTCCCCAGGCCAAGCTGAACAAAAGCCCCAGGCCCTTGCTCTGCTCATGGTCCTCTGTCCCTGTGGGAAAGTGGGCAGGGCCCTGGTGGCCCCGCATGGTGATGGATGGGCTTCCTCAGGCCAGCAGGCAGTGACTAAAGCCCTGTCAGCGTGCTGGACCACTTCTCCACGATGGCGCCGCACTCAGATGTGATTAGGCCCGTGTGTCACAACACTTGGCCACACTTCCGGGAGCAGCGAGGCCCTTGCCATGCCACTGAACAGTGGAGTGGCTACAATTTCATTTGGCTGCCAGCCTGCCTGACCTTCTCCGTCACCCTGCCCTGCTCCCTTCTCCCTCGGAGAGAGAACAGTCCATCATCCTAGACTGTCCAGGCGAGGCCCCAGATGCAAGGTTAAGGTCGACACATCTTCCCCCAAAGCAATTCGGAATGATAGCTCTAGATAAAGAAATAAAGGCCACTCGTTTGAGGAGGGAGACTTCCCTGTCCCTGCAGTGCAGAGGGGGACCAGAGTGGTAGCCTGGGACCCCAGCACTCTGGGCTGAATAGCCAGGTAGGGATTCAGACTGTCATTCACTCGACACCTTGTGAGTGAGCACATGCTACATGCCAGGTATCAGCTACACAGCTGTGAACAACGCAGATAGAAAGCTTTGCCCTCACGGACCTGACATTTCGAGGCGATGAGGGGAAGAGACAGGCAAATAAACTGAAAAATGGGTTTGTTAAAAGATTCTATGAATAAAAATACAACGGAGAAGCTGGCCGCAGGGTTTATTACTGGCCACTTGGGTCCATTTGCTCAGATTATTTTGCTCGCCACTCACCAAATCAAAGGCCATTTATTGTGGTAAAAAGAAAAAGAGACATTTGTCAAAGCTGGCTCTGAGGAGATGGCAGGGCCTCACTGGCCTCAGATCACCATCTCTCCACATCCAGGTGTGTCAGGAACAGTGGGGCTGGGGTTATGATGACATAACAGGCACACCTCGGGTTCATTCCTCCTCCTGCACCCTAACATCTGCATATTATCGGGGTGAGAGCACGGGGCTCTGCCTCAGGCCTGAGGGAGTTTGGAGAAGACACTTGTCTCTCAAGGAAAACAATTCTAACTTCCAAAGTTCCACTTTGCCAGGCCGATCACAGGTTACTCTTCCCCTGCCCACCCGGGGCCTGGCACTCAGCTGGTCCCTGACCTGACTGACCCCCAGGCAGCTCTTGGGGCCAGGTCTGATCCCCAGCCCCAGCACAGCTGGTCGGAGCTGCTGGAATGAAAAGACCCTGGAATCCCCCCACTCTAGCGGCAGGAGCGTCCCAGGCATCCAGAAGTGTCTTCTCCCCAAGACTTTCCCTCGCTTCCCCTACACACTGGCTGGCTGAGCCCAGCTGTTCAGATCTGTGCCGTCCTGTGGGGAGACCCGTGAAGGCACAGACTGTGAGCAGAACAGACAGTGGGCCCGGAGGAGGGGAGGAGACCTTCTCGGGGCTCTGTCCTGTGCGCCCTGGCTACTGAGAAGCACCCCGGCTCTGCCCATGAGATGCCAATGGGACTCCAGGCACGGCCAGATGGCTGTCACATCGAGAACCACTGGTCTTACTTAGTATACCTCCATGTAGGGCTGGGGATGTAGCTCAGGGGTTCCATCGCCTGCCTCACAAGTGCAAGGTCCCAAGTTCAATCCCCAGTACCAAAAAAAAAAACTACGAAGTCTCCCTCCATGTCTTTGACAGGAAGCACGGGTTTTGTGTTGTTGTTTGGAACCTTGATTAACATCACCTGGACCCTGTGCGCTTCTGCACACTGGACCCCGCCCAGGCTCCCCACCCCAAGCCTGGGGCTCTGGGACCTGCCCACGCTGTGTGTCGAGGAGACCAGTAAAACCCAGGCCCGGGCCCTGCCTCACACGCTCTGTTTTACTTCCGGGGTCTGGAAAGCCTTTCCCACCTGTGCTCACCAGGCGCGCTGGTTCACTCTTCGGGATGCCACCTGCCATCATCTCAGGGACAAAGCTCCCCGGGCAGGGCTGAGTGGCTGCTCCATGCCTGGGCCCCCTCGCCCCTGACTCTGCTGCCTCTGCAAAGTGGAGACCCCATCTCTCCATCTCCAGGTGCAGACACAGCATCTGGCACAGGGGAGGAGCTCAGTGAAAGTCCAGATGAAACGCAAAGTAAACTGGACACAAAGAGAGAGGAGAGAGGCTCAGGCCTGGAGGTGGGAAGGAGGTGGAGAGAGGTGTCTGCTGTGCTGACACAGGAAGAGGCAATTCAGAGGCCTCCCCTCCTGCCTTCCCCCTGTGGGGTAAATACTTGGAGCTGCCTTAACCTTTAACCTGAATTGTCTCACTTTGCAACGCTTTCATCCTCCTCTTCCTCCCAGCATCCCTCCCTCCCCTCTCACCTTCTCTGGAGACTGCCTTTGTGTTTAGTACTTGGGTTCTGAGCAGTGGGAACCCAGCCCAGGTCACCGAGAGAGCAGAGTGAGAGAGCCTGGCTTCCTCCTAATTAGCCTGATGATTCCACAACTCCCTGAGCTTGGGGTCCCCAGCCTCGGGCGTGGAGAGAAGCCCTGCCTCTGGACACCCACAAGTGAATTTCCCAGGGAAGCAGTGGAGAGACTAATTGATGATTATGCTAATTCCTTCCTTTCCTGTGGCAAGGTTGGCTCCACAGGGAAGCCAGCCTCTCTCTGGGTGAGGGCTGCGGGGTGGGCAGGAACGAGGGGCCAGATTGTGAGGGGCCTCAGGGACCAACCTGGCCAGGCCCACACTCAGTCGTTCCCTTGACTGAGGGGACAGCACTCGGGCTCTAGGGTTCTTCCTCCTTGACAGTCCTATCAGGGACATCACCTCCACTCCACAGACCCCCGACCTGAGAGGAAATGCCCACAGAGGGGCTATTTCCTGTGGTCTCCTAGGGAGGAAGGGGGCTTCCAGCCTAGATCTTGTGTCTCTCCAGCCAGATGTTTCCCACCACCGGAAGACGGTGCCATCTCGGGTATGTGGTATTTGGGCAAAACCCTTTAGCAGCTCTGAAATCATGTGCCGCAGGCCTGGGATGGCACAGGACAGACTATGGCTGCTGGACTGTAGCATCCTGGCAGGCCTGTTGGTCCCCCTGGTTGGCAACACCAGTGACCTGGGGCTGGGTCAACATAGAGTTTAATGACAGCATCCTCGGGCTCCAGGACCTGGCTTGTCCCTTGTCCATGTCCTTTGCCCAGTTCCGCTGTGGGCATGTGGAGGCAGCTCAGACATCAGTGATGGCTTCATTGCCTCGGTGCCCAGCCTGCCTCCTCCAAAGGAAGTCCTCCTCCTCCTGCCTCCTCCTGCACACCTTCTGGGCCCTGCCCAGGAAACGGGGAGTGAGCTGCCTGGGGAGAACGCAGTGACAGAGATACTTGGTTACATCTGAACAACCCCGGTGGCAGCTGGTTTGTGACCAGGGCTTTCCCTGGGAGCCTGCAATTTGCAGAATGAATTTAATGGATCTAGGCTCGACCCTGGTTCTGTTGTGCCCCCAGTGGTGGCTGTGGAGAAGTCACCCAGACTTGCTCAGTCTGTTTCTGCAAGAAGCTGGAATGCCTGGGAGGGGACACAGAAACCCTGGGGAGGTGGTCATCCAGCCAACGGGAGGCACATGGCACTGAGTGCACTTGGTGACAGCAGCAGCCAGGTCATTTCACAGACAAGAAAGAAGACCAAGATACGAAGAGACTGCCTGAGGCTGCCCAGCTCCGAGATGGTAGAGCCGGGATTTGAACCCAGCTCTCTACCCCCATGGCCCCATGGTCCAGCTCCCCTCCCCTCCACTGTGCTGCCTGAAGGCCAGGATCTGTCCCAGCTGGGCCGGAGAGGCTGAGGCCGTAATCTTCCTGTGACCTCCCTGGGAGTCTACTCCTCATCTGTGAAGTGGCCACAGCAGCTCCAGGCAGATGCAATGCCACAGGCCTGGTGGCCCCTGGTAGGGACAAGGAGACACTTTGTAAACAGGATTTTACCTCCCTGCCTCTACCTCCAGCCAAATAGTTGAGGTGGTTCAATGACAAGTGTCTATTAAGGAGAAATTTATGATACTTCAGGATGAGTCACCAATAACCCGCTTGGTGAGGGTTGGGGGAGGGTCTGCCATAGAAAGTGTCTTGGACACAGCCAGGCCTAGCGGTTAGGACGGGGCAAGCACACGGGACTCAGGCCGCACAGCAGGCTGCCTGGTAGGTGGGCACGAGGCCCGGAGTTGGCAAGGGAGGAGCCAGTCTCCTTCCCCAGGGCTGTGCACACAGACAGCCAGTTTGCAAACAACTCCAGGATAGCCACATCGCCAAAGCAGCCTCTGAGCGGTGACTGTGGTGTCCACCAGTGTCACTATCTGTGACTCTCACCCTGCCACCCCGGCAGGAGAGCCCATCTGGCTGTTGCTCAGATGCTACTGATTTAATCTTGATTCAGACATCGATTCACTGCCCCCGCCCCGAGTGGCACAGGAGCACATGCGTTGGGCGGGAGCGAGGCCTTCGGAGTCCTGCCGTTTCACCAGAGCTTTGGGCGTCAGTGGCCTCCCTTAGACTCTGATAAAAGTTGTGAACTAGAAAAATGCATGAACTTACCGAGCAGCTCTCACTGCATGCCAGGCGGCTCTCAGTCCCTGTGACTCCTCATGGGACCTGGGTTTAGCACTCGAGGTGGGACAATGACCCCCAAGGGAGAGCGGGCAGAGGAAGCTTTGCCAGCAGACACCATGGCCATTCCCGTGTGGCCCGTTCCTGTGAGGCATCTAGTGGGCCTGGACCCAGCATGGTGGTACTGGTCTCAGTGGCCATGCCCTTTCTGCTGGGTGCTGTGACAAAACACACAGTGTGTGCTTCTGATGGGCCAGCACTCGGGGTGACAGGAAGGCAGGAGTTTGTAACCTGGGAGATTAATGAAAAACTCCAAGTAAATTACAGACCTCCCAATGCCCTGGCTGCTCCAAAAACACCAGCAGCCAGGTGTCACCGCCTGTCCAGGCGGGTGATAGCTGGGAGAGTCTTCTCTGGACAGAATGAGCTCACCCCCATTCTCCACTCTGAGGAAAAGACTCCCCAAAATGTTATTAGAGGATTCTCAGTCAAAGAGCCTTGGTACTGTGGCACACACCAAACTATAAGCCTGCCTTTCTCTCAAGCAGAAAAAAACATTTAAAAGAAGAAGGAGAAGGAGGAGAAGGAGAAAGAGAAGAACATATAAATTAGTAACTTTGGGAAAAAATGATACAAAAATAGATTTCTAAGAAAAAGAAACAATAGAAAAGAAAGCTCTTTAGAACCTAAAATACAACTAACACAGAAAGTCTCAATAGGAGATATCCAGCACATTTGGCTAGAAAAAAAGAAGATTCACACCAGAACACACTAGTATCAAATTTTAGAACCAAAGGATTTAAAAAAAAAAAAATCTAGAAAGCTCCAGAAAGACACTCAATAGACACAGGAATGGAAACTGGAAGGGCATCAAAGTTCTCACCAGAAACCCTGAACGGAATACCATGGAGAAATAGAAATGCCTTCAGGATCTGGAGGTAAATGATTTTATACCAAACAATCAGCCAAAGGTGAAGGGAAAATAAAAACACTTTCAGACAGGCAAGAGTCAAAACTCAGAATCATGAAAGAAGAAGCCACAGCCTCTGGATTAGGGACCCCAGCCCAAGAAAAGGGCAAAGGGGGTCTCAGAGCAGACCGGAGAGGAGGAAACCAGACCGAGCCCACCTGGACAGAAGGGGGGACCGGGCGAGAAGAGCCCGTAGAGGGAGTGGCCTGTGTGAATAATGACAGACATTGCCAGACCTCTGGCAGATCCTGCAAAGAGACCGGGACAAATCGCAGTAAGTAGAGAAAGCTAACAAATAAGAAGGGGGCGGAGATCATTTATTTTGGGGGAAAACTGAGAGGTGGCATTTAGATGAAATCCAGACTAAAGAGCAGAAAACAGCAGCTGCTGAGTCACAAGGCCGCTTCTCAGGAGCAGCACAGAGGGGGGCGGTGCTGGCTGCTGAGTTTCTCGGTGCCTCTGAGCCTCTGTGATTCTTTCTCCCCGTGCTGGGGGCAGAACCCAGGGTCTCACTCATGTTAAGCACGGACTCTACAGCTCAGCCGCACCCCACAGTGGCCCTTTAGGTTTTTTGGCCAGAAGTGTGTGTCCTTTTAGTAAAATAGGCACGAATTTTTACCCAAAACTGTGCACAGGCTCTAGGGTTAAGAGGGCCTGGGTTCAGCAGCAAGCCTGGGCCAGGCCACCAACTTGCTGAACAACAATTTCCTTATCTGCTTTGCTCCACTGGGCTGAGGATTAAACATAATTTTTCTGAAAAGGGGCTGTCATGGGATAAGTGCTTAATAAACTACAGCTATGATGGTTTTTAAGAAATTTTTGAGGAATTCTGTGGTAAAGAATCAAAGCAAACTCCACCGTACTAGGTTTGTGGGGAGTTAAGAAAGCCTGATTTAAAAAAAGAAAGACAGAGAGGGAAAGCCTGGTTAAAAGCCGCCTTTTAAGGGAAACGTGGATAAATACACTGTGGAGTATTATTCAGCCGTAAAAAAAGAATGACCTTTTTTTCACCTGCAGGAGAATGGATAGACCTGAGGGCCACCATGTTGAGTGAAATAAGTCAGACTTAGAAAGACAAATGTCACATGTTCTTCCTAATATGTGGAATCTAAAACAGATGACAAAAAAGTAGAAGAGGGGCCGGGGATTTAGCTCAGTGGTTCCACTGCCTGACTTGCAAGTGCAAAGACCCGAGTTCGACCTCTGGTACCAAAAAAACCCCAACCAAACAAAAAAGAAAGTAGAAGTGAAACTTACTAGACAAGGGGGAGGGGTGTAAGGGCAGGCAATGGGGGAATGAATATGATCAAAATAATTATACACATTGAACCCCCCAAAATGTGAAACTAGGGGTGAAGGTGGGGCAGGGAAAATAGGAGAAATGATTAAAGTGTGTTATGTGCCTGGGCAAATTTGCTAACATGAAATTCATTTATCTGTGTAGCCAACATGCACTGACTTTAAAATGTAAGGGAAAAAGCCACCTGGTACTTGTCAGTAAGCTCTCCAGCTGTTGCTCAGCTGCAGGTGTTCTGCAGTCCCCCAGCCCATTCCCTCAACATCTGGGTTATCAGTGGTGGCACTGGTGGCTTTACCAGAAGGGGGTGTGGGACAGTGGCTTTTCACATAAAGGCCTCATTCATCCCCAAATGCAAGCCTGTGGCTCTTCCCTCTGACACAAGCTCCCTCTGGGAGGGGCCTGAGCCACTCGGAGAAGCAGTGTGCCTCCCCGCCAAAATAAGGTAGAGGGATGATCAAAATATACTGTGAATCCTTAAATTAAAACATGTATTACAGTAAAAGACACATGGCCACAAATGGCCCTCAAAATCCTCATCCCCCTTCAAACATCATCCTGTCTTTCTTGCCACTTTCTGAAGTAGTTCTAGAAGTCCTCTTTGTTGAAAGGACAACCTATCTATTTAAATAACTGTATATGCAGTGTTATACAAAAAAAATATGGTGAATGCTGCTGCCAAGTACCATCCAACAGAAAGGCAGCTCATGAAAACATGATGCTGTGTCCTCATCCACCTTAGTCACAGCGTCTGGCACTGTGTGGCTTCTGGCTCTTCCCTAAAGTCAAAATGGCCATTGTGTTAGTTACTTTTCTCTCATTGCTGAGACCAAATACCTGAGCTCAAAGTTAAAGGGGAAAGGTTTATTTGGCTTACAGTTCATGGAGGTTTCAGTCCATAATCAGCTGGCTCCAAGGCAGGGATGGCAAACAGGCATCGCAGAGGAGAAACAACATGGCACACACAAGGTAGCAAAGGTAACAGGGACCTTAACAGCACCTTCTTGCCCCTTTTGTCTTATTCAGACCACTTAGGGCGGGCAGCACTGACGCCCTTAATCCTAGTGCCCTGGGCCCTAGCCCCACCATGAGCCAATCAGACGCTGTAGATTCAGCCACCTCCGAGAAAGCATGAAGCTTTGGGGGACATCTAGACGCAGCCCTAACGAGTAAGAAAGGTAAATGCTTTGGATCCATTCAGAACATGCCAGCACAGCACTCAAGAAAGAGGACTTGCAGAACCACTTCAGAAAGTGACAAGAAGGATGGGATAAGCATGTTTGAAGCGAGGGAAAGTATTCTGAGGGAGATTAAGGGCAAGATGTTTTCTTTTACTGTAATAAGTTTTTAAACTTAAACATTCACCATATTTTTCAATCACACCTTGTACATGGTTATTAAACAGCTCTATTGCATAGGAAAATCCAGAGAGACAGGTGCCCTGAAGAGTTAGAATGCTAGCCACATTTCCCTCTGGTCAGTTGGACTGGGATGATTCCATTCCCTTTGTATGGCTCTAATTATGTAGCGAACTGGGTTCCCTTTGTAACTCGGATTAACAACAGCAGTAGAATGCAGTGCAGAGTCCCTGAGGGGGAGTGGGTAAGGTGTGCAGGAAGTGTCCAGGGCCCCCAAGGGGAACAAATGACCTTGGCCTGAGAGATCCAGTGGCAGCAGGGATCTTGTCACGCGTCCACCAGCCAGGAGTCTTAGGACGGGGCAGGGAGCAGGCAGGCAGGCAGAATAACGAAGTCAGTGAGTGCCTGAGTAACGCTGCCCACTGACACCATCTGTGAGTGTATACGTCATCTCCCTTAATCCTCAGGACCGTGAGATTGTCCCCATTGGACAGACAAGAAACTGGAGTGCAGAGAAGTTAAGCACTTGCCAAGGAAAGGAAGGCTGGAACTTAAATCCACTCACTACATGGTCAGGGTCGTAGCACAGCGAGAGGTGTGTGTGTGTGTGTGTGTGTCTGGAGATTGAACCCAGGGTCTTCTCCCTGAGCTACATTCCCAGACTTCTTTTTATTTTTTATTTTGAGTCAGGGTCTCACTAAGTTGCTGAATTGCTCAGGCTGGGCTGGAACTTGCAATCTTCCTGCTTCAGCTTCCCCAGAGGCCCGGGATTACAGGCATGCACCACCACGCCCAGCTGGAAAGCTATCTTTTATTTCTGGAGGTTTTCAAAGTCACCATTACCTTATTGGCTCCCTTCTCTCTGCTTGCTACCTGGATACACAGAGAACAGAATGAAGTCACTGCCGTGGACTGAGAGGCCGGTCACAGCAGCCGGGAATGTGGACACCACAAATCTCTACGGAGCACGCCGTGCAGGGGCTTCCACAGCCCATGTCGGTGTGGTTCTCACAAACTCCGTGTCGGGTGCACATCGACACTTGGCCTTCCGGTGTCTGTCGTGTCTCCCTTCCCGGTCTGTCATACTCTAAGTTTGTGAGAGCAGGGAGCTTGCAGACCTCCTGTCACCAGCACCCAGGACTTTGTCCCCTGTCTCACTGGTTGGGGAACACCAATGACCTGGCCCATTTGTCAGTAAAGGAAATCAGACTGGGAGAATTAAGCAACTTGCCCAAGGTCCCGCAGCAGAGAAGTCTTGGTGCTGGGGCTCCAGGTTAGATTGTGACCCCAGGAACCTTGGGGAGAGCCCTCTTTCAAGGCACACGTGTCACTCGTGGCCACCTGGGAGCTGTGGCCATGGTCAAGCTGTGGGGGCGGTGGGGCAGGGTGGGCCAGCTGGGCCACAAGAGGACAGACCACTTAGGAGGCCAGAGTCTCTGGCAGTAGAGCATAGGGCAGCAGCCATGGGCGTGGACTGTGGGCCAGGTACCCCACAGTTCTGGCCCTGTGTAGTAACCACACGACCCTGGGCAAGTGAGTCTTGCTGAGCCTCAGTTTCTCATTTGTAAAATGGGGGCAATAGCTCATGGCTGTCATAAGAACGAACTGAATACTTTTTGAGTACGTGGAGTGGCAACTGGTGATAATGGCTGTTGTGGAGGAGGCTAATAAACAGCACCAAGTGGGTAAATATTTACAGGATGGCATGTCCCTGCATGAGACCAGCCACCTGTGCTGTGCCAGTCACAGAGTGAGTACGTGTGTGCCAGGCCAGGGCCGCCATGAGCCAGGTGCCTGCAGTAGACCTTGGTGGGCCAAGGACACCCCCAAATGCCAAATTATGGTCTTGCTCATAATTTTTAGGCTGGAAGCAGTGATGCTTTCTCTGTTGGTGTCACCAGGGCCCTCTCAGGGGCTGCTGTGAGCAGGGAGGACTGCTGGGAGTGCCTGGTGGGAGGCAGGGCTCTGGACTTCAGCACTGGTACCACCTCGAGCTGATCATTCCTTGCAGCAGGTGAAGCACTTATCCCATAGGAGCCATGTAGACTTGCTCTCACTGTCTCATGAAGTCGAAGAATGAAATCACAGACAAAAGGAGGGAGTTAGGAGAGTGTCTATGGGAAATAAGAAGGAAAAACCTCCTGACATACAGGAGGGGACTCCTTTCCTTCTGAGGTGCTTTCCATTTTGGTTTCACATAGATAAGCAGAACACAGAAACTTGTTTTAAACATGTGGCTTTGTGAGTTTACAATAACCAGTTGGACTTTAGGCTTTGTAATGTAGAGTCTAAAGAAAATCAGTAACTCATCTGGTCTAAGTTCAAAGGAAGCCAGCTACCCTGAATTTCTAAGTTCCTTCAAGTCCAGCCCAGAGGCATGGAGGAGTTGCCAACTAACTTAAGAAGCTTCTTCCTGGAGGAAGGCTCATCTGCCCATCCTCATCCTAACTTTCTATCCTTTCTCCTGTGTTTCCTCTTGTATTTTTAAGCTAACTGCCTGCATGGCTTTAATTGGCTCTTAACTTCGTGTATGTGCTATTTTCTTTGAATCCAGCTGACTGTATTTTGGGTCCCGCCCCTTTTCCATGGGGAGGAATGTCCTGTGACTCATGAGATGTTTAGTTCCATCCTGGCCCCTCTCTGCCCCCTACTATCTCCAGCCAGTGTCAAATGTTCCCTGGGGACGAGATCATCCTCTGGTTGAGGACACCTGGGCCCCAGAAGAACTCTGCTCCTGTGGTCTCCTCTTCCTGTGGATTGGCCTGGACTCCCCAGAGGACACATGATTGCTGATGTCCCATTGGCCAAGGCAATGGGCTCAACTCAGACCCGGTGTGGGTGAGGACCACACAAGGCTGTGGATGCAGGAAGGTGTATTGCCAGGAGCCATTGTGTAAGAATCTACCTCGGCCACCAGTCCACCATGACAGTCAGCTCTGCCAATGGACACAGCTCCAGGGGAGAGGCTGTGTGCCCTGAAGCTGCTCTCTCTCTCTCTCTCTCTTTCTGGGACCTCATCCAGATGACAAGGATGTGGTCCCCAGGCCAGGTGGCTCAGAGCTGGGCATCCCAGATTGTTAAGAAGGAGATGGCTGATCCCACAGGGCCAATAGGTGTCACTCTGGGGCGGGGGAGCTCTCCTTGGTCCCAGTGCAATCCAAACCAGGGCCACCTGGCCCTCCTGAGGGCTCCTTCCCAGACTGGGAAATCTGGGGTTTTGGAGTATGAACAGGATAAAATACATTACAGCCCCCAAACTTCTCAAGAGCTTCTCCTCACTCTGTTAGGAAAGATGGGGTGCTCAAGCCTTCAAATTGGAGGGGCGTGAGGTGCTTACACCTTTTTTTTTTGTTACTGGGGATCGAACTCGGGTCCTTGTGCTTGCAGGGCAGATGGTGGATCCACTGAGCTAAATCCCCAGCCTGGTGCTTACACCTTTTGAAGTTCAGTGACCAGCACAGGTGTCCCTGGCTGGGGAGAGGGATCCTGTCGTTCAGGAGCTGGGCTGAGAGAACCCCCTCTTTGAACAGAGCTTCCAAGTCACCTGGGGGTGACATTTTTCTGGCAAACAAGGAAAAAAGTGAAGAACCACATGGGGAGCTACTATGTAGGGCAGCCCTGGGGGTGCCCACCCCCATTTTTCCTGTGGCTCCACAGGCTGGATCTCAGCAGACACCAGGAATGAGGGCATTTCGAGGCAGGGGAAAGGGAAACAGGTTTAGCTCCATACATTCCCACAAGATCCTGAGAAGAAAAGGACATCCATCCCTGCTGGGTTCAGATAATCTTAGAGATACAGCAAGAATTGGAAAAACTGCAGATAAGGCACCCACTGTAGATTGCAAGGCACCAAACAAGGTCCCCTGCTCCTATCCGCCGAGACCACCCCATCGCAGTCCTCAGAACTGTGATCTTGCTCTGATAGAACACGTCTTCGCCCTCAGTTCCAAACTTAGTGTTTACCTTCGCATTTCATGGGCCCAGCCAGAAAGAAAGATGCTGTCTTCCCTAGTCCCCTCAGTTTCTGCTTCCTTGGAATTTTGTCTCCAGGCCTTTGTTCCAGCAGCTTCCCCTTCTTAAATGCTGCCTCTCCTGCTTCCGTATGTATAATTCTCCCTCTGTGGCAAAGTGCAGCCACATGCTGTAACCTCTGCCCATCTGAATTCCTGTCATTCCCAATCTGTGACACGGCTCTATCTCATAATCCTAGCCCGGTGCTGGGGAGAGGCGCCCAGAACTAGTAGGAGGTGGTCCCCGCCCTTGAGGGCCTTTCTGAGGCCTCTAATGGGAGACAGACGAGTACAGCCGAGTACAGCCGGGGACCCAGCAATAGAGAAAAGCCTGCAGAACGGGCTCCTAAGGAGAGGAAATGGCTCTGGAGGATGCAGGGAAGCAGGGGGCCTCGCAGGGGAGGGACAGGGAGCCGGGCCAGGGCAGGTCCCAGCAGGTGGCCAGAGGACCCATCTGGCCAGGGTGGAGGTTGATGCTGTGCTTTGGTCGCACCTGAAGGCTCTGATGTGCTTCCCTGTGCCTCCCCAGACCAGTTTCTGGCTCGGGACAATGTCCTGGCCCACGGTGAGGGTCAGGGGCCCACATGCAGCAGGGACACCAGCTGAGAGCCTGCCCTGGCAGAGCCTCCCCACCGTGTTGCGGGTCCTGCTAGGATACATGAGAGGCGGGGGGTCCACAAAAGGAGCCCAGGCCTGGCCTCCACTCTCTCAGAGCCCTCTGCAGCCAGGTGCCTCTGTCTGGGCCTCAGTTTCTCCAATGTTGAGTGAAGTGACTTCTAAGGATAAGGGAGCCTGTGACCCACGGGCTGCAGAGGCAGGAGACTGTGTGTGTACAAACCTCAGCTTTCTCTGCAACTCTGGATAAGCACACCAACAAAGGCTCCTTGGCTGTCAAAGAAAACAATACTGCGATTCACAATCAGAACCTTAAGTCGGGTCCAAAGAACTCAGAGCCCAGACCCTGGAGTCCCACTACGGCAAGGGAAAGAGGACAGAAGTGTCCCTTAGCGACCACATCCCTGCTTTTGGGGAAGCACACTCAGGACCATGGGCTGGATTCTTTCCCCTTGGGTTCCGGTCCCGGGAGAGACTCCCCACAGCAGAGAGCCCGGCAGCAAGGAGCCCCGCCTGGGACAGCTGCTCCAGGCCTTCTGCTGGGCCACCCCCTGGGGGCAGCTTCAGGGACAGCCCTGGTCCCCGCACCCCAAGGAAGGGCTGGGAAAGGGGCTGCTCAAGAAGGACGCAGCTCCACTCTGTGTCTGAGGAGCACAGGGCTCAGGTGGGGGCCCTGGGGCTCCTCGGAGGGCCCAGCAGAGCCCCCTCTGCCCCTCTGGCCCCTGCATCTGAGACAGGGCAGCCTGGAGCCACTTCCGGCTCTCTTCCCCAACCTGCAGCCATCCGCAGCCAGGCCCTTGCCCTACCAGGGCTCTGCAGGAGGCACGGGCTCTCTCAGGGGCCCTCCCAGGGCCCAGCTGGCTGGGAGTGGAAGGTCAGTGGTCCCTCCATGGCTTTCAGCCTCCCAGATCCCCTCCAGCTCCCAGGCAGGGCTGGGCAGAGCCCTGGCCCGTCACCAGCGCTCACTCCACTTCAGCCACGTGGCCTCAGGGACTCCAGGCGAGCCACACCTCGGGTGCCCTCAGCCTGGGACACTTCTTAATAACACTGCATCCCTGTTGCCCATCCTTTTTACTTTCTTTCCCTTTGGGGGGTGAGGCTGTGCTGGAGAGGGAACCCAAGGCCTTGAGCTTGCTAGGCAAACACTCAGCCCTTCTCCACTTTGAGACAAGGTCTTGATAAGTTTCCCAGGTTAGCCTGGAACTCGCCATCCTCCTGCCTCAGCCTCCTGACCAGCAGGGATTGCAGGTGGGCCCCACCATGCCCAGTTTTTCTTCTTACTTTCTTTTTCTCTATGACACCTCTCTCTGTCAAACATGCTCTTTTTATTATCTTGTTGTGTGTTCCTCTAACTGGAATGCAAGCTCCCTGAGAGTAGAGACTTTAACCCGGCCCGTAGTAGGTGCTCAGTAAGTATCTGCTAAGAGGCGGAGTGAGCAGGGTGCTGGGCTCTGCTCCGTGTGGATCCGCCCGCGTGCGCCATTGCGCTTAGCATGGCAAGATGGGCCCTCGAGTCCAGCTGCTGCCTCCTGGAGGGATGCTGAGGACAGAGCCTGCCCTCTGTCCCCTGCCACCCACAGCCAGCAGTCACTGCATCCTGACAGCACTTTCCAGTCTCCTGAGATGTAAATTTAGACCCCGGAAGCCACAGGGAAAGGCGGAAGGTGGGGAAGGGGTATTTTGGGCCTCGCCGGTCCCTAAGAGCCCACGTCCACAGACGAGGCCATCAGCGTGGCCAAATATAGGCGCGAAATCAGGAAGCGAGTGTGGTGCATGGAGTCACCCTCTCCGGGGGTGGCTGAGTGAGCTATTGTGACACATGAGGTTTCCAGCCACAGTGACAGATCCTGAGGAAACTGGCCCTGCGGAGGCACTGGAAGCTGCATCCCTAGGCTCAGGGGCTCAGGAGGCATCTGAGCAATGAGAAGCACCCAAGTGCACCCGGTGCCTGACCAAAGCTTTCACGGTGACAATCTCCATGTTCTCTCTCTCTCTTCTTCTTCTTTTTTTTTTTGTTCTTAAAATCTTTTATAAATTTTTTGTTGTTCTTCTTAAAATCTTTTATAAATTTTTTTTTCTGTTCTTAAAATCTTTTATTCCATATTCTCTCTTGACTGGGTCTTGGAAGAGGGATTCTGAGCTGAGGGCTGGAGCCCCTGCATCCCTGTTGGGCTCCCTGACCTCAGAGGTCTTTGGTTACCAGGAACTGCCTCAGGCCTCAGGCCAGGCCTGGTGAGCATGGGGCATTTCCCACAGAGTGGGGATTCCATCCTCAGGTGCGATCTCACTTTGTGCCACACCTCTATGATGGGGGAGGGACTTTTATTATCACCCTCATTTTATAGCTGGAGACACTGAGGCAGTGAGGGGAGAAGCCTCACACCTCATCATTTGAGGGCAGCGTCAAACAGGGACCTTGCTGCAGTGTCAGGAGGCCAGGCAGTCCAAGCCACCTGTGCCCTCTGTGTAGTCAGCAAGTGTGTGCCGAGTGCGTGCCTGGTGCAAGCACTTCCGGGCTCTGAGACGCTGGGAGTCATTTTTGAGACAGGGTCTTGTTGTATAGTTCTGGCTGGCAGTGGCAGTGATCCTCCTGCCTCAGCCTCCCAAGTGCTGGGATTACAGGTGTGCACTACCACGGCTGGCTTCAGATTTGTGTTTGTAAATAGCTCATTTTGTGGTGCTTTGTTAGGGAAGCCCCAGCGAGCTCACACAGGGACAGAGAATGTTGGTGGGTTGCTTTAGCTAAGAGATCAGGGAAGGTCTGTATGAGCAGGGAGCTCTGGACCAAGAGCTGAACACTGGCAAAGGCGGCAGGCTTTGGGGAGCTACTGGGGCCCAGGCAGAGTGGGAAACAAGCCTGGCCTCTCTGCAGATGAGAGGGAGGGTCCGGGGCTGCAGCCCGGCACCGAGTAAACCTCTTTTCCTCATAAATCACCCAGCCTCGGGTGATCTGTTAGAGTGACAGGAAACAGATGGAGATCACTTGGAGAGGCCTCCTGGAGAGACCTGCCTGGGGGCAAGAGGGACAGCGAGGAGCCCTGGATTTGGGTCGAATGCTTTTTCACAGTGAGATCATGAAGAGATTCAAGCAGGGGCTCTTCTCTAAGAGCCAGCGTCCATGAGAATAGGTTTCCAAGATGCGGCTGGAAGAAAGATTAAGAAGATTGTCCCTGTCCTAGAACTCAGAGCCTGAGGGAGACAAGCCTGAGAATGAAGGGAGGTCCAGTCTGGGAGTCATCCGGGGTCACACAGAGACGCGGCCACCCCTTCCCCTTCGTCTTCTGTCCTCTGAGATGATTCTCCTCTCACTCCCCCGTCACCTTCGTGTTTCAGAGAACGAGGCAGGCGTCCTTCTGTCTGGGACGGGCAGGCACTCCGCCGGCACCGAGGTCTGAGTGGGGCCTTTCTCTCTGCGGTCATGGTCATCGGCCACCTGACGAAGCTGGTGTCTGCCACGTCTGTCCACTGTGAGGTCCCTCACATGGGTCATCACATCCTGCTTCATTCTTTCTCTTTTTAAATTTCAAAACAAGCTTAACTTGGGTTGAGGACTCCAAAAATACGAAGGCGATGTTATCCGAAGTCTACGTCCCCAGAGCCAGCCGCAGTGTCGGGGTCCAGTGCCTTGGACTTCCCAGAGGAACCCGCACTCTCAGGGCCACAGGCCTCTCACAGCTGCTCAAAGCGGGGTTTGGGAAGGTAGAGACCCCTTTATTGACTTAGGGGTTCATTCCCAAAAGAATTTAATGTGCTCTGTACCCCATCCCTATAAAAAATCAAGCAGAAAACTGGAGGAGACGTTTTTGAGGTTGAGAACCTTTTGTTGGGGACCCCAGGGCGGGCAAGGCAGGGGGTGGGAGGGTTGGGCAGGGAGCAGGCGGATCGCCCCAAGCCAGGGGTGCCTGGAGCCTCGTGCTTCACGCAGACTTGGAGACCCAGCCAGGCCCGCGCAGCCGCCACGGACAGCGCCCCCTCTGGCAGGGGCTGGGACTGCACGCAGAGCCGCCGGGGTGGAATTCTAACAGAAGGAGCTGAACGAACCGAGGAGACAGACACCTACCCGCTCTGACTCCCAGCTTCCACAGTTGAGCCCCCACGTCATCAAACCTGCCCGTGAGGGTGAGGGCGTGTGTAGACATCCGGGTACTAGCAAGCGCTGAACAAACACAGCACTCTGACTTCATTCGTTACGGCTCTTTTTGTCTGGTAAGTAAGGGTATCATTCACTGAAATCTAGGCTATACACAGGAAAATCAGTTATCTTGTGTTTTTGGACACCTAAATGCTTACCATCCGGACATATTTTAAGCAAGTGTTTTGGGCGAACATGTTTCTTAAATCACTATGCCCAGCCCTGGATTCTCAGCAGCTGTTGAACGGAGTTTATTATTAACATTGTCCGCTCTGCTGTCCTAGAAGGCAACAGCGGCCCTGGAGGTCACTGGAAATGAGGGGCTGTGGCTGCCCAGCTGTGTGGTCCCAAGTGCTTTGTTTAGGGCAGCAGGGTCCTGGCCATGTCTTGTCCTGAGTGACACCATCTTGGGTACAAGTGCTAAGTAAGGTTCATGGTCTTGGCTAAATTTCCCAGGCAGGACTTGAACTTGAAATCCTCCTGCATCAGCCTCTCTCTGTGCTGGGATTATAGGTGGACACCACCACACCACCTTGGAAATTTTTATTCGCACAAATAAATCATTTACAGCCTGTGCCTTGTTTACTCATACAAACAAGAGGCTGAGTCAGTCTGTTTTAACACTTGTACCCCACATGGAGTCACAGAGACAAGATGCAGGGGAAGCTGGTGCTGTACACAATATGATTGCGAATCTTTTCTCCCCTTGCTATTTCCTCTCCAGCAGGATTTCAGTGTGAATTTTCCCTGCTCTCTTGGGCCTTCCTTCCTCTACAACTTTCCAGTTATCACTCTGTCTGCTCTGAGGATGGAAGCCAGATAGAAACGATTCTCAGCCCAAAAAGGAACTCAAGGGACTGTCAGGATTTCTTAAGCACCTACCACATGCAGGGCTGTTTTGCAAGTATGATTTTACTTCCACAACAGCCCTGTGAGTTGGGAATTTTGATCTCCATTTTACAAATGGGTAGACTGAGGCTCAGAGAGTGTGAACAACTCACTTGAGGTCACACAAGTGCCAGCAACTTCCTGTGGAGCACCAAGCAGGCCCCATCCTGGGAGGCCTGATTCTGCTCAGTAAGCTTGCTCTGGATTTTTCCTGAGACTAAAACCTTGAGGAGATAAACTGTCCCATGAATGGTGAATTTCATGGTGACAGGACAGTTTCTGTTTGTGTTTGGGTTCTCTGGGCAGAAACCCTGAGCTCAGAGGGGAACCCCACCCACGACATCAGAGCCCTCGGGCTGGGTCATATGACCTCAGTTGGCCCTGTGACCGAGCATTTCTCTTGGTGACATCATCTCCACTCAGACTGCCCAGGTATTTCATGGCCTCTTGGGACCAGCAGGAAGTTGCATCATCTCCCATGCATGACTCTTAATTTGTTTGTCTTTGTTTAATTGTCAACCTGCACTGGGGGCCAGAGACAAAATCAGACAGCCAGGCAGCAAACATTTCCTACAGGGAGCTGCCTTGGCTGGGCCCTGGACTTCCCCAGCTCTGCCGGCCCGAGACCCTGATGTCTTGGGACAGACCTCAGCTTCCGAAGCTCTCTAGATCCGCCTCGATGGCCCCAGCTACTGAGTCCCAGGCCTGTGTGTGCTCCTGTCTCCGCTCACAGCTCACTGTGTCCGGCCTGCCCAGCACCAGGGCTGCCTGAGGGAAGAAGAGACCAAGGCTGGCAGGGGGACCTCCCCGGGGATCCAGAGCTGACTTCATTGGCTCCCTCGCCCACCCGCATGGCGCCCTTTGTCACCGGGAAGCCGAGTCTTGATGTACAAGGAACAGGTCCCTCACCTCTTGGTCCTTCATTCTTTGTGCCCTGATGAAATTCAGTCAAGACACACAGGCCGCTGTGCAGAAGTACAGGTCAAATTCATTGTAAAGAAGATACAGAGTCGAAGGCCGGCAGTTCGGGCACGTTTTTATGCACTGAAAAGCTAGCTATTCCTAGGGCTCAGGAAACTAGAGGAATTATGATGCTTATCAGCAGTGTACTTAAAAGTTACTTGGGAATTGGAGAATGTCTTCCTGTCCTTTTTAGATGGCAGTGTTTCCTCAAGGGCTTTGATCCTGTGAGGAGCTTAGGAAAGAAATTCAAGAAAGCTAAGTTTACCATTTACACCAGGGCCCAGCCCAGGGCAGGTGGTCTTTGGAGAACATTTCCTTTCCTGTATCACTGGGCTGTGGGGTCTGGCAGTCAGGAATGCGCTGTGCCTTGTCCTGGAGTTAGACAGCCAGGTGTCAGGACTGCTCCTGTGACTTTAAGCTGTCACTGTGCTCTGAGGGTCGCTTTGGGTCTGCGACCTAACAGAGGATGACAAATGTGCTGTGTACCAAAGTCTCTGTTTCTTCCTTAACTAGCAGTGTGTGCTGTTTTGGGGTCTCACCCCCACCCCTCTGGTCCCTCAGGTCTGCTGTCATCTCACATCTGCCTGCCCAGTGCCCCTCTGCCAGGAGATGGAGGTGGACCCACTGTCCTGGGTGCAGAGGAGGCACTCAAGCACAGAGTGTCCGGAATCAAAGAATTGCCTGCAGAGAACCCAGATTGCAGCTCCCCTAGGTGCCCTGGGCTCCTCAGCTCCTAGCTCTGGGGCAGGGTCGGAGACAGCACGCTCTCCTGGGAGGCTCCTGAGGCTGGCTCAGGGACCCTGAGGACCTCTGCTGGAATCCACAGTCCCCCCAAGGGGCCAGAGGCACTCTGCACTGGAGATGCACAATGGGGGGAAATTTCCACCTTGGAAATACAAATGCTACAAACTAGGGAGAGATCTGGAGAGAAATGTCAGTAAGAATTTTCTGTGCCTTCATTTTTGGTTTGTTTTTTTCACAGGGTCTTGCTATGCATTCCAGGCTGGCCTTGAATTCATGGCATTCCTCCTGCCTCAGCCTCCCCAGCGCTGGGAATACAGGTGTGTATCACCCTGTCCAGCTCTAAAAAATGCTTTTAATGGAGAGGCCATGAAGCTAAGATGGCCCCAGCCTTTCAGCTCCTCAGAGTCAGACAGCACCCAGATGTAAACAATCAAAACCAGAGGTGGAAGCAATCGGAAACCACCAAGCCACCTCTACTCGGGGACTGTCCACAGATCAGACCCAGTAAGGCAAAGTTCCACTCAGGAGCTCATGCAGGGTTTTCTCTCTTCTGCTCCCTAGCTTGGCTGCTATAGCCCAGCCCTGGACCTCTTCTGATTCTGGGTGCTGCCTGATACCTGAATCATTCTGCCCTCAAATTAACTCTGTTGAGTTTATTTTGTCTAAAGTATGTTGCTGTTGTTGTTAATACCTTATCTGTAAACTGGAAACAACTACACGAACTTCACCCAGTCCACAAGAATTAAATGAAAAATCACAACTGAATCACTTAGCAAAGTACCCAGCAGAGAGTTAATGCTCACAAATACTGTTAGTACAAATCTTTGTTCTGTATAACGGCCCAGCATGCCATACCGGGCTTTGTTCTGTATAACTGCCCAGGATGCCATACCGGGCTCAACAGTTTGGGGGGTGCTTATTCCACAGTCCTCTCTGCTGGATCCAAGTTCTAAGGTTCTCTGGTTGCCCTCTCCTGCCCCAGGTTCTCACCACCCAAGCTCCCTTGGGCCCAAGTTGAACCAACTTCCTGCTCCTTGCAGCCCAAGTCCCCTTACCCACTGACACCCCCGCCCCCAGCCCCGGCACCAGGCAGGGAAGGAAGGACCCAGCTCCTGTGCAGTCGCCCCGCTTGCTTGCTGTGGCCTTGAGCAGTGCTCTGGAAGTCTCTTCTTCACCTCCTCATGGAGAGCGGGGCAGGTTGCACATACGCGCACTCCCAACACTCCGGGAGGCTGAGGCCGGAGGATCGAAGCCAAGTCCCCTTCTTGTGAATCTGCCCCATCCCAGGAGTAGAAATGAGTCTCTCCAGCAGCAGCTGTTCCATACCTGAGCATCATTCCCTTCCCTTCGAGGATCCCCCAGGATGGTGCCTGTGGGGGTCTCCTCCGCCCCTTCCCTCATGCTGACCTGAGGCCATTCCCCCAGCACCACCTTCTCTCTGGCTTCTCTCTACACAGCCAACCCCTGGCCGCCCTCGGGCACCCCGTGGGTGTCACTTTGTCCAGGACAGCTCTCGGTGCCATGGCAGCACTGCACTGGCACCAGGGGCTGGGCTGGGAGTCGGGTGCAGAGGGGAGAGAGGAGGTCCCGGATCTGCCAGAGCACAGTGCAGAAGCCAAGGTGACAGAGGAAGAGGAGCCCCAGGTACTGCACACGCTCAGGGAGCCCAGCCTAAGCCCAGGAGGCCCTGGAACTGGCACGTGGGGGTCACGGGTGCCTGGCCTGGAGCAAGGCCCCGTGTGGCCTCCTGTAAAGGAAGCTGTCACAGAGGAGCAGTCTGCAGGGTCCCTGGCAGTCAGCTGGCAGCAGCAAATCTCCAAAGCCAGCGCCAACTCAGCTGGCGGTGCAGGCCCAGCCTGGGGGAGGAGGGGTCACAGGACCTGGTGGCGGGCAGACAGCACCAGCCCTGGCTCTCCGAGGAGGCGGCAGAGAAAGGTGAGGGCCTCCCTCCTTGGCCCTCAGGGTGCAGCGGGGCGGGGGGGGGCGGTGCAGGGTTTCTGCAGCACCTGGGGTCCCTCGCTGCGGCCAGCACAGGGCCAGCACAGGGCCAGTACAGGTGTAGAGGGCATCCCGGCCGGCCCAGGTGCTGGGGGACAGGGACAGGAAGCTGTGTCCTATGGAGGGCCCATGGGTGCCAGCCATGCTGGGGGTGGGCTGGGGCCTTTTGGGGAGGTCCCTGGGGGCTCACACGCAGGCAGAGAGGTCAGCAGCCAGGTCCGAATGGGACAGGGCCCAGCATGGAAGAGGAGGCATTTGGAGCCCATGGGGAGGGCTGAGTTGGGATCACACCTGTTCAATCCTCGGGGAGGCCGGGCGTGGACGTCAAGCTGCCCTGTGGATCATTCTGGGAGGTATCAGGTTCTGAGAGGTCGCGTTGCTCCCCATCAGCATATGTAACTGTTCCTTGTCAGTTAATTTACATCACCCCACTGAGCCCTGTCCCCTCCCAGAGCCCCCTCTGGTGGTGTCCCTTGTTGGAATTTGGCTGAGACCAGAAAGACCGGGGGCGGAGGCTGCATGCTTGGCCTCCTGGGAGCTTGCTGAACATGGGAACCAGTGGCCGAGTCCTCCTTGTTCCCCACAGTGCCCAGGACGGGATCCGTGCAGGCTCGAGGTGAACACGCAACAGGCCACTCAGCATCTCCCACGTTTCTTTGCAGTGGGAATTCGGGCTTGACAGCACCGGCCCAGACTTCCTGGTTTAGAGATCAGTCAGTTCCGGCAGCGACAGGGCTCCAGGTGCCTGTTTCCCTAAAGTGCTCCAAATGGATGAGACGTGTGGGACTCTGCGTGAAGGGGCAGGAAAGGGCTGTTTACATCCACACCTGCTCGGCCCACCTGCCCTACAGACTCACGCTATCAAATGTTTTCTAGTTGCTATGACAATCAAATCACAGAGCCAGTATTTGTTATTGTTCCAGAGGGAAAAAAAGGAAGGACGGTACTGTGAGGCCCAAGTTCATGTGTCAGTGGGCAGCTGAGTCACCCTGCCATGGTCTGCCGAGTCCCAGAGCCATTTTCCTAGGGTCTGAGACTCACACCTGCCACCCCTCTTCCCCAAGAGGATGGTCCCCTGTCCGAGTCTTTCAACAAGCCCAGGTGGCAGACACCCCGGCCTGAGGACCACCAGCAGCCTGCAGGTGGGCAGCGAAGTCACCCATGAGGACTCTGCCCTGCCCCATGGAGTGGCAACTACCAGGCACTGCTGAGACCTCTTTCCTGAGTATCTTTAGTTACACTGCTGCAACTGCCTCCAGGTCCTGAATCCATTCAAAACATTTACCTTCCACGGTCATTTTGACCTTGGGGAAAGACAGACTTTGCAGGGTGCCAGATGCAGTGGCTAAGTGAGGGGAGGCACACCCTAATTGCCTTTCTGTCGGAGGGCACTCATCAGCAGTTTTCACATCTCATGAAGACGCTTAGGAAAGAGGACTCTAGAACTGCTCCAGAAAGTGGCCAGAACAGTGGGCTGAGTGTGTTCAAGGGGAATTAATGGCAGTGTATCTTTTCCCATGATACATTTTTGAAATTGAAACCTCCACCATGTACCTTGATCACCTTGTATTTCATAGATGGTTTCTAGAGTTGCCTAGCACTCGGCTGGCTCTGCGAGGGCCAAGCCACTTGAGTTCTCCAAGCCTCTGCCTCCTTGTGCACAACAGAGGGGAAGTAACACCACCTCAACAGATTGCTCTGGGGAAGAAAGGCAAAAGCGCCAATCAAGTGTTTACATGGTACCTAGTTGCTATGGTTTATATCTAGATGTCCACAAGAGCACATAGGCGAGGCTTTTGGAAGTTGATTGTATCATGGGTCTTATAGCTGACTTGCTGTTGGAGGAGGGGCCTGGACAGAAGAGGCGGCTCCCTGTGTGTGCCCAGGAAAGGTTCTACCTCCCTCCGGCTCCTTGCTCAACACCCTCTGCTTCCTGGATACCTTGATTCGAGCAGCTGTTCCCCTGCCAGGGCCCTCTTCCATGCTGTCCTGCCTTGGAGCCAACGGACTACAGACTGAAACCTCTACAAACATAAGCCAAAATAAACCTCTGCTCCCACTAGTTGTAGGTGTTGGATATGAGAAAGTACTGAAGACACTAGCACGGTGCAAAGCACTCAGTACATCAATACATGCCCACTGAGGTGGTGGCTGATTGGCGGGACCCTGGGCAAAGGCCTCTGGACGGCTGGAAGGTGAGGCAGAGGGAGCTCCTGCTCCCCCAGATACACACGGGGCAGGCAGGGGAGGCTGTGCCAAACGCAGCTGTCCCGGGCTTAGTCTGCTTTCTGTTGCTATCACAAAATACCTGAGACCAGGTAATTTATAAAGAATGGAAGTTTATTTGGCTCACAGTTCTGGAGGCTGGAAAGTCCAGAAGCACAGCACTAGGGTCTCCCCAGAGTCCAGTGAGGGCCTCTTACTGCATACAACACGTGGTGAGGCAGAGCAGCCTCGAGTGGCGTTTCTCTTCCTCTTCTTACAAAGCCACTCATGCACTGTGGGCTCCTTCTTCTCCTGGTGGCAGCTAATATAATCCTCCAAACACCTTAACATATGGATTTGAGGACTAAGTTTCCAACACACGAGCTCAGCCATGGTGACCCCCTTCCACCTCCACAAACTTGACCTGAGAGGCTTCCATGGCTCAGACCCGGAAGGGAAGCAGACAAGAGATCCAGCAGTGAGCAGGGCGGGAGGACAAGGAGAGGCTTTGAGGCCCTCTGGGAGGATCCTGAAGCGGTGCCTAGGACACCCAGGTGTGGGGCAGGTGCCTCGGGCTCCTAGTTACCCCTCACACCAGGGCTGTGCCAGGGGCACCTTCTGAGGACAGCTGGCTTTCTGGGTCGACTTCCCTGGAGAAAGGGTGTGGATGGGCGTGGCTCGGGCCGAGGGGCTAAGCCAGATCGCTGGGGTTTATGCCCAGGGTGTGGTGTGAGCCATTCATGACTGGGAGGCTTCTAACCATTTCTAGACCTACACGTGGAAAGCCAGCCCCGGGAAAGGCCTGACCGCCATGGGAGCCCTGGGGAATCTGACCTTCCCTGAGGGGAGCCGCATAAGGCACCGGCCACCCACACTGGACCTACGCTGAGCCATGACCAGGAGCTGCCCTGCTGGCCTGTGCTCAGGCAGAGCTTTCCACATGCACAACAAGACCAGCAGTGGGTCTCAGAATCTGTTAGTGAGTGAGGTGCAAGTTCTTTAAACACCAGCTAGAGCAGAACTGGTATCAGCCTGCCTCGCAGGGGTGAGGGTATAATTCATGAGTTTTTGTATGTCTGTATATGGTAATCAAAATATACAATGTTTAAGTTTTTTAAAAAATTATTACAGTAAGACACATTGCTATTAACCCGCCTCAAAATCTTCCCCTCACTTTGAACACACTCATCCCACCATGCTCATCACTTTCTGAAGCAGTTCTGCAAGTTCTCTTTCGTGGGTGTCTTAACAAGTTGTGTTAAAAAATACAGTGACTGCTGCTGCCTAATGCCATTCAAAGGAAAGGCAGGATTGGAAACATCGCAGTGTGTCCTCATCCATTTTATTCACCAGATCTGGCACCTGGTGACTTCTGACTCTTCCCCAGAAAGTGACTAGGAAAGGCAAACATTTTGAATCAATCCAGGACATGGAGGCAGCCACAACAGCACAGCTACAAAGCTTGGGAAAGAGGACTTCAGCGGTGTTTCCCAGGTGGAAAACAGCCAGTGTTTAATGTGTGCACGCGATGCAATAGAAGCTGTGCCCTGGAGACCTGGGTCTGACACTGAAGTTCCGGCCAGATGGTTCTGACCACCCTGGCCCAAAGAAGGCTGGGGGCAGTGCCAGTGCCGCAGGGAGCTCACCGCGTCCCGTGGATCTGCTCCTGGCAGGACTGAGTGGTGCCCTGCACGACACCAGACAGCCCGTGTCTGCAAGGCATGTGGGCCGAAGGTCAAAGGCGAGAGGAAGGAGGTGGACAGCGTGTGGGAGAGAGGAACAAAGGGCCTGCGGTCACCGACACCCACACAGGGCAGTTGCCTCAGCTCCTTGAGGACAAAGGGCAGAGTTCTATTTCTGAGCCCCTGTAGGCGCGGGAGAAAACAAGGTTCTTGTTTTCCACATGCTTGTGGTCGGCTCGCCAGTCCGTGGACTGCACGCTGCCCATGAGACCGGCTCCAGCCTCATGTCCAAGGCCCACGTGGTCACATGCTGGACACTTCCTGCACCAGCATGACCAGGCTCGAAGGCTGTGTCCCAATGCGGGTGGCTGTGGTCCACTTAACCTCTCACATCCCCCTCAGGTGGCCTCATCTGTGGCTAGGCATGGAAGGACCACAGAGCTCCCTGAAAGCCAGGCCCGGTTCTCAGAGGAGAGACCCTCCTGGAAAAGACAGAGTGTCCGCTGCCCAGGCAGCAGAGAAATCTCATTCTGCCTTGCTGCTTCCTCAGGCAACAAAACACACCCTGCCCTCCATGCCCTGGTGCCTCCTGGGTTACTCATCTCTCCCCAGGGCTGAGCTGTTTACTTGGTGGTTAATAAAGCAGACAGTACTTTGCCCTTTAACGTTCCTCTGCCTTCAGAATCTCCTGGTCTCTCTGCCATGCTCCGGTCACTGGTCGGGGCTGAGAAGGCGGCTCTTCCACCCCAGCCAGAGACCTTGGACTGGACCACCCTGCTAGGTCCTAAAGTCCCAAGGAAATGCCTCACTCTTTTCCTTTTTACTTTATTTTTTTACTGGGAGACAAGTTCTGGCTAAGTTGCTTAGTTGCCCAGGCTGGGTCCGAACTTGTGATTCTTCTGCCTCACTCACCCTTTCAAGTGACCTAGCAGAAAGCAGCTGCTTTTCTACTGAATCCGTATGGAACAAGACACTCTTACCATGCGAGGGAAAGGAAAGAAGAAAGTCCCAGAGAACTGGAGCGTTCGGTTGCATCAGTTTTGACTGGAGATCTACTGAAACCAGAGCATCAGGGTCAGTTTCCGGTTAGTGCCACTGCTGCTGGCCTGGTTAGCATCGCTGACCACTCTTCACAGCCTGACCAAGATCCTGCAGTGTCCCCTCCCTCCCTGCACCCTGCACCCCAATAAATGCACAGAGACCCCTGGAGAGCAGGTGCTTGGGCTCGTTCCCCTCATTAGTCCCCATTTTCTGCAACGAGCCTGGGCCACATTCAGCTCTAAAATAGGCACGGGGGGGGGGGCAAGAATTAATCAAGCTTTCATTACAGCTAAGTTTCTCAGTATGGAGAAAGGGGAAGGAAGAGCAAGCTACTGCTTCGCAAAACTGTCATTCTTTCAGCAGTGAAAATCTTTACTCCAAGAAAATCTGACTGTAGCCCCAAAATGAAAGCAACATACTCTGGGAAGATTGCCAGAGTTAAGCGAATAAAAATGTAAAGGAAAGAAGGAAAGAAGAGTTTCCCTGTTCACAGGACACGGACCACAAATGTGTGGGGTTTTCACGCCAATCAATTTCCCCGCTCTCTGGGGACCCCAGCCTGGTGCGAGAGAGTGAGGACACACGGCTTCAAAACAGGGCCAAGAGTCCAGTGATCAGTGGCAGTTGGTAGCAGCACCAACAGGGCATCCTAGCCAGATGGAGATGGCCTGGTTCCCAGCTGCCCGGCCTCCCTCGGTGTCCCCTGCCCATTCTCCTGAGCCTGGTCTGCCAGGAGACCATCGGTTCTGCGGACCATCAGTAGCTTCTCCCATCTGCTTGCTTTAGCTGGAGTTGACCAGAGAGACCCAGCCATTTGCAGCAAGAGCACTCTCAGGCCAAATCCGCAGGTTGTCAACCTCACCTGGAGTTCACTGCCCCCAAACTGCGCTGCTCTTACATAAAACTTAGAGGCAGAGCCGGGGATTTAGCTCAGTGGTTTTGCCACCTGCCGCGCAGGTGCAAGGACCTGAGTTCGATCCCCAGTACCAAAAAGAAAAAACAAACAAAACTTAGAGGCAGCTCTTGTCTCGGACTGCGCTTCTACGTCCCAATGGACCACACCAAAATGGAGTCACTCGTGCCAAGCAGAACATAATCAAGCTGAAATAATAAGAAAGCAGGAAAATCCCCGATACCAAACAGATTTTCCTAAAAACAGAGGTGTCATAGCAACCAGTCTGATAGAGCTGATCAAACTGCTCTGGCATCACAAGGAAGGTGCCTCTGCTTTAACCCTTACAGGAAGTAATGTGATACACAGTGGCTCTGCTGAATTACCCTGTTCGCTTATTACTTCCCCAGCTGCCTTGATCCGCCTGTCCAAGAGACAGCCCTCTGCTCCCAGGTGTCCCAAACTTGTGCTGTTTTCTGAAGAATACAGATACCAGGCAGGTGCTTCTTCCTGGGACACAGACTTGGGTGCTGTTCCCATCACAGTAAGTGCTGCACCCAAGAATGTGAGCAGAAGTGATGAGTGTCCCTGCTGAGGGCCTGGAATGAAAGAGGACCAGTGACACCTCAGAAGGCAGATGGTCCATCACCCAGGTTCGAAAAGGAAGACAGTGCAGGGGAGAGTCCCAGACCAAGCCAAGGTGACTATAATGTGTGTTTCCTCAGGCCACTGAGGCGCTGGGCCTGTTTGTTACTGCAGCACAGCCCATTGGATGGTGGCTGATGCCTGGCACTATCCAAACGTGGGGGGGGCGGCCCTGAGCTGACTCCCCAAGTCCTACTCACACACTGGTGATTTTGACGCCCTAGAAGGTTTAGGAAGTCCTGTTGGTCCACATGAATCCTGAGGACTAGCTCCAAACAGCCTGGAGATGGAGCCTGTAGCGGGTTAAATGGTGACCCGCAGGAAGATATGCCCGCTTCTTGGTCCTTGGAACATGAGGAGGTCACAACTTCTGAGGGAAAAAAATATCTTTGTTGATGTAATGAATTAAGGATCTTGAAATGAGGAAATGGGCATGGACCACCCAAATGGGCCCCTAATCCAACGACAGGTATTCTTGCAAGAGTGAAGGGGTTGGAGCCTCATACACGGACATAGAAAGTCACATCAGACAGAGGCAGGGACTGCAGGGACAGAGCCACAAGCCGAGGACACTGCCACCCCCAGCAGCCGGAAGAGGAAGGAACCCGCTCTGTCCTAGAGCCTCTTCGGTAAGTGCAGCCCTGCACATCTTGATTACAGACTTCCGGCTTCTGCAAGTGTAGGAGAATAAATGTAGGGTGTTTTAAGCCACTAAGTCTGGCGACTTGTTACAGCAGGAAGCCCATGCACCTCACAGAGTTCCAGGGTCCATGGGGTGAAGGTGGGAGCCACGCTGACCGCCCGGCAGAGGAGGGGCTCAGCAGCTGGAGGATCCACAAGCAAGTGGGGGCCACTTCAGAGAGCCAGGAGGACCTGACGCCGGCCTATGGGCGCTGATTTGTGTCTATGGAGGCAATTTGGAATTTTTTTGTTTTGCCCTATTTTGCAACCAGGGCATTTTCTTTGTCCAGCTAGCATTCTGTCTGCACAAACGTCAAGAGGAAGGACGGTCAGCTCTGCGCTCAAGGCCACGCTCCTCGGCCCTCCCATCCTATCCCCAGCCACTCCGGATTCTGCCACGGCTTTGAGCGTGAAGTTGCAGCGCTGCTTAATAAACAAGGGAAACTCAGAATGAGAAGTGTGGGGTTCACAGGGAAATAAGGAGCCTCCGAAAGTTCTTGAGGAAGTGTGGACCTGGGAGGAAGAAAGTGATGGAATAATGGCTCGGGAAGACGGTCAGACCAGCTCTGCACAGGGAGCGAGGAGGGAATGGGGAGGCCAGGAGACGCACAGTGGGGCTGTGCACTGTTTCGGGGAGGTGGCAACTTCTAGGTGGGAGCGTAGGTCACCGCGGCCAGACGCTCCTCTGCGCGCCACTGCCCTCTGGTGGCCGGGCTCGGGATGGCCGCTCAGAGCACGTGGGTGTCCTGGAAGAACCGGGCTCGGCGGTCGCAGGGACCCCAAAGCGGACAGTAACTCAGAAAGAGCTGCGACAGACAGACAGCCCGGGAGGGGGCGTCACGCTGAGCTTCGGGGAAGCCACGGCAGAGGCAGCGGGCCGAATCTCTCCTTTCTTTGTAATGTGGTACTGGAGATTGAAACGCAGACCTCCGCACTGAGCTACACCCCCAGCACTCCCTCCCCTTTCTGAGATAGGGTCTCCCAGAGTTATCCAGGCTAGGCTTGAACTGTATGATCCTCCTGCCTCAGCCTTCCAGGTGACAGCTGGGATGACAGCCGTGAGCCGCTGTGGGTCTTAATATTCATTTACTGAGCATTATTCAGCCTGAAGACCTCTTTGACTTCAGGGGGGAGTTTTGAATCCCTTTGCTCTCTGCGGTTCAGGCATCTCCATCACCAGGCAGTGAGGGGCTCAGGGACTTATCACTCAGCACCTTGTCTACCACCCAACTGCTGGTCCCCAGCAGCTTGCTTGCTTGCTTGCTTGCTTGCTTGCTTGCTTTTCTCTCTTCTTTTTCTTTTTCCTTTTTGGTACTGAGGATCAGGACCTTGTGCTTGCAAGGCAGGCAGCAGAACCACTGAGCTAAATCCCCAGCCCCAGCATCCCTCTTTCTTGCTGAGCATCCACGGCTGCTTTATTGTTCAGGCCATGGCCCTAAGAACTACTGTTACATTCCCACTTGACAGATGAAGATTTTGATCATAGAAAAGTGGATTTTGCCCAAGGCAGGCTGCCCCCCCCCCCCCAGTCTCTAATCCTGTGTCTCATTCTAGCCGTCAGTATTGTGACACTTAACCTTGACTGTGTCAACTCCATTGGTTTGGGAGCTGCCCAGGGGCTCCCTTCTGGGTGTGTCTGGGTGGGTCGTAGAGTTGTGGCCTTGGGGTCTATGTCTGGTCCTTTGCCCCTTCCTCTTCGGCCCGTTTCCCACCTCTGCTTCTGGCTGTCACGTACTAAGCACCTTTGCACTGCCATGCCCTTCCGCCATGACATTCCTGCCTTGGAGCCAGCTGACCATGGACTGAATCCCCAGAACCATGAACCAATTCAAACCTCTCCTTTGACTGTGGGTGTTGGGTATGGTGTCCCAGCCATGGGAAAGCTGACTAATACAAGGATGGTCAGTGAAACTCATGTTCTGTGAACTGTGAGTTATTGCATACCAGTGGGTTATGAGAACAATTCAGCGCCTCTCGACCACATTTAATTTGACTTAAATTGAATAAAATACAAAATGTCAGGCGTATGTCATGTAGTAAGATTAAGAATTGTTTGAAATTTTTCTGACAGCTTCTCTTCTGGTTGTGTGTATGTGTCCATACGTACTCACTTACACTATAAAATCTATTTCTCACTATGGATCCAGCCCCAAAAGTTAAAAAGCCACATATCTCAAAGTTTTCCCCATCTGGTTTCACGGTGCTTGTATATGGCAGTTTTACAGCTTTCCTATTTCACTCAAAGGAATATGAAGAGAGTGTCAGTTCCACCAGTCTACACCCTGAGACAAGCAGAGCAGCTGAGGCCATGCAGGATCTAAAGACCAGACGAGACCAAGATGTCACTGAGCCACCCGGATCTGGAGCCAGATGACCCACTCCCCTTGTGCTTGGAGCGACAGAGTCCCAGAACCTGGGCAGGAGCAGGCCCAGATCTGGGCAGTGGCCAGCAGCTCGATGAACCCAAACCCGGCAGGTGCCACCTTGGAGGCTACTGGGAAACATCCCAGCAGGTTACGAGTGTGGTGGCCGCACGCTGGCTAGATGCCCTTTCTCTTCATAGTTTCCTATATTGACTGGAATTTTACATTGTAACCAGACAAAACAATCACATTATTTTTCCAGCGGTGTCGTGGGGGTCACTGGTGACACATGTGCACCCCTACCTTCACCTGTGCTTTTTCTGCCGATGACTTTACAAGCCCGACTTCTGTCCTGTCCGCCCAGCTCCCTCGCTGGCAATCAAAGCTGCTCTCCGGTCCTTTGAGGGTTTCCAGCACTTTGCACGCAGCTCTTGGCAGAAGACGCAGGGTCACATGGCGGGTGACTGGTATTTATTTTCTGACTCATGGGACGGAAAGAAGCACTTCACACAGGCAAGGCACAGGCCCTCTGTTGCCAGTTGGGGTAACCTCTCAGCCTGGGAGGTGACTCATCCGGGGAGGCCTGGCCTGCTCCTGCTCAGGTGCTGCTCCTGCTCCCAGGGGACACTGGCTTCCCAGGGAGAGGCGGGGCTCTCCGACATGGGGCCAGGAGCCCACCTGCCTGGCTCCAGGGGTGGTATTGTAAATAGGTAAGTTAATTAGATATCATGTAGGCAGTTCAAAAGGGCCCCCCTCAAGGCGCCAGCCCTCCAGGAGCCAACACAGGGAGAAGCCAACATGGAGAACAATTGAGGCACATTCACTGCTTAGCATTATAAGAAGAGGAGGCATTACTTCCCCTAGAGATCCATAGCAGTGATTGATATTCTAAATGGGACATGCCTTGTATGTGACTTGCTCCCCGATTTTACCCCCATTTCATCAATACTACCTGGGTGACTGTACTTGTGATCTTATTGGTTGGTCATGGTATTGTCCTACCTCATGTCCACCTTGTCAATTTCCATTGGGTCTCATAGTTCTGTCCCACTTTGTACCCTCCTCACCATGTAGCTTTGCTGTATAAAACACCTTTGAAAAGTGGGGTGGGCAGGCAACCCACTTTCTGGTCCTCCTCCTGTCTCTCTTAGAAGCTTTCTTTCTCCCAATAAATTTTTCCTACTCTTAACCTCCCTTGTTTCTAGAATTCATTCTTCCATTTTAGAGAACACGAACTCATGTCTCAGATATCTAGCAGGTTTGGGAGTTGCACCTCTTCCCCCTGTATCAATGGGGGCTGCCACGGGGGGCAAAGAGGTTTGTGAAGAGGCCAGCTGGTGGCAAAGGTGAGCAGGGTGGACGATCCAGGTTGGGAGAATTGGGGGAAGAAACAAGGCAGACCGGAAGTGGGGGAAGCAGGCCGACGAGGATCTGGGGCCCTTACTTCACCCCACCTTCTAACAAGCGGTCACTCGCTCACTCGGTCCTCGTGGAAGCCGGGCGCGGTCTAAGGCCCCGACTTCCAGCAGCCCCAAGACATGGTCAGTAAACCCACTTGCAGATGAGGAAATTCTGCTCAGAAATGTAAAGTGACTTGCCTAGCGGCACACAGCAGGCTGTGCAATGCCTCACACATGGGTTGTAGTCCACAACTACTGTGAATGCTTAAATTTTTTTAAAAAATGATTGCAGTAAAACACACATTGTCTTTAATCCTCCTCAGAATACTGCGCCTCACTTCAAATACACTTATCCCATCCTTCTTGTCCCTCTCGGAAGCAGTTCTGAAGTCTTCTCTCATGAGTGTCCTTACTTGTGCTAGTATGGCTGCCTCGACATCCTGAATCGATTCAAAACATTTACCTTTCACGGTCATTTTGATGGTGGAGAACAGCTGGAAGTCACACGGTGCCTGATCTGGTGAATGAGATGGATGAGGAAGACACAGCGTGACGTTTCTACCAGCTGCCTTTCCCCTGGCTGGCACTCGGCGGCAGCATCCACTGTATTGTGGACCACAAAGACCTGCACGAAAGAGGACTTCCAGAACTGCTTCAGAAGCTGGCGAGAGCAACGGGCTGAGTCTGTTCAAACCAAGGGACAGTATTTTGAGGGTGACTCACAATGATGTCTTTTACTATAATAACTTTTTAAATGTAAACATTCGCCATATATTTTGATCATCCCTTGTATATTAGCTGACTTGATCCACAGAGTGGCAAGGCTAGGAGGGTATTAGTGTCCCTCTTTTAAAGAAGGAAAAGTGAGAAAACGGAGTATGTTTCCCAGTCACACAGCTGAGAAGAGGTGACCCGAGCGTGGCCTGGGCTGTCCACCTCCTGGGTCGATGATCTCTAGGAGGATCTGTGCTCCCCTCACCATCGGGGACAGCGGTCTTTTCTGGGTCCCACTCCCCCACCTCCCAGGCCTGCCTTGCTAGAGCTTGACTTCACGGCACGAGCCTTGGTTGGTGTCCCGGACGTGGTGTTTGCTGCGGTTGTAGGAGAGGCTGCCGAGGACCAGGGGCTCCTGGGGAGGGAGTTCGGCCTCATGCTCCTCTGCTCAGACAGCTGAAGCGGGCAGAGGCAGCAGCCTCCAGGTGAGGGGCAGGAGGGAGGTGGGCTGGGGGCCGGTGGGACGGCCCTGCATCTTGCTGCAGAACTGGCTCCAGTTTCTTACTGACCCAAAGGAAGAGATTCCCGTAGGAAGAGGATAAATGGGATGGGGCCTTTTGCCTTTTAGTCACTTCATGTTCCTGAGCCCCACTCCCGCCCCACCCGACTCCCTAAAAAGTAAACAGCCCAGGGACCAGATCACCACCCAGCCCTGCGATGGCTCTGGGCTCCGTTAATCCAAACTCGACTCTGAACCAGGTGTATTCGGGAAAGTAACCCTTTCTGAATAACCAAACATTGCAGCTCACAAAGATAGTGCCCTGCTCTTCCCAGTTGTCTTGTGTTGATGCCCATGTGCATGGGGTTCACTGTGTTCCATGCATGGAGTTAGAGTTGGAGAAAGTGACACCCCCACAGGTAGACCCCGGAACCTTGCTTCCCTGACTTTCCCAGATTAGGGATCCTCTCACTGGGCCTGGCTGGCAGGAGCCTGTGGCCACCAGGGGAGGAGGGGTGGCCCTTGCCTGCTGCCCCTGTTGCCTGCATGATGACTGTGTATTTCAGGGATTTGTTTTGCTTGGCAGCTCCTGGGTGTTGGTGACTCCTATAGACCTTCTTGGAGAGACAGGCAGGGGACTGCTCAGGAAGGAGCTGAAAACCAGTTCTCTTCCATTCCTCCAGCTGACACCCTGTGGGCCACGTCCAGCTCCTGATCTGCCACCTGCTGCTTTTCCATCTCTTAGGGGACATTATCCAGCCTATCAGGAATAGACGCTCATCTCCATTAAAGGGTCCTATTGTCTAGGACTTTGCTTGGGTGGGTCCTAGCTGTCCCTTGGGAGGAAGCCTGGTGTGCACCTGTCCTGGGTCAGGACAGGCATGTTAGCTCAATGGCAGGAGAGTGGACAGGACAGGCCATGTCTTGGGCTGACCCTGGAAAGCAGTGTTATGCCCAGCAGGAAAACCCAGCTGCCCCCCACCCCAGCCATCTGTCCTAGGGCGTCCAGCCCACCTGCCCCCTGTCCCATTCTGAACACAATCCTGGAAGCCCCATGCAAGGATGAAGTCTGGCCATGACCTCCCCAGTGAACCATCCATGACTGAGCTGGTGACCCTCCCGTTCCTCAAAACCTCAGATCCAAAGAACTAGGCCAGGAGGCCAGGTGTGGTCTCTGTAATCTTAGCACTCTGGGAGGCTGAGGCAGGAAGGTCACAAGTTTGACCCCAGCCTGTGCAACTTGGCAAGACTCTCAAAATAAGAAAGGGCTGGAGCTGGAGCTCAGCACAAAGGCCCTGCAGTCAGTCCCCAGTTGCAAACAAACAAACAAACAAACAAAAACCACAACAAAACAGGCAGGATCTGCCCCAAACCCCAGGGCAGCCCTGGCCCTTGTCCTGGCCTGAGACAGTCACCATGCTGCGTGTGGACACAGCACTTTGCGTGTGGACAGCACCTGACTGTTTTCAGGACCCTTGACAGCTTCACAGCACAACTCCATGAGGGGGACAGGCAGGGTCCTCTCCGGGTACACAGGTGCCGACCCTGAGCCCTCACCCTGGTTCCTGTGTCCCCACCCTGCCCATGTGGCCCTCAGGAGCTGGGTGTCCTCTGATTCTCCCCCGTCCTGGAAACCCTGCCTGGCCCCTGGCCCTGCAGCCCCAGGACAGCTGGTGGGAACCACAGAGCAAGCACCGTCCTGGACCCTGGTCTGTGGCCAATGTCAGATGAATGGGCCTGAAAGGAGAGGGGAGAGCGACCCCTTCAGCTGTGTAATTACTGTCCTTGGAGAAGGAGTAGAAGAAACAAAATCATCATCAGTGAGCATTTTTTCCCATTTATTTGCTTTCTTGTTTTCTGTTTTCTTTTAACCAAATAACTTCACCAAATAAACCGAAACTGGAGAGGTCAGTCAGGTGTGGCCTGAAGGCTCCTGGTAAGACGCACTGTGCGCCTTGATTTGGATACAGACGCGTCCTGTGGGCCGGGACCTCGGGCCCACGGGACAGGGACTGAGGCGTCTTCTCAGAAAGGACTCATCCCAAGAGGGCGGGCGGGTGGCCTTGGGCGAAAGCAGCGGGGACACAGGAGGACGAGAGCTCAGAGGGCACCTGGTGCCGGTCACAGCTCAGCCTCTTCTCGCCTGGCGCTGGCACCTTGTGCCCAGGTGGAGGCGACAGTGAAGGCCGCCAGCTGCTGCACTGCGGCGTCGCCTCAGACTCATGGGCAGGTGAGGAAGGCGCTTGCTCCCAAGACCCGAGACCCGCAGGGCGCTTCCTCGGACCATGCCCAGGGCCCTGCTCAGAGCGAGGGTGGTACAGAGTCACAGGACAACTGCTGGTGCTGGCCACCAACGAGGTTCGAGGTGGTGCAGAGAGAGCCAGGAAAGCAGGTCGTGTCCAGTCCCCAGCAGAGCAGAATCTGCTGTGAAGTGGTATGAACCGGTATGAACCGGTATGAACCGGAACCCGGTGTCGGGGAGGGGACAGGACCCCCGTGAAGCTGGGGCGGTGGAAGAGGGGTCCTCGGGCAGGACTTGGGTCCTTGTGCTTGCGCAGCAGGCGGCGAAACCACTGAGCTAAATCCCCGGCCACAGCTATCCCTTCTGTCAACAGAGTACATTGCAGTGTGTCTTCGTGTACTGAAACTGTATTTTTCCATATTCACAATAAGCAAGATATGGACGTGACCCACGTGTCCAGCAGCAGATGAATGGATAAAGAAAGCGCGGTGCATACATACAAGGGGGCATCGTTCCCTAAAAAAGAAGGGATCCTGCCAACCGCAACAAAGTGGAAAACCTAGAGGTCCTTCCGCTCAGTGACATGAGCCAGATGCAGAGGACAATTAAATTACCGCACGATGCCACTTGTACGGGGATCCAAGAGTCGGTCACACAGAGGCAGGGGCGAGGACAGGGGCTGCCGGGAGTTGGGGAGGTGGAGAAATCTGCAGCAGCACAACATGGGGCCTGTTGGTGACAACAGGGCTGTGCCCCTTTAAACGGTTTAAAATCTGTTGTGTTCTTACACGGAAACACGCATGGGTACACACACACATGCGCGCGCACATATGCGGGGAAATTCTTGGAGGTGATCCATAAGTTCAGTCCTGTGAGTGTGGGAACTGAGTCACCAGGGCCCACACTGAAAAGCAGTGCGACTGTATCAGCTGTGCCTCAGAAAAGCTCTAAAAACCATCAAAACAGGAACCAGAATGCCATGGGGTTTCCCTGAACACAAAACGAACATGAAGGACAGCAGGGGCTGTCTCGATCCTGCCTGCGGCTGCCTGCTCCCACCCGAGAGCCCACAGGAGCGGCCAAGCGGGCCCTGAGGGCACACGGACCTGCAGGGTCCCCGTGCTGTCCTGCCGCATGGCGGTCCTCAGCCAGGGCTGGGCCCCTTGTCTTTCCTTCCCTTTCTTGGGTTCCCCTGAACACTCCGAGAAGAGGTTTAATCAGTGGGGAGACACGAGTGGGCAACAGAAGGTCTCTCCAGGCCTGGTGTCTCCAACCTGAGTTCCTCTCCTCTGTCTGCCCAGCTGGCCCAGCCCTGCTCACACTGGGCCAGGCCCCAGGCCTCCTCCTGGGGTCATGGGGTGGGGGTGGGGGGCGGCAAGTCAGGCCAGAAGAGGTGCAGACCGCAGGGTCATAGGCATGGGAGCTGTGTGCTAGAGGGGCTGCCACTGTCACTTTCTCCTCCCTGGCCTTCTCCCTTGGGATGTGGCAGCCACCAAACTTTCTAGGTAGGGGTGATGAAGTTGGCTCTTCCGGTGTGGGAATCCTGTGAACCGCTTCTGCTGCAGGAACAGGCAGGACCCAGGGGAGCAGGTCACCTGCGCCAGCCTCCCAGCCTCCTCCAGCCCCTCCTACAGGAAGGGCCAGGGCTTGGGAACTGCCAGTCCCAAATCTGTTTCTGTTTTTGCTTTTGTTTTGAAACAGGGTCTCGCTGTGTCGTTCAGGCTGGCCTTGAACCTGCTACATAGCACTGGCCTTAAATTTGCATCCATCCTCCTGCCTTGGCCTCCTGAGTACTGGGATGACAGCTACCAATCTGTTTAAAAAAAAATACAAAATGGTGTTGGGGATGTAGCTCAGTGGTAGAGAGCCTGCCTAGCATGCCTGAGGCCCTGGGTTCTATTCCCACCACTACAAACAGGAAGAAGGGGGGGGAGGGGGGAGGGAGGAAAATAAATTGACAGATAGTGGATTGTCAGGAGCAATGTTACATAATTTTAGGGTAAAATCATTTGGTTAGCCGAGCTCTCCTGCCTACTGCCCAGCTATGGAATTCCGAGACATAATTCCATTTTGGCCTCCGGTCACAACTGAGACCTCAATGATCCGGTGATGCTGTGATTCTACAGGGCAAGAAACATCCTGGGAGCTGAAAGCATCCTGGGAGAAGAAACATCTCCTCAGTTCCTCATCGTTCTTGGACTGCTACCATCTTGTTTACGCGGATGTACTGAACGCTCTGCAAGTCATTTGTTAATTTGTTTCTCCCGATGGACTGAGTACTGAATAAAAGGTGCGGTAAGCGGGGCGCTTTCCTCTCTGCCGCCCAGAGCAGCACTGATCAGACCCAAAGCTCAGCTTCTCAGTCTCATTTTTCTACCTTTCCTGTAATTCGCTTTGTGCTGCTGTGGCTCGCAGGAGACTAGGACTCACTACAGAGGTTCTAGTAACGTCCCCTTTCCCTGTTCCCCACAATGGATCTAGGACACAGATATGCATGGAATGGCGAGCTCTAAAGAATGTTGTGGGGGGCACTGGCTCTCCTCTCCTACAAACCCCTGGGGGGCAGATCCTGACCCTGGTGCCCCTCCTCTCAGAAGACTTTGGGCTCACTGACTCTTGGAGTGGGGGACCCCTGAGATCCCCAAGGCAGCGCCACACTACCTTGGGCTGGGGATCGTGTGAAAGCACCAGTTCCCGGACCCCACCACCAGTTTCCGATTCTTCAGTTCGGTGTAGCGCGAGGTCTCCCGCAATACGACCCCACGTCCAGGCATTGTGCGCTGCGTGACCTTGGGAAAGAGCCCTGCGCGCTCGGCCTCGCTTCCGAGGGGGTAACATCGCCCTGGCGGGCCTGCTGGGGATCCAAGTCAGCCACACAGGTAAAGCTCCGGGGGCCACGCCCGACCGGGAGCGCCCTGGAGGAGGTGGCTATTACCGTCGCTATTACCTTAGCGCTTCCCGCCCAGGCTCCTGACCCTGGAAGCAGCGTTCCTTCCAACACGTCGCTGCGAGGCCCACGCCGCCCGCCTGCCCGGCCAGGCCTAGAGCATACGGAGATCCGACCTGCGAACCGGAGCAGGAGTGACCCTGGGGGACAGAGAGCCAGCCGGGGAGCTGCGGCCATTCCTCCCGCTAGCTTTTCACTATGGAAACAGCGGGGACCAAAAATAGAAGCTGCCGGAGAGTTCTGCGCACCTGCCGCCAGGGGGCGCCGTCGTCCCGTGCTGCTGATCTCAGGATCCCGCGGGGAAACTAAAACAAGGGCTGGAGATGTAGCTTGGTGCCAAGGACCCCGGTTCAATCCCGGGGGCGGGGAGTTCCTGCCTTTGTTTTCCTGATTCTCCCCCTCCGTCCCCCAGGACTCAGCTGGGTACTGGATACACAGTAGGCCCGAGAAATATGCATTTGGCTGTTTAATTAATGGATACGTGACATCAGCTGTCAGTCATAAAGTGCGGAAAGCATCAAAGAATAAAATGTTAACAAGTTGGGCTTTACAGACCTCATTCGCTTTCAGTAGCAGTGCAAGAACCAGGCAGCATCCAGTGTATGCAACAGCCCGAGACCCGCTGAGAGCGCGGCTTCACAGTTGCAAAGGGCTGAGGAGCAGCCGGCGGGAGCAAAAGGCGGTTCCAAGCCGCTGCCCTTCCTGGGATCTGGCTGCCACTGAGCTCCTGACTTCTCCACATGTGGACCTCCTGGGCCTCGCTTGGTGCCCGGGAGCTTACTTAGCACGAGTGACTCCATTTTGGTTGGGACCTAGCTCAGGGCTCGTTCCAGCCCGTGGCGCCCATGATTTGTTGAGCAGGGGAAACTACCTGACTACAAGGCCTGGTAAGAGGGTGGGGCTGACGGTTAAGGGGACGTCACGGCTAAGTGGGGCGGGGAGCAATGGGCTCTGGGGTGCCTGGCGCTGCCCCTGGGGCTTCTCAGCTCCCCCGTGCGCCCGGTTCCCACTGCCCCCTTCCGGGTGATGCCTCGGGCCCAGTAGCCTTAGTCTGAACCTCACATCCTGAGTCCTGGGGTTTCCCCAAGGACAGTCAGTCTCCAGAGAACACTAGAGCAGAACAAATATTTGTTTAATAAAAAGGAAACTAATCCACACGTGGTGGCTGGCCCACACCTATGATTCCAGCACGCTGGGAGACTGAGACAGGAAGATCACAAATTTGATCCCAGCCTGGGTGACTTGGTAAGACCCCTCCCATCTCAAAATGAAGACACAAAAAAGCCTGGGGCTGCAGCCCCGTGCAAAGGCCCTGGGTTCAGTTCCCTAGTGGGGGGGGGGCGGCGGGGTAGAAGAAGCTGTGGAAAGAAAAGAAATAGACTCTCGAAAGGGAGATTCAGGCGCTACATTCCTGCCCAGGATTTCCGAATCTCTGCCACCAGCCCAGTGGGCGCATCCTCCTGCCACTGACCCAGGGTGGGGTCCCCGGGAAGACCCCCCCACCCTTTCCGCTATGGTGAGGCGGAATGGAAAGGGACCAGGATGGAAGGAAGACGTGGAATCCCTGCTCCTGCACCTGTTACCAGAGGGCCCCCTGGCCTGTCACTCTTTCTTCCTGCGACCCACTTTGTCCACTTTGTCCTGGATATGTTTCCTCGCACACGAGGGAAACACCCGGAGCTGGCGACACCCTGCCCGCTCTCAGGCCACTGGGATCGCCAGCCAGGGGGCGGCAGGCTCGCTGGACCCAGGGCAGAGCAGGCGCAGAGCACAGGAGGCGAGCAGAGCGGGGCCGCAGGGAGCCACAGGCCGGGAGAGGCCCCTCTAACGGCACCTGAGCCACCAGGGCCAGCAGCGTCCGTGTCCCTCCTGGCTCTAGGGGCCCTTCCTGGTTACCGGTTGCTGTGCTGGTTGCCAGGGGAACCACTTACTATTTTTACTCGTTCTCTCCAGATGAGGCTGCGGAAGCGCTCAGGCTCGCCTAGCCCAGCAGGGACCCCGCAGCAGGGTCCTGTCGGTGCTGCAGGGCCCTGCAGGAGGAAGGGCGGCCCCCTGCCCCAGGAGGCGCTCAGCACCCGGATGTAGGACCTCGCAGGGGAGAGGGCCGGAAGGAAGGGGTGCACCCAGGACATCCCCTCGTGTGGCATTTGCGCCTCTCCTCGGGCTCTCAGACCTCAGAGGCCACCGTGGTGGGGACACAGCTGGGAACAGGCGATGCACCTGGCCCAGCGGGAAGCAGAGGAAATCGCGTTTGCAGCTCAGCAGCGCCCCGTGCCACCACCCCAGGGGTGTGCTGGGTACCCGTGCCCATCCTGGCGGGAGGGCTCCGAGGAAACGTCCTTGTGACTCCGCCTGCAAGCCCAGGGAGTATTTTGCAGCCAGTGTGGACAGGGGGGCGGGGAGCATCCAGAAGAGGGGACACCAAGTGCAAAGGCCCAGGGGACACTGAGAGGACCGCACCTTCCGGAACCGGAGTCACTTAACATCTAGTGCGCAGGCTCAGCTCCTGGGGAAGCAGAGTGCTCAGCAGAGGCCCAAACCATGGGGGGACCCGGGGAGGGACAAGCTGCCCTGGAGACTCTGGGCACCCTGGGACCCTGAGGGTGCAGGAGGGAGAGTGATGGAAGGACTCCTTTGACCTGGAGACGCCAGGAAGGAGGCCGGCCTCCTGTGGCACAGGCAAACCCTACTGGCGGGGAGGGGTGCGGGTTTGGCTGAACTGGGGCTTTGCGGAAGGCGGTCCACACTGGAGAGAACCAGGACCAAGCTGCTCCCAGAACAGAGAGCAGCAGGTTCGCAGGTTTTGCTAGTGTGGGCGCAAAACATCCTGGCCTTGTGTCAGGTGCCGCTGCTGCTGGAGAGGCGCGGGGGTGGGGCAGAAAAGAGGAAGAGAAAAAGAAAAATAGATATGCCAGTTCCAGTAAGCAGTAAGCCCAAGCTCACCCCGTGTTACAGTTTGGGACCTAGCTTTTTTTTTTTTTTTTAAACTAGAGGTTGAGCCAGGGCCTTCACGCTGAACTATGTCTCAGCCCTTTTAAAAATATTTTTTAAATTTTGAGATGGGGTTTTAAGTCACCCAAGCTGGACTCAAACTTGTGATCCTCCTGCCTCAGCCTCCAGCGTGTTGGGATTACAGGCCTGCGCCACCACACCCAGGTGGGAGAACCTTTTCTTAAATGATCAACATGTCTGTGTGGGATTTCTGCAAAGTAACTGGGCAACTGTGGTCAGCGGTGTTAACTTACGGCAAAGCGAGTGGGAACTCAAGAACCTGTCACCCCCAAAACGAGTTTGCTACAAGCAAATGAAGTTGGAGAGCTTACTTAGGTTTCTCCCTGGTAACAGTTCCTCACTGCGGACAAACGTTCTGCTCCTGTGGTTTTGTCAGGGTCTTGCAGGGTCTGTTGGAAACAGCATAGGGTACGGAACGACTTGGTACGCTGCACTACGAAGAGTACTTTGCCGAGGAGCTTATTTGTGTCACCCTGGCCTGTGTCCCACCGTGGTGGTCCCCAACTTTCTCACCTTCAGGAGAACCGGGGCTCTCAGCCCAGCAGGAGGTGTCCGGGTCCGGGATGAGAGAATCACAACAGCTCATTCAGACCCCTCTGCACCCTGGGACACACACAGAAGTGCTTCTGCTCCCCCGCACCAGCTGGGAAGCCTCCCGGACACCGAGTCCAGGAGGAGAGGGCTAGATTACAGAGGAGGAGAAGGAAGAAGGAGAAGCTGGGTCCCACGTGGCGCCAGGAGCTGATGGGCTCTAATCCACCCTGAGCCCTGGGAGATGGATACTTTTGGCCTTTTTTAAAGGTTAGGAGAGGGAGGCTCTGAGAAGCTCACTACTTCTCTGGGATCATATGGTAGTGAGTGATGAAGCCAGATTCAAACACAGTCAGTCTGACTGTAAAACCTGCCGCTGTCCACAGGGTAATGTGATTTGCTGCATGTGTACCTGCTCTGGTCCAGGCATCTACCCAAATGCCACCCGTCCTGAGAAGTCAGGGTACAGAACCGAAGGAGATGATGGATTTCCCCAAAACGGAGCTCCCTGCAGGCAGCCAGCACCACCCATCGGAAATGAGAGTGAGCCGTCAAGGGAGCCCTCATCATTCCAGCAGAGGGTATCAGGGACGGCTGGCTGTCCCCACAGAGCACAGAATCTGAGCACAGTGAATTGCTGGCTCACACCACTGAGTTCTGGGGGTGACCGATGACACAGTGATAGTGCCCGGGAGAAGCTCTGAACCCTAAGATGCTGTCCACACAGAAGGTGTGGTCAGCACACCTGAGTTCGGCATCCTGGGGTTGTGTTGGTGACTGAGGACATAAACTTGTGTCTTAGCCTGATTTTCCCCTGGTGCAGAGGATGGGACGGGGTTGGGTGTAGGCACACTCATCTGGGAAGTGACCCTGGGACCCCGCACCAGGGACTTGAAGAACAGAACTGGGAGGTGACCTGGCCAACCCAAAGGTGTGTTATTGAGCTGACACCACTGTGAGCAGTTGAGCTGCCATAGTAGTTGGGGTGTGGGGTGTTCCTACCTGAGGCTCATGTGTTGAAGGCTTGGTCCCCAAAAGCAATGGAGCCAACTGACCATGGACTGAAAGCTCTGAAACCATGAGCCAACACTAACCTTTCCTCCTTTTAAGTTGACTGTCATGTATTTTGTCACAGCCATAGAAAGCTGATGAACAAGGGCATCTGGTATCACCTGAGCCCCTCCAAGGAAACAAAGAGTGAGCCCTGGGGCTATGGGGAGGGTCTGTTTGCCCAGGACCCCACCAGCTGAGAGGGGCCCTAGGGATGTCATCGCCTGGCACCTGTCAGTTTGCTGAAGGCCCACGTGGCTTAGCAGCTCTGCTTGGCTGCTCCAGGGAGCCCAGGGGAGAAGCAGATCAGGCAGTGAGGCCCCATGTGTGAGGGTGTCAGGCTGTGGGGAGAACTCAGAGAGCCGGGCGTTAACAGACATCTGATGCTCTGGGCAGGACTGTGGGGCCAGCAGCTTCTGCCTGAGGTACTGGACCTGCAAGGGCAAGGCCCAGGGGTGTCTGAAGCCACCAGGTGTCGGGATCTCTAGCCTCACAGCCTGGGGCCGGGCACTCACTGCCTCGGAAGACGGGCTCTGAGCACAGGTCCCTTTCGGGAGTCCCTCGGGCTGCCAGGGCACCTGCAGGCCACGCTTTTTGGAGACTGGGTTTAACAAACCCGGGGAACCCAACACAGGGTGGGCCGGCTCCATTCAGACCCATGGCTCTCCTCCTCCTGGAGCTTCCGAGGTGGCAAGGAGACCCCAGGAGCAAGACCTGGAAGCAGGCGCAAGGTGTGGCTCCAGGAGTCTGGAGGGCTTTTGCCCAGGAGAGGCTGGGACCAGGCCCAGTGAGCTCTGCATGACCCTGGCCTCGAGGGCCCTGGGTGTACTCAGGCCAGGCTGCCGGAGTCAGCCCCATCGTGCCCAAGTCCCTTCAGTAATTACAGGTCTTATTTTAATGGCTTTGCAATAGTTCCATGCTCTAGGCCTTTGTGTGTGTGTAGATTTTTAAATTTTCTCCCCATCCCTGGCCAGCCAGGTTGCTGGCTCTGATCCTTTGCCAGGGGTGAGACTGTGGGCCCTGCAGGTCTCAGAGTACAGCCAGGGGAGGCCCGTGACTGCCTTTTTGGGGTGCAGAGAAATGAGCGTCCCCCAAGCTGGTAGAGAAGGGCTGCAACTCAGCAGGAAGAACTTAGATTTGAGCAAGAACTTCACAAATGATATGGGTATCAGCAACACTCCACGGCGCTGAGCACCTCCCGGGGACAGGCATGGGTACCCATCAGAGGTGTTATACTTGGCCTTGCATGAGAACAGGTGAAGTATCTGGCCCTCCACAGGCCCATTGTCCCCACTCAGCCTCCTCTTCCCCTGGGCAAATAACCACAGCTGCTCCCTTCTCCTGAGGTGGCATAGCCTGCCCTTGCCCTGGTCAAGCAGCTGGGGCAAGTCGGACTCGCAGGCTTGTCCAGGGCCGGGGAAAACTGCTATGGTGGGGTCAAAGTGCGAGAGGGGAGTGGGAAAAACAGTGGTACTCCACGGCCACAGGCCTGAATTTGGAGACCTCACACCGCTGCAGAGTCAGGATCTAAGCAGGGAATTCCAGGCCCTCCCCAGGGTAGCAACAGGAAGCGGTGGGTGCGTGGAAGAAGTCATTTCTTAGGGCGGGGGATTTAGCTCAGTGGTTCCGCTCCCTGCCTTGCAAGCCCAAGGTCCGGAGTTCCATCCCCAGTACCAAAAAATAAGAAGTCATTGCTCCAGGGGTCCCAAGGGCTCAGACGCCATTCATATTCACTCGTACACGGCCTGATCAAGGGGAAAGTGTCCCGCTGCAGACTAACTGGGCTGCATGAGTGACTTCCAGAATGCCGGGCCAGGGTCCTATCTGGGGAGTTTGTCACCCGTCACTCTTGGATGCTGGTATGGTTTGTGTCTAGACGCCCCCAAAGCCTCATGTGAATGAGGTGGGACTTCCTTTTTCAGACGTAGTTGAATCTGGAATGTGTGATGCTGCGGTTAAGGGCGTGTGATTACTAAACCACCACATGTGAGTGGTTAGTTTGGCACCAACCTAATCCCTGCAGTCCAAATAAGATAAAAGGGGCAGAAAGATGCTGTTAAACCCTCTTGTTGCCTTTGCTGCCTTGTGCACACTGTGTTGTTTCTCCTCTGTGATGCCTGTCTGCCATCCCAGCCTCGGAACCAGCCAATTATGGATTAAAACTGCTATGAACTGTAAACCAAATAAACCTCTTCCCTCTTAACACTGGGTATTGTCTCAGTAATGAGAGAAAACTAACACAGATGCCCAAGAAGCCCCCCGCTTCTCAAGTGGGGCCCAGGAGTTAGCCACGAAACATACTAAGAGGAGAGCAAATGCTGGGCTGGTGCTCAGAAAGGATGTGAGCTGCTCCCGGAGGGGCCTGTGGGCATCTCTCACAGAGTCTGGGCCCACGCTTCTGACTTTCCTGGGCGGCTGGTTAAAAGTGCAGTTCCCAGGCCGCAGTTGTAGAAATACTGACTCATATGCCTAGCGGTAAGACAGTTGCGGTTTATTTTATAAGCAACAAGGTATTATATCACAGAAAGTCACCTCTGCTGTGAAGTTTCTGGGGTGGGCCTACCCAGGGTGTCCCAGCTTCACTAGGACTGGCATTTGGGCCCGGTTCCCTGTGACAGGGCCTGGGGGTCCTGCACATTACAGGACGCTTAGCAACATCTCTGGCCCCTAGATGCCCTCAGCACCTGTAGTCATGACAACCAAAACCGAACATGTCTCCAGATCTTGCCCAGTGTCCTCCTGAAATCTGATCACAGTCCAGCGTGCGTGTCACCTTTCTTGGAATGGCCCTGGCCAGGCTCTGCCCCACTGGGCTCTGGCCTCTGGAACACTTTCCAGCCACATGGGGCTGCAGCTGGCTCCTATCTGCCCTCACTCTCTCCCTTCCCTGTCACCCACCATCCCAGCAAATCCCTCTCCACTCCTGCCTTTCTACTGTGTGGGCCCTGACTCCCAGTCTCTGCACAGGCAGGGGACAGAAAGCAGGATGATGGACAGGCAGACAGACCTACAGGGGGTGTATTGAGTCCCCAAGGGGTTGGCACATATAGAAGGATTCTCTTTGTTTCAACGGGAAGTTTATTTTTGTTCTTATTATAAATGGTATCACAGTAGGAAATTCGGCAAGTACAGAAAAGTATAAAGAAGAAACAAAGGTCACTCCAAATCCGAGGTCCAGATGGCCGATGATGCCATTCAGCGGCTTCTGGCTGGGGCTACAATGAGAACCCTGCCGTGTGCAGGCAGGGACGCCGGGTGGACAGAGCTCCTGACGAGGACTGCAAAGGCAGCTGCTGTTCTGGTTAAAGTCTGCTTTATTCAGATCCGGGTGACCTGAAGGCTCCCGGAAGCCTGCTTTGCAGGAGATTTGGTGCCTGTCCCCCACCTCCCCCCAGGAAGCCGCCCTGCATCGGGACATCAGAACTCGTCCTTGATGTCAAAATGGGGCTGGTCTTCGGGCTTGAAGTCCAGGTTGGGGCTGCCATCCTCGTTGAGGATCCGCCGGGCTGTGTAGCCAACGATGGGGTACTTGGCTTTGTACACCTTGGTGAAGACCTCTTCCAGCGACTCCAGCTCCTTAGCCGTGAGCCCCGTCTTGGGGAGAAAGGGTCCAGGAAACAGGGATGGATGAGTGAGTCATGTGCGGCACTAGCCCTTCTTCATCCCTGACTTCCCCTCCCCATGCCCGAATGCAGGAGAAAAAACAACAAATAATGGACAATGGACTTTTGAAGACAACCCAGTGTGTGCAGATGGGGTATGGGGGACATGGTGTCATTTTTTGCTGTTTGAGGCAGGAATTAAAGACTCCAGAGAACATTCATCCTGGGGTGGGGCCGGGGGTGCTCTGGGCTCTCCTTCCTGATTAATCCTACCACACTCCGAATTCCTCGTATTATAAGTTATGTACATTTCCTGCTGAAACTTGGATCTAGAAGATCCCTGTAAGAGGTACATGTGTTAAAGGCTTGGGTTCCAGGGGCCACTGCTGAGAGGCAGTGGACCTTTATCAAGCAGGGCCTAGAGGGAGGCAGTTGGGTCACTGGGGTTATGTCCCTGAGGTGGATTATGAGACAAGAGCTCCTCCTCTTTTTTGCTTCCTGGCCATGAGATAAGTGTTGTCTCGCCACAGGCCCAAAAGTAATGGGTTCAATTGGTTATGGACTGAAACGTCCAAAACTGTGAGCCAAAATAAACCTTTTCTCTTTTTGAATTAGTTATCTTAGGTGTTTTGTTATAGTAACAGAAAGATGACTAACACACTTCCCCTTTCTTAATTTGTTTTTGTAATGTTGTAGCTTAAGAGTTTGACTCATTTCTATTTTATCTCAATATCAATTTGATAGTAAGCAACATTGAGATGACTCTTAGCCTCACTGTGGGAATTCCTTTTTTTTTAAATGCTGTTTTCTCTCATAAATATAGGCATGGAGAAGACCTTGCTTTTCAACTCAGTTCATCCACTAAGCTACCAAGAGTGGCCCTGAATATAAAGGGTCACAGAGATAACAGAAAACTTGACAAAGGCTCGGGATTGGTGGGAGAGGCTGTAGGACAATCAGACCACCAAGGCAGGTCTGGGCCAGACTGGGAGGATTGAAAGTTCGCAAGGGTTTGAACTTGACTCTAGGCAAAGGACAGCCATGGAAGGAAGTTCCTGGGTAAGCATTATACAGTAAGATAATCTAATCCAAGAACGTCATTAGCCAGCACCGGAGGGAAACAGGCATTTTAGAACCTTCACTAGTGCACAAACATTAAAAAGATGGCCGTGGCTGAGGGTAGGAGACATTGTGGCGACAGCTTGTAACCTGGCTCACAGTGTCATAAGTGAGGTCTGCAGGGTCCAGCGACATCTTGGCCACCCCTCTGGTGGAGTCCTTCCCGGTTAAGGCATTGTAGGGGGCTCCTCGCCCGTAAAACTCTGCAGTGGGGGAAGGAAGAGGGTGGGTATGCAAGTACGGGGACTCCAAGGTCCCATCCGATGCTAAGAAAGGCTCCAGGCCCGAGGGTCAATGAAAAATGGCAACACCAAGCCTGGCAGTCCACCTACTCCATCAGGTTGGGTTCCACGAACTCAAAGTATGGGCTAAGTCGCAATCTCAATGGGGACTGAGAGGTGATTTTTTTAAGAAAAGGTCAAATAAAAGCTTAAGAATGCAAACCAGAAAAACATCCAGTCTTCTTAAATGTGTCCGTTCAGTAATGGAATAAAAAAAGACGAACGATTGCCAAACTACTTGTCTGGTATCATTTGTAGTTACAGTTAGGAAAACTGCTAAATGGCATCAAAATGTTCTATAATGTCTTCTTATGCCAACTCTTTGCTGAACACTTTTCTCAGTGCTCCGCGAGAGTAAATCATCCAATTTCAATTTGGTTCCACAGGCAGTGGAGAGCCATGGAAGACTTTTAAGTAACTGCATGGCATTAATGGGGTCGGATGAGACTACAGAAATAAACGAGTGGCAAAGACAAACTCAATCTGCTCATTAAGATGAAAGGAAAGGGGCCTGGTGCCCAGCATTCCCTCCCTTTCCTCACACCTCCAAGTGCCCATGCCGGCTTCTGAGCTTCCCAGAAATGAAGATTCAAAACACCAGGCCACTTACCCTTTCCGGAAGTGACATCAAACACCACTCCCTTCACCGCCAAGTAGATGGGCTGATCTTCCTAGAAAGCAGGGAGAAACTGTGAAGAAGCAGCCCTGAACCCAGCTCCCTCAGTAGAGTTAGTAAACTCTTCTGCTCAGGGGCTGTGCGAAGAGCAATGGCTAAAGTCCCCACACCTGGTCCTCTGCGGGCTGGCTACCTACCTGGGCAAAACACCAGCAAAGTCACAACATAACAGGGCAAGAAGCTGACAATCTCTCTTTTAAAAAGATCATGAACTGAAGCAACTTTATGCAGATAAAAATGCAAAAGAATATAAAATGAAGAAAGCTGTAAATCAGCCACATCAGTGTAGACGATCTACTTTTTACTTCGCTTCTTAGAGGGAACATCACCTCACACAACATTTCCGTGTGCTGGAAATGGCTGTCACTCAAACAGCCTCATGGACTCCTCTCATGAGTGACTCTGTGCAGCTGCTTCTGTAGCTGGTCTTCCATTTTGGGTGTCACAGTGTTTCCAAGTCCTTGGAACTATAAATGCAGCATTATGAATATCTTCCTACAAATTACTAATTTGGTGAGTTACTTCCTTGAGGCCTACATGGAATTCCTGGGCCAAAGATTATATATATACAATGTGACCGCTTAATATTTGTCAGTTTGTCCTTCAAAAATATGAAACTATGTACAGTGCTAGAAAAAATGCAAGCAATGCTGTTCGCCCACAGTTCTATTAAGAATGGGTTTTATACTTTGTTTGCTATATTAGCAGGTATAAAATGTTCCTTAGAAACCCTACCACCACCATCAAGAAAGAGAGAAAGAGAGAGAAAGAGAGAAGAGGAAGAGGAGGAAGAGGAAAAGGAAGGAGAATGAGAAGGAGAAAAAGAAGAAAGGGAAGGAGGAAAGAGAGGGAGGGAGGGAGAGGGGCAAGAGCAGACTGTTGGATTTTCTAACTCTATCGAGTGGGTGCAGGCTGGGACACCTGGCTCAGCTCCAGGATACCCAGGACCAGATCCGGCTTGCATCTCAGCCCCATTCGGGCGCAGGGACACCCCTAGGAGGCTCCCAGGCCAGGTAAGCGCGGGAGTTGCTGCTAGGTCTCCAGGACTCTTGGGTGGCCTTCAGGTTCCTGCCCTCACGGAGCTCATGGCCAAGTGTCTTCATGACCAGCTTTAGCAGAGGAACCAAGGCCAGAGAGGTTTAAGCCACTACCTCAAGGACCCCATCTCTCCCGGGCATATCACCTCCAAGGCCTCAGTTTCTCTGAACGACACAAGGAGATACCACCTACCTACCCTGCAGGAATGCTGAGGGAAACTACGCAGCACCCGGCCCACACAACAAGGGAGCTCAGCAAATGCCGGGTTTTATTTTTCCCAAGCTGGCTCCCAAAACAGCCCCACAACTTCTGCTGACTTCACCAACGCTGGCTTCTCCTCCCCTAACAGGGTAATTTTCATGTGTGGGTTACAAGCCAGCAACTGCATTTGTCTTTGTGAGGATTTACTGCTCTCCTCTGCTGTGATTGCTTATCAAGTGGGTTATTTATATGCATTTACAGCAATTTAAAAAATGAGTTACAGTTATTTAACCGTGGTATTTTGTCTATGTTTCCATCCTGCTGCTTTTTCTTTGGTGTTTATCACTTTTCTGTGTGTGAGAGTCATAGTAGAGTCATAGTAGTAGTCATAGGTAACACTCAGGAACAGAAGATACAACATCATGCATCTCACCACGAACTCTCTCCACGTGAGGGACTTGTCACAGTGAATCAGGGAGGGCAGGTTCTGGACCCTGGAGGTTTGGATCCCAAGGTTGTAGCTGTTTCCTCAGCTGTCCCATCTGGGGGCACACTTAGCAGGGCAGGGTGCATCTCTGGGGAAAATGACCCAAGACTCAGGACCACCAGGAAAGGCAGGAACTGGTCAGAGATGCCAGACAAGGAAGCCAGAGCAGGCGTGTGGGAAGGAGACTCGGGGCTCGGAATCATCTCTGGGGTCTTGGGGTCACTTGGTCAGCTGAGCCTCCCTCTTGTCTGTGGTCAGGCGGAGGCCAGTGGGCAGTGCCCTGACAGCTACTATGCTGTGGGGACACAGAAGCAGCGGGAGCCACAGCTGGCATCTGCTGCAGGAGGAAGGTGCTCCAACTGCTTGCCAGAGGCTCTGAGCCTCCAACAAGATAGCACCCGAACAGAAGGGCTCCCAGGCACCTCCTCTCTTTGGAAAAGAGGGAAGCTTGCAGATGCTCTTTGTCTGCAGAGGAAACCCTGCCTTCCGACGTTCCACAGCCAGATTTTCCCACTGCAGATGGCATCAGTAACCAATCTGTGGGTGTGGAATGAATTTATCAACAGATTTTTGAAAATGAAGTAGAAAATAATCGACAAGACTGATCTGGTTTCTCCTTCAACACCCTCAATTAGCTTTCCTAATAAGCTAATAAAAATAATAGCATCACATATTTATTAAGGTTTACTCTGCTAAGCATTATGCCAGGGCGCTGCCTATCACTGCCTCCTTTAATCTGCACAAAATGCCTGTGGAGAGCAGGACTCTTGGTATCTCCACTGTGACGGGGAGCTGTGTGAGTCAGTGTGCATAGACCGGGGTACTCAGTATCCCATCAGACACTCACCCAGCTGTTGCTACCAAGGCATTCTGTAGATGTGGTTACCCTCTACGAGCAGTGGACTTTCTGTAGGAGTTTATCACACATCAGTTAGAAGGTCACGAGGTCTCCCCAGGGAAGAAGAAATTCCGCCCCGGGCTTCAGATCAGCTCCTGCCTGAGCACTTCCAGCCAGTCCTTCCTGACAGCTGCCTTCAGATTGACAACTTTCCCAGCCCGCACCGGTGATCACATAAACAATTCCTCGAAATAAGTTGTATTTCCACCTGTCCCTCTGTCCCTCTGCATCTCTTCCTGGTTCTGTTCTTTGGCAGAACCGTAACTGACACAAGCACCTTACAGATGAAAACGTGGAGGCTCCTAGAGGTTTAGGAATTATACCTAGGACTCAATATGACCGAGGGGAATGATGCTGTAGGGAGGACCCCTTAACGTAGTATGTGAACCTCGGCACTTCTGTGACTAAAGAGGGGTGCTGATAATAATGATCGCTGATAGCAGGCAAGACCAAAACCTCTAGGACAAACCACCGCTCTGCCCACTCTAACTACTGCGCACCTCTGCCTCTCTCCTCCCGGCTCTGCTCCTCCTTCCTTCGGCCTTAGACATCCTCAGGGCTCTACCCCAAACAACCCACTGCTGCACCTGTTCCCACCTCAGTCTCCTCTGCCTTGCTTCAGTTAAGTATCAGTCTACAACATTAGCATGGAAACGTCAGGCCTCATCCTGTTGTTCCCAGCCCTGCCGCTGTACCTTCTACTGTGAACTCCCTCCTGCCTTGGACTCTGTGCTGGGGCTCCCCAGGACCGCCCCATGTCTGGAAGAGCCCAGCACACGTGCAATGTGGGGGAATCCACGGGGAGGCTCCCCAGGCTCCTTCTCTCCCTTGATGGCACTTTTGCCCCAGCAACACAGTGTGGCAACCCTGTGGGCTGTGCTTGGGACTGGGGAGCCTCGGAAGCTGGGCACCCAGGGTGTTTACGGGGGGCGGTCAGGGTGCCGTGAGGCAGCGCACCACCCTCAGAGACAGGGAAGCTTGGAACACAGGAAACCCAGACACCAACCAGGACAGGCCCTTCTGAGACAGCAGTGCTGTGAGGTAACTTCTGCACAGAGCCCCTGACTGTGCCACGGGGTTCCCTCTGCTGCTCCCCAAGACGACCCTTCACCCACTCACATGGTGTCTCATCTCCCTCCCTCCGTGTCTCCACAGACCCACCCTGCTGATCGACCTCTTCACAAACGATGCCCAAGCAGGCATCACTGCCTAAAGGCCCCTTCTGATCCCCCCATCTAAAGCCAGTAAAGTCAGGGGCCAGCGGGTTTGGGCAAGACAACAATCCTGTCCCTTCCTGCTCTACCACTAACAGTGTCCCGCCTCCGTTCCCCACCTCTAAAGCCGGAGACTGGGTCGCTCCAGGGCCAGCTGTGAAATGCCACGGTACAGGCAGTACTTCCTCTCCCCACCAGACCTGGTCCCCATCTAACACCCCCAGCCCCAGGCCCTTCTCAGGCGGCATCCTGTTCCCACACTAGTCAACCATTCCGCCGGCCCGACCCGGATGGACAGGTGGCTGTGACTTCGGACAGTCCTGGGCGCGTGTGCCTGCGAGTGTGGCGGAGGTCTTCGTCTCTAATCTCCAGGTCTCTCCTGCGGCCTTGCTCCCAGATCAGGGTCTTCCCCAAAGACACAGATACTAACGCGGAGGCCTGGGTTGGAGGCCTAGGACGTAGAGCGGAACGGGAAGTGCAGGGAAAGCCTGGGTCCTCCCTGGGCCAGGGAGTGGCGGAGTGGCGACCCCAGCTGAGGCCTCCATCCAAGACCAAGTTCTCCAGCGAAAACGCGGCCCAGGCGGGGACTGGGAGCGCTGGGCAGAGCGCGCCACCGTCGTCCCTGGAGAGAGGAGGCGGGGGTCCCCGCTGCCCGGCCAGGGTTCCGCCAGGTCCCCGCGGGCCCGGTCCCCCGCGCTGCCTACCTCGGCGCCGCTGTAGCGCGCCAGCTCCTCCTCGGTGAAGAGCCGCACCGGGGGCCCTCGCTCGGCGGGGCGCGGCGTCTGCCCGGCCCGGGCCGCGGGCAGCCCCGAGCCCAGCGCCAGGACGACCAGGGCCAGCGCGGCGAGCGGCAGCGGCCGCCACCCCGGCGCGGGGCCCGCCATGGAAAGCGCGGGGCCCGCCATGGAAAGCGCGGGGCCCACCATGGAAAGCGCGGGGCGCAGGGCGCGGGCTCCTCCCGGCCGGGCGCGGGGGCGGCCGGCCCGCAACTCCGCCTCCTGCCCCAACCTCTGCTGAAAGTCAGCGCCGGCTCCGGAACAGGCGGCCGCGATCAGGCCTGCCCTGGGTGACACGGCAGCGGAGAGGCTGGAAATTTTATTTATAAACTAAGATCCACCCCCTCCCCGCCCCATTCCCAGTGAAATTTTAACAAAGGATAGGGCAGCACACACAAAATATTCCCCCAAATAATAATAGCTAACATTTCTGCAAGTCTAAACTCATTTATTTATTCGGAAAATATTCTCTGAGGACTTCTTTTGACGTACTAGGTGGCTGTGTCACAGGACCTCTGCGCTGGAAGACGCCCTTCTGGACCCCAGAGTTTAGAATACCTCGGCCTCCCAGAGGTGTCTTGTTCCTTCCTTGACGCCTTCTCTGCCTCACAGTGTGCAGCCTCTCTGCTTGAAACCTGTCTCTTTCCACAGTTCTGTGCGGCAGGACCCTCTTTGAGCCAGGAGATCCTCTGTCATTTCCGCCGATCACCTCCAGCTCCCCCTGCTCGTGAACCTGTAAGTGAATACCATGTTCAGGAGCCCTTCACTTTCTCCACCTCCCTGACTGCCCTCACATTTAGTTTTTCAGAGCACTTGGAATCAGTAAGTCACCTGCGAGGGAGACAGCAGCTGCTCTGAGTAAAGCAGAATGGCTGCGACACAGGTGGTGGAGAGTGACCATAGGAAGCCACCATCCTGCCAGTGGGAGGGAGGAAGTGGATCACCTGGAGAAGCCTTTGGATGCAGGGCCTGGGGCAGGCAGGGTTAGCAGCTGCGTTCTAAGGCACTGAGGGCTGAGGAACAGCCTTGGTTTCCCCTTCCTCTGGCCCCTGGCAGCACTTCCTTCTTCACTGACCTGGCAGAGCCCAGCCTATCCGGCCAGTTCCTACAGTCCCATGCTGAGCGGGCTAAAGGAAGGCTGGGTCTGGGAGCAAACAGGCCCAGGAGCAGCACAGCCCAGCCCAGCCACCAGGGTCTGGCCCTGCCTGCCTCCCTCACTGTGGTCTTTGGCTACTCTGCCTTCTGCTTGTGCTCCAGCCTGGGGCCTTTACACTGTCCTTAGGCCCTCTGCTGGGGTCTAGAGCAACATGTGCTGGCCCTTTGTCATTTGGGTCTCACTCAGAAGTAACCACTATTGTGAGGCTTCTCTCTCTCTTTCCTCTGCCCACTCTCTCCTTCCTCCCTCTCTCTGTCTCTGTCTCTGTCTCTGTCTCCATGAGGTCCTCTGGATGTTCCTCAGATAAATACTTTTTTTTTTTTTTTTTAATACTGGGGATCCAACTTAGGACCTTGCGCTTGCAAGGCCAGCGGTGGCACCACTGAGCAAATCCCCAGCCAAATTAATACATCTTGTTTGTAGCTGCCCTATCAATCCCTATCACATACTTGTTCATTTTTTTTCAAGCTCTTGTTGCTACATGAAGCTGTTTTATTCATTTATTTACTCCACAATGATTTAAACCACTAGTAAAACGAAGCACTATCAGAGGTACTGGGATGCAGCAGTGAACAGAATGCCTAAGACCTGTCTTCTTGGACTGTCTATTCTAGTGAAGGGAGATAGAAGAGAAATTGGTGAGAAGATGATGTGTGTCAAGGAGGAAAACAGAGCAGAGGGATGTACTGCAGATGGAGTTTGCTGCCTTAACAGGGTGTCCAGAGGAGGCACATTACAGTTTAGATCTATAATGTTACCCAAGTCTCATGTTCAGAGGTGGGGATATTGGAGGGTGATGGGATATCTGAGGTGCTGTACTCATCCATTGATGGGTTCATAGCTGACTATCCTCTTTGGAAGTGGAGCTGAAATGGCAAAGTTTCTGTTTTGCTGATAAAACTCCTTATTGCTAGTCCGAGAGGATGGAAAGCACAACAGGAGCCTCAGAGACAAAGTGAAAGTAAAGCTTTATTTATGCCGGGGGGCCAGCCTGCGTTCACACTCCGTTTGAGCAAAGAAGAAATACATTCTGGGAGGGGGCATTACAAGTGAGGCCCTCTCGGTATACATTCATTGGTTACAGAATTTGAATATGCATTAACAGGTAGGATCAAGCATGACACTGGCTCACACATAATATGGGCAACAAGCCCATCGGGTAATTCAAACTATGGCATTAACATCTTATTTGTATCTAGGCAGAAAGACAAAACTACTTTAGGGACAAAGGCATTCCTGAGATGTGAAACTTGGGTCAGACATGTCCAGGCATTTGAGGGGGGACAGGCTTGGACATTTTGAACAAAGAAAATTTCAAGTAGGGGATTTCCCACAGTAAGTCCAGCTTGAACCACAGAGGCAAAATTCCCCTTTCAGAGCCTGGTCAGAAGAGTTTCACTTGGGGTATGACCTGAAAGGGTGTATTCTTGACCCTGACCCCCCCCACCCCCCTCACCCCTGCTTCCTGGCCACCTTGACATGAGCAGCTTTCCTCTGCCATGTCTTTTCACCATGCCATTTATGCCTTGGAGCCTCCCAACCATGGACTGAACCCACTGAAACTGAGTCAAAATAAACCTCTCTTCCTTCAAGTTGCAAGTGTCAGGGATTTTGTCCCAGTGATGAGAAACCTGACTAATAAAGAGAATTGGTACCATGAGTGGAGCTACTGCCATGACTGTACCTGACCATGTGGCCCAAAAGCCTTTGGAACTTGTTTGTAGAAAGAGTTTGAAAAGATTTGGAGATACAGACTAGAAGCCCTAGAATACTGTAAATAGAGCTTGATAGGTGATGCTGGTTGGAGCTCAGAAGACCAGAATACTGATAAGAATGCTGACAGTAAAGGCCAGATCAGGAGGCTTCAGTTGGGAATAAGGACTCCACTTGCAGCTGGACTAGAATCCATGGGTGTGACACTTAGGAAAAAGTGTATCTACATTTTGTAGATAAGACTTCGTATAAGGCTGAATTTAAAAGTAGCAAACTAATTGATCTGGCAGAGGAAATTTCAAGGGAGCCCAGTGTTCAGGCTGTGGCATGGCTACTGTCAGCTGTGTTTTAGCCAGATAGTGAGAATCAGGAACAAAAAGCAGAGCTGAATGATGTGCAACTTAGTGAGAAAGGAAGTGACTATAAAGTTGGGGCAAAGGAGAGTGTGGTTCCTGAAAAGATTAAGATTAAAAAGAAGCCAAGTAGTTTATATCATGATAACAGGAAAGATGACTTAAAGGCATGTTGGGAATTAGCAAGAATCCACTCATCATAGCCTCAAAGATGCAAGAGTAAACTTTTCATTTGAGAAGAGATCCTCTGGGCTTCTTTCTCCAGAAAGGACTCTTAAAGAATTGGTTCCCCGGGATTCATTTTATTTCACTGTGCTCAGTCATGCAGGCACTCAGAGGCCACTGCAGCCATGTTCCAAGGCAGATAAGCTACTGCTTGAGCTTCTGGTAGGCCTTGGCATCATCCATGTGATGCTAGTTTTTCAGGTATGCAGAATGCAAGAGTTGTGGCATCATGGAGGCTTTCACCCAGCTTTCAGAGGAAGTCCTGAAGGCCAGACATTGTGTATGTGGCTATGATAGTAAAGCTGAAGGTGGAATGGAGACCCCAGGAAGTTGGAAATGCCAGGAATGTGGAATGTCTGCCAACAAAAGCTGCAGGTAGTGATCAGAGCTAGCTGAAGAGAGAGGCCATGTGGGCTGCAACCAGCAAAGTCATAAAGTAGATGGAGCCACCCAATCCCTTTGAAACGCACATCTCACCTCAACTTGTCCCAGGTGCTGGATGTACAGCTACATGATTTAATGCTTGCCCTACTGGGTTTTGGTCTTGCTTTGGTATGATTTCTATCTATTCCCCTATTCCTCCCTTTTGGACTGTTTACCCTGTGCTATGCATGTTGGAAGTATTTAACTTCCTTTTTTATTTTTATAGATGCTCACAGCTAAGACTTTGCCTTGAGTCTCAGGAGATTTTGGACTTGGACTTTTCAACAATTCTGGAACTGTTAAGACTTTGACAACTCATAGAGATGGAGTAAATACATTTTGCCTAATGAACATTTTAGGGGCCAGGATGGAATTTTATGATTTAGATGTAAATATTCCCCCAAAAATCTCATGTGCAGAAGTGGGGCTTTTGGAAGGTGATCGGAATATGGCAGAATTATTCTTATCAGGAATTAGTCCATTAGTTGACTGTGCTGTTTGGAGGTAGGGTCTGGTTGGAAAAGGCAAATCACTGCGGGCATGACCTGGAGGTCTCTGGCTCCTTTTTTTAAAAATCAGCTTCCTGGCTGCCATGATGTGAGCAGTGTTCCTCCACCATCCCCTTCTACCATGCCATTTCTGCCTTGGCACCTGCTGACCATGGACTAACCCACTGAAACTATGAGCCAAAAATAAACTGCTCCTTCTTTAAATTGTAGGTGTTGGGTATTTTGTCTTAGCAATAGGAAAGCTAACTACTACAAGGCATCAGTGCTAAGTTGGAAAAAGAACTGAAGGAGGGGAGGATGTGAGTCACATGGTGTCCAGGAGAGCATTCCAGGCATAGGTGACAGCCAATGCAGAGGTGCTTAGCCCAGTATATGTTCAGCGTCTTGGAGCTGAGAGAGGGGGCACATAGGAATAGAAAGGTGGGTTTTGGGAGACAGAGCCTGTAGGGATCAGTGGTAGGCCACTGTGGGGGCTTTGGCTTTGGAAGGGTTAGAGTAGAATGCCATGATCTGACTACTGAATAAGCTCTCCCTGGCTGCTGTGGCAGGAAAAGCCTACAGGGTGGCAAAAGTAGACTAGACAGCCCAGCTTGGAGCCTATGGAAAATAACTGAAGAGAAATTCTGATGGCTTACCCAAGAGCACTAGTGGTAGAGGTGGAAAAGTGCTCAGATTCTGAGTACATTTGTAAAGTGGAGCCAAGAGGTTTTGCTGATTTAGATGTGGAATATATGAGAAAGGGAGGAACTGAGATGACTCTTAAGAGTTTCGGCCAGAGCCTATGAGAAGATAGAATTTAATACATGGAGAGAGGCTGTGAGAGGAGCAGATTTGGGGTAGGAAGATCCCCCAGGTTCCGCTCTGAACCTGACAATAACCACAAACACTGACCTACTGCTTACACGTGCTGGATGATATTCTAAGCTTTATATCCAGTAACTCATTTAATCCTTGCAGAGCTCTGAGAATAGGTAGCAATGTTCCCATATTATAAATAAGATAACTGAAGCATAGGAAGATTAAATAAATTCTCGAAGATCCCAAAGTCTGTAAGTGACAGAGCCAAGACTGAGAACCAGGCATCCTGGCTGTGGGTTTGTGCTTCAGTAGCTGCACTCAGCGGCTTCCAGGTGGACATCTTGGGGTGAAGTGATCCAGGCATGGGAGCCTGGGCCTCAGGGATGAGCTGGAGGCTGGGAATGAGTTTCTGTATACTTGGGGATTGTGTTAGTTTCTCTGGGCTGCTGCACCAAAAGACTACAAACTGGATGGCTTAAAACAGCAGAAATGGAGCCTCTCAAAATGCTCAAGGCTGGACATGTGACATCAAGGTGTTACAGGGCCATAAACCCTAGGAGACTCTGGGTAGCCTCCTTCCTTGCTGCTTGGTAGCTTCTGGCGGCGACTGGCAATCTTTGGGAGGCTGCTCTTGCTTGCCCAAGGCATGGAGTGTGGGCCCTGGAGCTGCTGCCTGTGAGGAGCAAGTGAGTGACTGAAGGCACCTTGCTTACACCTGCATCACTCCATTCTCTGCTTCTGCCATCACATGCAAATCTCCTGATGTGTCTGCCTTTACATCATCTTCCATCTTTTCATAGGGACTCATATTGGATTAAGGAACCACCTTACTCCAGTATGACCTCATCTTAACAATTTCCATCTGTAATGACCCTGTTTCCAAGTAAGGTCATATTCTGAGGAACTGAAGCTAGGATTTCAACACATTTTGTTGGGGGGCATGCTTCAACCCATAACAGGACTCTAGGGTATAATGGCAATTCAAGCCCTGAGACCAGCTGCTGGAAAGTGGGAGGGAGATGGAAGACATGGCTTTGGAGAGGCCACTCTGTATAGCTAGGTGAGGAGAAATCAGTGCAGGAGAGTGAGAAGGAGCAGCAAGTGAGTAGGATGAAAGTGGGAATGAGCAGTGTCCTGGAGGCCAGGGGATGAAAGTGCATCCCAGGCTGGGCCCAGTCCAAAGCAGCAGGTAAGTCAAAGAGGAACGCAGGGCAATGGTCATCTGATCTGACACACAGAGGCTGTCTGTGACCTCGACAAGCTCTGTTCTAGGGGAGAGGGTTGAAGCCTGACAGGTGTGTGCTCATGAGGGAATGAGAGGACTGAAAACATGCTTACATGTTTATGGCCTGCCTCTCCACACTAGCATGGAAGAGCCACGGGAGCAAAGATGTTGAGATAGCTCATTCATTTCTGTACCCCAGTGCCTGGCACATTATATTTGTTAAACCAAGTTGAATGTTGTATTAGCCAATATCTCCTTCGATGGTGGGGGCCCATCATTTCCAGTTTGGTCACAGCAACAAGGAATAGCAAGAAATGATAGGGCTGGAATAGGTTCCTCCCAACTCTAAAATTCTGTGATCATGTGGAAAATGCTATCAACTACCCTTGTATTAATAGAGTAAGACATTTAATTTGTTGCTTGTTGTATTTTTGTTTTGGCAAGCAACTCGGCTGGAATAAGTGTCCCATTCATAAACTTACCAAACATGTGGAGCGCCTACAACGTGTTACACACTGCCCCATTTAATGGATGTCAGGGCAGTGGGCCTGGATGGAGAGGGACAGACCTCCCACTGCTCAGACCAGGAGGTCCTGTGCTCTGATGTGGCTGGTGCTCCCATGCTTGGGCAAAGGAGGGAACAGGCCAGTGGCCGACTGGAGGGGGTTACATAGCGGCAGCTGCCCTGGGCACAGAGCAGCATTCACCAGGCATAATAAGCAGCCTCTTATCGACCTCACCACTGAGTTGCCCAGGGTGCCACCCAGACAAGCTGTTCAGGCAGGGAAAAGAAAGGAAGGTGTGGTCCTCAGCTCCACCCTACCACACAGGGCCAAGACTCCTGTCTCCCTCACCTTTAGGTCTCTAGACTTCTGCTGTGGTTAAGCAGTGGCCTTGGGGTTCACTGCCTGAGCCATTTTGGGGTTCAGTACATGAGTCTTAAGGCCCTGTGAAGCAGGCAGAGGTTAGCAGGGCTCTGAGCACTGCCAGACCTTCAGGTGAGGGGCACAGCTAGGACAAGCACAGGGCTGCAGCAGTTCACCTGAGCAGTGATGGAAAGAACTTAGATTTTGTCTGTAGACAGAATAAAAATATCCCTGGGCCAAATAATATTCACTTTGATCACCACTCTCCTTCCTTCCTTTATGAAACTAGGTGCCTCAGTTTCCTCATCTGTACAATGGGGAGAAAAATGGTCCCCTTTTACAGGGATCCTTGCAGGATCAAGGGCATCCTGTTCAGGTCACATAGAAAGTTCTTTCCAGACATGGATCACGTTTTTTGTTTTGGGACTGGAGATCCAACTCAGGACCTTGCCCTTGCAAGACAGGAGTGGGAACCACTGAGCTACATCCCCCGCCCCGATCACGGTTTTAAACTGCTGGGCCAAGCAAGTTTCCTCTTGCAATTACAGATTAGGCCTCCTACTTATCTGGCCTAGTCTGCTGGTTCCACTTCACATTCATTTTCTCCATTGTCCCCCAGCAACAAAGAGAGGAAGTGAGCGAGGAGCAGGCACGTGCGTCTCTGGCCCGGCTTCGCGCCCCGCCCGGAACTACATTGCCCGGTGACCCCTGCGCGGCCCGGCGGCGGCAAGAGCGGTGCGCATGCGCCGCCGAGCGCCGCCACCCCGGGTCTCGGGGAAGGCGGCGCTCGGAACCCGAGAGGCCGCACGAAGCCAGCCGGTCGGTCCTCGCGCTGCGGCGGCGGTGTCTCCTCCCTGCGCTTCGCTGGCCGCGGCGGGCCCAGGTGTGCCTTAGCCCCGCTCAGTGCCATGATCCGGCAGGAACGTTCCACATCCTACCAGGAGGTAGGAGCACGTGGGGGACGGGAGGAAAGTCCCCGTGGGGCGGCGGAGCGTGGTTCCCCTGGGGTCGGCGCGCGTGCCCCGAGTGCTGCCGCCCCACCCGACGGAGGCAGATGCGGGGCTGTGACCCGGGGCGGCAGGGGATGGCCCGGAACCCTCGGCCCGGTCCGCGCGCGCCCGGGGAGCGAGCTTCTTCGCAACAAGTGGCGGCGACCCTCTCCCCGGAGAGCTGATGGCGCGCCGGGCACCCAGGCCTCGCGGCCCCGCGGCTGGGGAATGACAGGGACAGTGACCTCTTGTTTCGCAGGCCGCCCAACTTGGACACGGTGCTTTCACCGACCGTGCTGCTTCTCGCCCCTCTCGGCCCCTCGCCCCGGTCTCACCTCCTCCCAGGACCGGCCGATCACTTTGCAGTTCTTTGTCTCTTGTCTGCCCTGAGCTGCGAGGCCCTGCGTTTCCTTCAGAGCTGCTCTTCCTCCAGAGTCCTCCAGTCCCTTAGTGACACTGCGCTCCTCTTCCTCCTGCCCCACCTCAGACCTTGGTTCCCTCCTGTTTCTCTCCTGTGAGCTCCCCCTGGTTTGCAGTCCCGCACAGCGACCTAAGCTGGCGGCTTGTGTCTCAGCTTCTGCTCTGACCACCCGAGTGTTATATCCCTTCCTTCAGTCTTTTCCTACGCCTGCCTTCCGTTTTTCCTTTGAGGCCCTCCCCCGACCCCGGAGTAGTTTCTGTTCATAGACCTGGTGCTGCTGCCCTTGGTCTACCCAGAGACCTGCATCTTTCTTGGCGGGATCTTTCAGAGTGTGGTCCGAGCTCTGAGTTAGGCATCTCTGCTGAGGGAGATTTTGTTTTGGGGGATGGGACGCACTAGAGCAGGTGGCTGAGGGGAACCGGGTGGGGGCCTAGGTGATGTGGGTACCAGAGAACTCGCCTTCCTAGGACTTTCTCTTCCTTTGGCCAGTGAGGCTTCGGGGGGCTGTGGTGTGTGCTCCCACTAAGTGGCCTGTGCCTCTTGGGCCCTTTCCCAGCCTCTCAGCCCTTTCCCACTTGTTTTCTTTTATGCTTGGAGGGCTTTAAACTGGAGATTTCACCCTAAGGGGTGAGGGTGGAGGTGTGGAGAAGGAAATGGAGGAAAAACAGAGTCGAGACACTTATTTTATACTCTAATCTCCTGGAGGTGAATCCTTAATTAATTGCCTTGAAATGAAGACATTATGAGCCTGAGAAAAGCTTGGGAACGCTATCCCTTCTCCCTCCAGCCAGTACCAGAGCAGTGATAGCTCTCCAGTTCCCTCCTTCCTAACCCACCCTGCGCCTTCCTCAGCTTACGGGGACAGGTGAAAACACTGAAACAGCAAGATCACCAGGCTGCTAATTAGCGCTGTCACCCAGATTGCCCATTTTATCTGTCACTTGCAGCCTGAGCGAGCTAATGTTTAGCCGGCCTCCTGGAGAGCTCTGACACCAGCTTCAGCTCTTTTTTTCCCCCTCTCAGCAGACTCTAAACCCGATTTCCTCTGGCTTTGGAAAGTGGTTAAGGTCATGGGCTTTGGAACTAGACTAACTTGGATTCATTTTCCAGCTCTTTCCTTGACTCTATGGCTATAGGAAGAGTACTGAGATGAGCCCCCTGGCCCCGTCCCACACACTGCTCCCCAAAAAGATTCATTGAAGTCCTAACCTCCAGGACCTTAGACTCTGACCATGTTTACAAATAAGGTCATTTCAGGTGCAATCAAGGCAGGATCATGCGAAGTAGGGTGGGCCCCTAATCCAGCATGACCAGTGTCCTTAAAGAAGGTGACCGTGGAGGGACACAGACACAGGGAGGTTTTGTAAAGATAGAAGCAGAGATTGGCAATCAGATGGTGGATGTAAGCCAAGGAATGTCAAGGATTGCTGGTGGCATCCCCAGAAGCTTATAGAGAGACATGGAACATGTTCTTCTGTAACTCAGAAGGAACCAATCCTGCCTGCACCTTTGTCTCAGACTTCAGCCCCCAGAAACACAAGAGAGGACAGTCCTGGTGTTTTTAGCCACTCACTTTGTGATGTGTTGTCTCGGCAATGCTAGGAAGCTAATAGGAAGTTCCTTGAGTTTTCTGAGCTTCATTGTCCTGATGTGTAGAATTTGCCTGAAACACCCCACATCGTGTGACTTTTTTTGTGTGTGTGACAATTATGTGAATAACAGCTTCTGCTTTCGTATTTTAGTCTAGAAGGGCAAGGGCGATGCAGCCAACCTATTCACCTGCTTTGCTTCTCCCTGTAGCTGAGCGAGGAGTTGGACCAGGTGGTTGAGAACTCAGAGCGGGCAGACGAGCTGGAGAAGGAGACCATCGAGGTCCAAGATCCAGCTGCCGTACCAGGTAAGTGGGTTTGGTGCCAGGGGCAGGCAGGTGTGTCGTGGCCTAAGCTGGAGACCCATCCAGGGGCCTTGCTAGCTGTGGGAGAGCAGGAGCCCTCTTCCCCCCTGCCCTGGTGTCGGATCTCAGGTATGCCCTAGTTCTGGAGCTATACATGTTTGACTAGCCCGTGACCGAGAAGATGGCTGTGCCCAGGCTGCTGTCTTCAGAGTCTCTCATTTGAGCCCGTTCTGGGCCAGGTCATTGGACACACCATCACACACTTTATTCCTAGGAAGCTGCAGGCGCTAAGCCTCTGCTGTCCCAGGCACTCCCTACGCCCTTTGGGAGAAGATCTCCCAGGCCTCAGTGCTTAGCTCTGCTGCCCATCGGGGTGGGCAGGGACCTGCTGTCAGCGGGGGCCTCTGTTGCACTGTGACACGCTTGGCCCATCCTGCCCAGGAGTGCAGTGTGCTCCCCTAGCTGCCAGGAGGTGACTTCCCAGGCTGCCCCTTCAGACCCATTTGCAGCCACTTCCGGCCCTGGCTGTTCAGTGTGTGCTGCAGGTCCCTTTCTTTTCTGTGGCTGGCCTCACCTAGGCCCCTTCTGGTGCTTCCATCCCTGTGTGTTCCCATGCAGTTCTCATGTTCTGCAGGAACTCCAGACTTCCGTGTCCTACATGTTCAGCTGCTCGGACCGTGGTGCTGCCTCCCTTCCCACCATCGGGCCTTTCTGTTCTTTTATTCTCTGCCTGGATTTTCTTTCCTCCTTCACCAGTTAATGGCTAATCATTCTTCAGCTCTCTGCTGACTTTTTTTTTTTTACAAAGCCTGCTGTGACCTCCAGGGCACTACTTCCCATCCTCTGGCGCCGTCTCTGAGCACTTCTCCTTTGTGACGGTTGCTGCGAGTGTGTATGTGTTTGGTGACTGACTGAATGACTGACAGGTGTCCACCTTCTCTTCTACAATGAGGCTCCATGAGGGCAGGCACCGCCTCCTTAGCCCCAGCCACTCAGTATAGGTTTGTTGAATGAGAGAATGAGAAAATGAATGAGTGAATGGACCAGCCAGACTCCAGGCTCTTGGGTGGATTGAGAGAGGTCGAGTTCTGTTCCTTTAGCTTCCTGTGTTTGTAGGGGAGAAGAATAAGACATGAAATTCTGTCATTCTGCCTGCTTCTTAGTTGGAGAAGACTAGAAGGAAGGAAGCTGATGTTTGCTGACTCCGTCTGTTGTGCCAGGCTCTGTCGTACCCATTGTTGAGTTTAGTTCCCCTCCTTCCCTTCTGCCTTGTCTGCCTTCTCCTCTTTGTGCCCCCATTCCTTTCCCTTTCCCTGGAAGTCCCTCTTCTACTTTCTTGTCACCATCTCCCCGCCCTTTTTAGTTTCCATATGTGAGAGGAAACGTGATCTGTTTCATTTCTTTCTGGCTTGTTTCACTTAATACAGTGTCCTCTAGTTTTATCCATTTTCCTCCAAAATACACAATTTCATTCTTCTTTATGCCTGACTAACCCTCCATTGTGCTTAGATGCCATATTTACCCCGTTCATCTGCTGACAGCCTCCTAAGCTGATTGCATATCTTACTGTGAGTGGTGTCACAGTAAACAGGTGTCTCTGGTGTGCTGACTTCATTTTCATGGGTACCCAGGAGAGGGACAGCTGGATCATATGACAGTTCTGTTTTTACGTTTTTGGGGGAACCTCCATATTCTTTTCCATAGTGGTTGTACTCATTTACATTCCACAACCTCACCAGCGTGTGTGTGTGTGTGTGTGTGTGTGTGTGTGTGTGTGTGTGTGTGTGTAATAATGGCCATTCTGACCTTGGTGAGAGACAGAATCCCAGTCTGGTTTTGATTTGCATTTCTCTGATGACTAAAGATAACTTACATTTTTTTTTTTTAAAATTTATTTCTTAGTACATTTGTTGTATATAATGCTTACATTCATCACAGAGAGTTGGTATCAGATGACTAAAGATCTTAACCCTTTTTTTCATATATCTGTTGGCCATTTGTACTTCTTGAGAAGCATGTGTTTAGATCATTTGCCCATATTTTGGTTTTTTTTTTGTTTTGGTACCGGAGATTGAACTTGGGACCTTGAGCTTGCAAGGCAGGTGGCAGAACCACTGAGCTAAATCCCCAGCCCTGCCCATATTTTGATTGTATTACTTTTTATTTGTGCTAAGTTTTTGAGTTCTTTATGTATTCCAGATATTAATCTTTTAGTCTCTACTTCCTTTATTTCTGCTTTGATCTTTATTGTTTCTGTCCTTCCACTGCTTTTGGGTTGGGTTCTTGTTTTTCTGAGACCTTGAGACGTATCATTAGGTTATTAATTTGAGATCTCTTTTTTTGATGTAAGCACTCGTTTCTTTTTTTTAAGCCATTGCTAAACTGATACTTAACTCTACCAAAGTTTTAATGACAATGTAGTTGTTTAGGTGCTACTTGAACAGCTGGCACTTAGGCATTTTGAAATGCAAACTCAGTAACACTTGCTTTTACTTACAAAATTTGCTCAAAAATTATAGAAAACAGTTTAAAATACAGGAATTTTCATCAGCCTATATGGTACAAAAGTAAGTTCCTTGAAGAAAGTTTTCATGGCATATAGTTAAGGGAAAACAATAAAAATGTTATATAAATAGTCCAATAAATAAAACCTTACCTTTCAGATTATGTATTTTTTTGTTTAAAATGTCCACAGATTCTTGAGATGTTTCAAAAGTAGATCGTGACTTAGTCTTAGAGCCTAGCTGTAAGGACTCCAGATTCACAGTAGGCAGCAGCATCTCGGTTTAATTTTCTAGTTCTGCCTTCTTGCCACTCTGCCTACACGCGGGCCTCGTGTCCTGCATACTGTCATTTGAAGGCCAGCGGTGAGGGAGGAGCCGCTGAGGGGTCTGGGAATACATCTCTGGTCGAGCAACACCTGCTGTCACAGATGCCAAGCCAAGGGGCTGCACAAAAGGCCTTGCGCTGTGTGTGCTGGGCTCTGACCTGGGAGGGAGAGTGAGGAAGTTCTCTCCTGGCCTCCTCCGGCCTCTCATTGGCGTCTTCATTGATGTGACTGTGATCTGGTGACTTGGAACCCTTCCAGACAGAGTTCCTGATCAATTTCCACTTGCACTTTATCAGACTCTTTCTGAGATTTCATTTCAGACAGTCATTTTCCAGGTCTTCCGTTCTTCCATCTGACTTCTTATTTTTGCCTTGCATCTGTACAGCTGGCTAACAGACTGGCTGTGTGAGGACGCACACCAATGCCATGGTTTGATCTTTCTGCTCAATCTCGTCTTGCCGTTCCTTCAATTTCCCTGTATATTTTTACTACATTCTACCATATTCTTTTGTATGTGACATTTGAGGTTTACTGCTTCTTTTTTTTTTTTTTGAAGTTTACTACTTTTTGTTTCATTTTTTCTTGTAGTTTTAAGCATTTCTAGTTTTCATAGACGGTAACTCCATATTTGTACTTAACCAGGTTTCCTGAAGCTGTTTATTTTCCTCTGCTTGTTTTTCAGTTGTAACTTTTAACTTGGACTTTTTAAAGTTCAAGCCTGAATCAAGCTATTTCTAACAGTCTTCAGGTCTGTATCCTTTATCCTAAGGGAATTGTCAAATTGTTTAACTTCTCTGTCGTATTCTTCTCTTCTCCTTAACCATTGTTTATTTTTTTAGATAACCAATCAGACATTCTGCTGTTCTCTTCTTGTTTCAAGGCAAATCTCACATTGCAGAATTTTCTTTCCTTTTTTGCTTTTTCATGTTCTAACTTCGTTTCTGATAGTGTGCTGACTTTGTCTTCCATCTTTTCAGTTTTTCTCCTAAGTACTTCACAGTGGCTCGTTTTAAGTTCTGTTAATCTACGATATGAATGAGGCACATCCCGGATTGCGGTGGGCTCGCAGAGGCCTTTTCGTCCTGGGAAACGTGCTGCTCCAGTGCCTGCTGTCCCGCAGCTCATGCCTATGGTGGGAGTGTGGGCCCTGTTGGGTGCTGGGGGTCTCCTCGTGCCTGGTTGGTGCTGGCTTTGCTACTGAAGGGCCCCTGGCCTGGCTGCCCCAGCAGTGATGGGGCCTCGAGCCCTTGTCCTCTGTAGTCCATGGTGCGGGCTCAGATGCCCCACAGGGAGGGGCAGTGGCAGGAGCCACAGCACCCAGGCCCGACGGCAGTGCATTGTCACCCAAGGGGCAATGGCAGGGCGGCAGTAGGAAGCATGGTGCTCCTCCTCTGCTTCAGGGGCAGTGCCTTCCCCTGCTCCCTGCTTGTGCTGAGCACAGGGTGGAGGGGAGGCTGGCACCTGCTTCAGCCTTGACACTGGCGCGAGTCCTCACACAGCCAGTCTCAGAGGGCGAGCTCCCAGGGTGCCAGGGACTCACAGGTGGCACCCCACGCCCCTCTGTCCTCTGCAGTGCAGGCTGCCCAGTGGGTGGGCTTGGGTCGGTCAGTCGGCCAGTCCCACTTGGGTTGTACCAGGTAGCTGCCTTCCCAGGCAGGGCACTGGGCTGTCGGGGTCCCAGAGGTGGAGTTGCAGAGGTTCTGACCCCGAGTGTGGCCTGCACGCGGCCAGCAGCTCCTTTCCAAGAGGGCCGGTGGCTCAGCATCCTGGGCGTCCTCTGGGAGGTGACGTGTGTTCCTTCTCATGAGCGAGGCTGCCATGTGCATGGCAGTGGGCTGCAGCCTGTGAGGGTCAGGACGTCCCGAGAGCTGGGCTGGCGCCCGTACCCACCACTTTAGGTGGGACCCTTGTCCATGGCTGCAGATGGAGGGGTTCTGAGCTGTGGAGACGGGTGGCAGAGGCTTGCGTGGCTTTTCTTTCTTCTGTGCATTCACCCTGGTCTCTGTCTTGCCGCCTGGGCTGCCCAGGGCTTCACTCTCAGCACACAGCTGTGTGTGCCCTTGGTGCTCTGTGGAGCAGGTCCGTGCCGGGCACGTCCATCTCACTGCCCTGTGTTCACCAGGGTCTCCTGATGGCAGTGTCCCCTGATGGGAGCCCTACATGCAGAGGGAGGGGTCGTGACTGCCCCAGCCCCCAGACTTCTGGGAGATCCTTTGAGCTCTGCCTGCATTCGTTTCCTGTTTTCCATAGCAAATTACCACAAACTCACTGGCTTAACGTGACATTTTATTACCTTCTAGTTCTGAAGGTCGCTGGGCAAAATGGGTGACACTGGGGTAAAGCTAGGTGCCGTAGGCCCGAGTTTGTTTCTGGAGCCAGGGAGACAGCCTGCCACCCCGTCAGCTTGCTGGAGACTTCCTGATCCCGGCTTGTGGGGTCCCTCCATCTTCAGCCGGCTTTCTCGTGTCCTGCCCCCTGCATGACCCAGGATGATTTCCCCTCTCCCCGTCCCTCTCTCTCATTTTTCTGCAGTACTCAGGGGATTGAACCCAGAGGTATTTGATCACTGAGTTATGCCCCCAATCTTTTTTTATTTGTAATTTTAAATTATGAGATAGAGTCTTGATAATTTTTGCCTAGGCTGGCCTTGAACTTGTAATCCTCCTGCCTCAGCCTCCAGAGTAACTGGGATTACAGGTGGACACAGCCAGTTTCTCTCTTTAAAGTCAGCTCATTAACCCTATTTGCTACTTTAATTCCCCCTTTCCATGTAATCTGGCATATTAGCTGGTTCCAGAAATTAAGAATTTGACATCAACCCAAGCATGGTGGTGCATACCTATAATTCCAGCACTCTGTGAGCCCAAGACGGGAGAATCACAAATTTGAGCCCAGCCTGGGCAACTTAGCGAGATCCTATCTCAAAATTTTAAAAAGTAGAGAAAGAATTTGACATCTTTGGAGTCTTTATTAGGCCCACCATGCCTTGCCTTCCCCATTTGCCATTTGGCACCACACCTGCCTGGCAAGCGCAAGGTCCTGAGTTCAATCCCCGTTACAAAAAAAAAAAGAAATTGCATTTGCACAGTTAATGTGATCTTTGCTGTTGCATGCATCCTGATAATTTGTCAAACCTTTGTTGCCCTGGCTGGGGCGACTTGGCTTGCGTGCTGACCGAGGGCTCCGTGTGCCTGCTGTGGCACGCGTGCCATAGGTTCACCACTGCACTGAGGTGGGTCCTGAAGCACAGAGGCTAAGTAGCTTACTCTAAGCTGATGTGCAGTGGTGCTCCAAGTGCTGTACCTGCTGGAAGTCAGGACATGCAGGCAGAGAAGGCAGGCTGCCCAGGGGAGAACTTGTCCCTCCTTCTTTTGAGCCTTCTCTGGCCTCTCTGATGAGGGCCTTTTCCCCCAAAATCTATGTTTTCCTTTGTAGGACTTAGCACAGGTGACAGTCACATTTCTTGAGTACAGTTCGGTAATCGTTCCCAGTGTGGTATTAATACTCCATGGAGTACTATTCTGTTGTAAAGAAGGGTAAATGTCAGTCATCTGTAGGAAAGTGGATGCACCTTGAGACCATTTTAAATGAAATAAATCAGACACACGGGCTTATGCATCACATGGTTTCTCTTACATGAGAAATCCAAAGTATAAATAGAGAGCAAAATAAAAGATAGATACTAGGAAATGATACAGATCTTTGGCACATGGGGAGGGGCCAAGAGATAGAGGGAGGGCGGAGGAAGAGGAGGGAGAAAGAAGTAAAAAGAATCAGGATGTGTTGTGTACATTTACCACCTCCCCACGAGGAATGGGGTCATCATGCATTGCAAACCTGGTCTAATAAAATAAAAATTTTAAAAAGAGAAAAAAATTCCCTGATTGTTCCCAACCCCTCAGCGCTGCCTGAACTCCGTGTAGTGCAAAGGCTTTGCCTTTTCCTGCTCTTTTCTGACCTCACTGCCCTGTGCACGGCCCCAGCCCGGCCCAGCAGGACGGTTGTGCGGTGCTCTGGAGGTGCCGTCTGCGGCCTGAGCCCCGACCCGGGCACAGCGGCCAAGCCTATGGCCTGGGTGAATGCATGCATGCATGAGTGCCCGGTGGTAGAGATTTGTGTTTCAGAAGAGAGTGGTGAGGCTGGATGGGAGGAAGGTGGGGCTGACCCGAAGGCAGAGTGACCTGAAGGGGAAAAGGAAGAGGTGGCCAGAGGCAATGGTGTGGGCAGCGGTACCGAGGTGGGGATGAAGATGGGCTGCTTCCAGGGTGCAGGGCGCACAGCGGACACCGGGAGGCATGTCAGGCTGGGTCAGATGGGGGGGTCTGCACCTCAGCGTGTGGGTTTTGGGGGTCAGAGAACATTTGTGGGATCGGAACCGAGCCAGGAGAGTAGGGGCTAAGGAAGGTCAGGGTGGCTGTGCTAGGGTGGAGGGAGGAGGCCGCACCCCTGAGGCTGCCCTGCTGCTCCTTTGACCTGGGGAGGAGAAGGAAGAATCAGGTGGGCTTGAGGCTGGGCGGGTGGGGTGGGCTGTGGTGCGGAGAGGAGCAAGATGCTTGGCTGGTGCCGCTGCCTGGCTTGGGGGAGGTGGTACACAGGGCCAGGGAGAGCTGCAAGCCTCTCAAGGCTGGAGAGAGGGTCCCCGGGCAGAGTCACAGGGACAGCTGGAGAGAGGCGAATGGGGAATCTCGAGGTCAGGGTGGCAGGACAGGGCCACATTTAGGAGCAGAAGGCCGGGTTACCCATCCCAGCATTCAGGGGTATGTACCCACTTTACTTTCTGAGCTGAGCAATCCCACATCATCATGTGGAAAAGCTGCAGTCCACTTATTTCCTCTCCGTCAAGGGCACCACACTAGTTGCTCTGTTCAAAGGGAGAATAATGTCAGGCATGCGAATTGCACACAGTTTATTACATCAAAGGTCTAATCAGAGTCACAGAGGGAAACACTGGCTAATTAGTCATTGTAGCCAATTCCCCATGGAAACAACTATCGCAGGATGCACAAAGAAAAATCAAAGGGAAAATAGATAAGGTGCATCCTATCAAAGTTAAACCCTCTCCAGGTGACATGGTACACATGTGTAATCCCTGATGCTTGGAAGCCTGAGGCAAGAGGATCCCAAATTTGAGGGCAGCCCCATCAGTTTCGCAGCTTATGCAGAGCCTGTCTCAAAACATGAAAAATCAAAAGGGCTGGGGATGTAGCTCAGTGGGAGAACACCCCCGGGCCCGATCCCCTGTATCACATGCACATAAAAGGCTACAGGATGGGAGAAGATTTGTGTAAATTATGTCTCTCATAAAGAACTTATGTTTGGAATACATAAAGAACTCTTATAGCTCAATGATAAAATATAAATAGTCCAATTGAAAATGGGCAAAGAAACTGAATAGATGTTTCTCTAAAGAAACACAGATGCTCAGCATAGTCATCAGGAAATGGAAAGCAGCCCCCCAGCGGGACCCTGCACGCTCTCTGGTGCCTGTGACCTCGAATGTGGGGAGTATGGGGCCCGGGCCCCGCACACACTGCCGAGGGACGGGATGTGGTGCAGCTGCTGTGCCCGGAAGCCTGGCTGTCCCTCCAGTGTGACCTGGCAGGTCACTGTAGCGGATACCCGAGCTCAGTCAGATTATGAACAGAAGCGGTTTACGTGGGCTGATGCTTTTGGAGATTTCAGCCCACAACCAGTGACCTGTTGCTCTGGGGCCTGTGGGGAAGGAACATAGCACGTGGGGCAGATGGTGGAGGAAAAGTGAAGAAAAGGAGGAAAAGAAGAAGAAAGAAGAAAGAAGCAGGAGGGGCTCGGGTGTCAGGCCCCCAACCGGGCCCCCAGCTTAGAGCTACTCCCCAGCAGCACCGTGGGGAGCGAGGGTGTAACACATTGGCCTCGGGGGACTTTTCAGATCCAGATTACAGTGCCCAGTGATGCCACTCAGAAGTCTGTTTAAGAGAAATGTATACATGAGCGTGCAGAGCGGCATTATTCAGAAAGCCAAAAGGTGGAATAACACAAATATCATCAGCTCATGAGTGGCTAGATAAAATATTGTATTCACAATATTGTATTCACGCAGCGGAATAGTACTCAGTGCAAAGGAATGAAGACTGGTACTTGCTTATAGCATGCATGACACCTGCAAGCAAGTGGTGTTAAGCGAAAGAAGTCAGACAAAAGGCTGCACTGTGAGCTGTCCGGAACCGGCCGCCCGTAGTGATAGAAAGTGGGTTAGTGACTGCAGGCACGAGGGGAGGGGGAGTGACCACTAATGCCAGTCCTTTGGAATAATAAAAGTGGTCTGTAATTAGGTAGTGGTGATGGTGGCACGCTTTGTGAATATACTATGAACTACTGAATGTACTTTCAAAAGGATGAATGTTATGGTATGCAAATTATAACTTAAAAAACCCAGCCCCAACCCACCACATCACTAAAAAGCCAAATGTGTAGGTGAAGCTTTCAGAATTTGGCCTAACCCAGTTCTCTGCAAGATGCGGTCTCACAGTTACGGCAGACAGCCAGGTCCCGTCTGCTGAGTAAGACCCCTTGGTGCTTTCGGAGACTGAATTGCCCACCGAAGATCCCCTTAATGGCCTAACTGACATTCTGGGGCAAGTTTGGGCCCAAGAAGTGATTCTGTCAGGGACTTTACAAAACACATAAATTATAAGGTGTGAGCAAAATATATGGTGAACGTTAAAAATTCATTAAAGACATTGCCATTAATTTCCCTCAGAATATTTCCTGTCACTTCACACTTCTCCCATCATTCTTGCCACTTTCTGAAGCAGTTCTGGAAGTCCTCTTTCCTGAGAATCTTCACAGGATGTGATAAAATATGGTGAGTGCTGCAGCTGAGCGCCATCCAGCAGAAAGGCGGCAGCCTTGTAAAAGCGTGGTGTGTCAGGGCTGGGATGTAGCTCAGTGTTGCCGCTACCTGCCTTGCAAGCGAAAGGTCCTGAGTTCAATCTGCAGTACCAAAAACAAAAACAAAAAACACTGTGTGTCCTCATCCACTTTGTTCACTGTATTTGGTGATGTGCAACTTCTGGCTCTTCCCCAAAGTCAAAATAATCACGAAAGGCAAGCATTTTGAATCAATTCAGGACGTCCAGGCTGTCTCCACAGCACAAGTAAAGGAACTCATGAAAGAGGATGCGCAACTGCTTCGAAAGTGGCAAAAACAACAGGTACGTGTGTTCAAAGCAGCAGGTGGGATTTTCAGGAGGATTAATGGTAATGTGTCTTCTACTGTAATAAATATTTTAAAAAATACAAACATTTACCGTATTTTCAGTCACACATTCTAAGTTTTTTAAAAATATTTCTTACAGATTAATTTTGTCTTCTTTTGTGCATTTGCATAGATTCAAAGGATGTGTACTTCTAAAACACATTCAGCCAGCTGTCACAAAAAGCTACTCTAAGGTTGTTTCACTGTGGAGTTCATGGAACATTTTGTCAAACAGCTAGCACCTTTTTTTCTTTTTAAAATAAAATGTAATGGTGTCTAGTTTCAGAATGCAGTGTTACTTACAGCAAGTGCGGTTGCTAAGTAAATAGTTCAACAGTTTTTGTTTACAGCACATGCCTGTTCGTGGGTTGAGAAAAGACCTGTGAAGAAGTTGAACCCGGCTTCTGTGAGTGCAGGAGAGGAGATGCTTGGTCAGCGTTCCTTCAGGATTAATCTGTCCAGTGCCTCTGGGTGCTGTCATCACTAAGTGACCTTTTGTTCACACCCTAAATCGGTGCTTTTAGAATTTTCAAGAGCAAGTAGGAAGAATTTTTCTTTTTCCCTAACCAAAGACGTTTCAAGTCATCTGGCTTGTGGGAGACCGGGCACCTGCGCATGATGCCCTTTGTGTTCATCTTCATTATATTGCTCATTATGTGGTTGATGTAATAATATGTAAGTCACCTTCGGAATGTCTCAGACTCCTCTACCCGTTGGAAAGTGGCAGTCTTTCACTCAGATCTTTTTTGTCATCGTTCGTGACTACAGCTGTAATACGAATGAATGCTCGTATGTTGTATAGGGAAGGAGCACTGGGCCAGGTGTCGGGACTCAGGACTCTAGCATTCTGTTGGCACTAGGTAATGGCTTTGGGGTCTGGATTGCTGAGCAGGGACTTATGCACCCAGTCAGTCACCAGAGTTCCTTCAGTTTTGTCTCCTGATCATCTTTCTAAACCCCAGTAGAATATAGCAAGCTGGTACTTGTCAACGGAAGTTACGAGGAACTCGTGACCCCGAATGTCCTTACCGCTGCCTGCTTTGAACCACGGAGGCTGGGAGAACCTTCCAAGCAGGACACTGCAGTGAGGTCCCTAGGCCACGCCTCTGTGCTTTGAGTCCTGCGGCCCTGTAGCCTGGTTCGCTGGGAAGCCATCTGTAGGCTGGGCGTGAAGGAGAGCAGTGTCTCGTGAGGTGTCCAGCGTGGCACCTGTACAGGTGTGCTGAGGGACGGAAGGCAGGAGTCACAGAGGAGGACATCGGGGGTAAGGTGGGGCAGGATCTTGAGAGGAACGTGGACAGAAGGCAGACAGCAGAGCTGTGGGGGAGAGAATACCTAGAGTCCCTCATAGCGGCAGGAGAAGGAAAATGGTCTCAGAGACAAAAGAAGTGGAGAAACAATTGCTTGAGTTCCTTTTGGACAACTTGGACCACTGTGTACCTAGCTTGGCTTAGCTCTTGGCCACCCAGGGGACTTCCTGTCACCCTCCTCTAGCTGCAAGTGGGCTTCCAAGGTCACAGCCAGCAAGCTCTCTGTTCCCAAGGGGCCTCATTGGTTCTTCTAGGAATTTGCACTCCTGTGTGAAGTAGAAGCTCTCCAGAGTGTGCTGGAAAATAGGAAAGAGCACTGATTCACAATTTTACATGCCTGAAATGCCCTAGTATTCTCTGTTCAATTGAGTTAGTACTGTAAGACCTCGTTCACCTAGTATTTGGAAATGTTACATGCCCACTATGTGAAAGAAGCTGTCCCACCCACCTCTGCTTTATTTTTTTATTAGTATATGTTTGAGATACATGGTGATTCCATTCTCCTTGGAAGATTGGTCTGTTTTATTTTTCAGCATATATTTTTTACTAGTACCTTGTTAATTAAGACATTGTAGTTCCACAGTCTTCATTTTTGCCATCTTCGTCATTAAAGGTTTCATTTTTAGTTTAGGGGTAGAGAGGACATTCTGGTTCATAGTAACTGCTGCCAGTGAATAGGAACTGTGTAATGCCTTCTACAACATTCTCTCATATACTTTCAAAAGTCCCATAAAGTTGAAATGATTATTTTCACAGGGAGAAAATGAGGCTTCAGGAGCAGGAAGTATCCAGGGTCACAGAGTAGTTAATAAAACTGGAACTGGACCCCAAAACTCTGACTTAATCCACAGAATGTTTGTCTGCTAAAATGAATGAATAATGAAAAGCAAATTCCTCTTCCTCAAAACTCCCTTGGTGCTATAGGCTCAGGACTAACGTAAGTTTCTTCTTGAGCTCTGCTGTTCTTCTGAACATCTTGTTCTTTCCTCCACATGAGTAAAACTTTGCACTTGTACATCCTCACATTTCCAAGTTGTGTAGTTTGCAGCACAGTGTTTCTCTCTCTCTTGCTGGCTCTCAGAAGCACTGTGAGTCTTGCACGCAGAGTTGGTGGTCGACACCTGTTTGGAGATGTAAAGAAGGAAAGATTGCCTTGGCTTACCTACCTAGGACACTTGGTTTTGAGCTGGTCCTGCTCCCCTCCCTTCCCTCCTCTCCCCTGACTGGATTTTGCTTTGTGGTTCAGGCTGCCCTTGGACTTACTGTGATCCTTCTGCTTGAGTCTCCTGAGTGCTGGGCGTACAGGTGTGCACCGCCACCACACCCAGCTGCTTTGGTGCTCTTAAATAAGGGAACATGAAATAATTATGAGCAGATACCCCAGCCCATATTTAAAGCCAATCTCCTATTGATTGCATATAGTCGAATCTTATTTTTCCCCTATTAAGTTTATTGGTACATTTTAGGTATAAAATATAGTTACATTCATCATTGGGATCTTGTACCTTTACATGATGTATCTTGGTTCTTATTTTTTTTTCCCTTCCCCTGCCCTCCCTTCACCCCCTCCACCCTTCCTTATTTACAAAGCCTTTGTTTCCATTTTTTTCCTTTTCTCATATTTTTTCTTTTCCCTTCTTTCCTTTCTCCTAC
>NW_004624771.1:17751668-17881964 GCF_000247695.1 Heterocephalus glaber | reverse complement strand
ATTCCATTTGTTTCCTATGTTGGGATTCCATCATGTTCCTCAGTTCCTCTATTTTTTTATCTGTGTCTTCTCTAGATTTATTAATCATGTCTTGCCCTATGAGCACAATCTTTGCTGTTACCTGAGAAATTATTTCTGATATTATTTTTTCCAGATCCTCTTTTGTTGCCAGTTCAGGGAGTCCAGGTGGTTGCGTATCAGAGTGTTCCATCTTGTTTCCCTTTGGGGTTGCTTTTGGTGATCTGGATGTCTGGTTTTCGGACTTGTTTTCGTGTCTTCTCATTTTGATGGGGGTGGGTGGAGGTGTGGGGGGTGTTGCTGGCGCCTGCACAGCTCACCTCCTGTGCCCTGGGGGAGGGGGTGGTACTTCAGCCCTGAAGCCTCCTCTTGGGCGCTGGGAGCGGCTCACCTCCTGTGCGCTGGGGGAGGGGGAGTTGAATCTTATTTTTAATCTTGGCTGGTAGTCTCTCCCTTTTAATTGGCAAGATAGTCCATTTACATGTAATGTAATTATTGATATGACTGGGTATGGTTCTACCATCTTGCCATATTCTGTTTGTCTCATGTTTCTGTTCTTTTTCTCCTACATATTGTAAATTTTATGTTTTGTTTTAGATAGCCTTAAAAAAAATAAGTAACATTTACTATTTATCCACCTGTTCAGCATTTCCAGTGGTCTTTTTTTTCCATGATACTGTACTGAGAATGAAACACAGGGGTGCCCTACCACTGAGCTACATTCCTAGCCCTTTTCTATTTTTTATTTTTATTTTATTTTATTTTTGGGGGGTACCGGGGATCAAACTTGGGACCTTGTGCTTGTGAGGCAGGTGGCGGAACCACTGAGCTAAATCCCCGACCCTATTTTTAAATTTTAGACAGGATCTTGCTGAGTTGCCCAGGCTGGGCTTACATTTGTGATTTTCCTCCCTGAGCCTCTCTAGTAGCAGGGACCACAGGTGTGCACTGCATACTGAGCTGATCTTTATATTTAGTTATACATCATAGAGTTACCATAGAATCTTTCCTGTAGCTTTCAGTATTGTCTTTGGCATGCATTGTAATACAAGTTTGGAGATGGTGAATTCTCTCATCATTTTTGTTTGAAAATATATTTCTTCAGTTTTGAAATTTTTCTGGATATAGAAAATTTTTAACAAAACTTAAAATTTTTAAAAACTTTTTTTCTGGCAGCATTTTAAAGATGTTCCAGAAGTTAATTGATCATTCACTGATCAGAAGTTAATTGACATTTGTACTTGTCACTGTGTATGTACTGTAATGTATCCTCTTCTATTTTTTCCGTGCTTTCAAGATTTTCCTCATCTTTGCATTAGCAGTTTGACTATAATTTACCTAGAGGTGGTTTACTTACTCACTTTGCTTGGCATGGGTTGAGTTTCTTAGGTCTGTAGGTTGCTGTTTGTCTTCATTTTGGGGATTTTTGTATGTTTGTTTGTTTTGAGCTAGGGGCTCGGTGTGTATTCCAGCTGGCCTTGAACTCACAGTGGCTCTCCTGCCTCAGTCTCCCAGTGCTGGGGTTGCAGCCATGTGCCACCATGCCCAGCTGATTTGAGAATGTTTTGAGGCATTAGTTTTTCAAGTATTTTTTGTGGTCCATTTTTGTCTGTCACATTATATGTCATTAAACTGGAAGATACTGTCACTCAGTTATTGAAATTCCATTTGCTTTTTCCTCCAATATTTATTTCAGATCGGATAATTTCTATGCATTTAACTTTTGTGCCACCTGCTGCTATTAAACCTATATGTAAATTTAGATTTTTTTTCCAGCTTTAGTTTTTCTTTAAACAGATTCTTGCTATGTAGTTCAGTCAGGCTGCCCCCGAATTCACTCTGTAGCCCAGACTGGCCTCGAACTCATGATCCTTCTGCCTCAGCCTCCCAAGTGCTGGGATTATAGGCATGCACCACCATGCCTGGCTCCAGTTTTAGAATTTGCATTGGGCCCTTTTTTATTTAATAAAGTATGTTGTGGTTAGGTACACAAAAGTTACCATCTGAACCACTCTTATGTGTACAGTTCAGTGCCGTGAACAGGTTCATGCTGCTGGGCAGCCATCATCACCGTCTCTCTCTCCAGAACTCTTCATCTTACACACTGAAGCTATATTTTGTTCTTTTCTACTCGCCGTCTGTTTCTTAGATCCATATAGTTTCCTTCAGGTCCTTTAAGTGTGAAGTTCCTGTCTACTAATTGCTACCTCTGGTTATCTTGGTATTGGTTGGTTTTTCCTTGACTGTGGGTCACATTTTCTCATTTCGTTGTATGTCTAGTAATTAAAAAAATATTTTATTGCTCTTATCTTAGGCAAATGGTAACAATTTATAACTATTATTTGCTGTGCTCTAGATTAGTCAGTTCCTTTTTTTTTGGTACTAGGAATTGAACTCAGGACCTTGTGTTTGCTAGGCAGGCGTGGGCGCCACTGAGCTACACCGCCAGCCTTGTCTAGTAATTTTTTATTGAACACTGGACATTGTGAAGCGTCTACTGTAGAGATTCTGGATTCTGTTATTCTCTTGTGAAGAATTTTTGTCTTAGCGGGTAGTTAGTATGGCGAGACTCGAATTCCCGTCTCCCTGTATTAGCAGCAGCTAGAATCACTCATTTCTTTCCGTTTTCAGCTGCTGCTCTTTTTTCTCTTGATCCCCCTAAATGACTTGAGCATGTTAATTATTTGCGGATTTGGGAGTTCATCCCATCTCTCTATCCCTCCCATTCAGGATTTTTCTCCAACCTTGTGACTGCTCTTCCAGCCTGGACTCTGCCATCCTGAGCCCTGCCTTTTGGGGGTTGGCACGAACCCTGAGGCAAAAGGGTACAGATCCACAGATCTCACCCCTGCCCTGCACTTCTCCTCCTCCAAAGGAGGACGCTTTTGGTTGTTCTTTAATTCCTTCAAATAATTTCAAATATGTTGTTCAGATTTTATCACTGTTGTCTGTGGAGGGGTGGTACAGCTGTCACTGTTGGAAGACAGAGACCCCCAGAGGCCTTTTGGGCGTATGTTCACACACCCCCACCCACCCAGTCTGTGCCAGCTGTGCTGGCAGGAAAGGCCTTTTCCTTGGGGAGCATGGGAATGGCGCCTCAGGCTGCCGGCCCCTTACACAGCAGAAAGCTACTGGAGGCTCACGTCCGGGGTCAAGGTGCCAGCAGCACTGGTGTCTGGTGAGGGCTCGCATGGCTTGCAGGTGCCGCCTTCTTGCTGCGTCCTCACGTGGCCTTTCCCATGTGTACAGGTTCTGGGGTCCCTTCCTCTTACAGGGATCAGGGCCCACTCTTCTGGCCTCATTTAACGTTAGCTCCTTAAAGGCCTTGTCACCTGGGGCTGCACCGTAGGGGTTGGGGTAGGAGACACAGTTCAGTCCACAGCAGAGCGACCTGGGCTAGGATGGTGCAGGATTGGGCAAGGAGGTGGGGCTGCGTGTCAGGGATGACATGAGGACACACTTAATCAGTCACCACGTGGGGCAGAGTGCCCTGTGAGCCCCCCTCTGAACAGCGAGAAGCCCTGGGGATTCAGTTATGGACAAGATTGGCTTTGTGCCTGCCCTCCTGGAGCTGGTAGCCTGGGGGAATAAAAACTTAGAGACATTGCTGTGAGAGGAAGTCGGGGACTTACGGGTGCCCGAGGGCATTGAGGAAGGGGTGCCCACAAAAATGAGCAGGTCAGGGAGGGCTCCTGGAAAACACCTTTCTAAACAAATGCAAAGGAAGAGCAGGAGGCCACTTTGGGCGGGGAATGCTGCGGACCCAGGCATGGCAGGCAGGAGCAGCTGCAGCATTGAGCCGGGTGCTGCAGAAGGGACAGGGATTCATGTGGAGCTGGAGCTGGGGACCTGGAGACTGCAGCGAGGGGCAAGGCCACCCGGGTAGGCTGAGCCTCATGGGGTCCCACAGCCTGTCCCTGCGGAGCACAGACTGGAGACGGGCCCTGTGCCACGCAGCCCTGCCTGCTGGGGAGCCCTGCAGTACGGTTTCCAGGGACCCCGCCTCACCTCAGCCCCCTTCCTAAGCCTCTGGGGCGCACACCAGTGCTCTGTTGTTTCAGGCCTGGACAGCGAGTCAGCCTCCAACAGCCTGCGCTTCAGCAAGGCCTGCCTGAAGAACGTCTTCTCCGTCCTGCTCATCTTCATCTACCTGCTGCTCATGGCCGTGGCCGTCTTCCTGGTCTACCAGACCATCACGGACTTCCGCGAGAAGCTCAAGCATCCCGTCATGTCCGTGTCGTACAAGGAGGTGGATCGGTACGACGCACCAGGTAGAGCTGCCCAGCTGGGCCATCCCTGAGCTGCCAGTGTCGCCTGCCTGGGGCTGGGCCCTCCACTCACCTGAAGGCTGTGTCAGGCCCCCCAGAACATGTGCCGAGGACAGGGCTGGACCAAGGTGGCCCTGCAGCTTGGGGTGGTCAGAGGCAGGGAGTGCTGGAGTCCTGCAGCCCGGAGGTGCCCAGGCCACCCGCAGGTGGTGACAAGCCAGGGGCAGGCAAGCTGGGCTCCATCACAGAGCCCCTGGGGCGGCAGGAGGGGGCGGCAGGAGGCTGGGTCCCAGCTGGTGAGGGTGCTGACGAGGGCCTGTGCCCCCCACAGGCAGAGGGCATGGTTGCGGCCCCCTCTGGAGTCCCTCTCTTCCTGCTTCTTGGCCGTTACGGGGCGGCCTGACACAGCTGCTGCGGGTGTGAGGTGCTCTGAGGGGCGTGGTCAGGCACTGTGGCTTCAGAATTCACCTCCCCCTGCATGTGCCCAGGTATTGCCCTGTACCCTGGGCAGGCCCAGCTGCTCAGCTGTAAGCACCACTACGAGGTCGTCCCCCCCTTGCCAAGGCCTGGCCAGCCCGGCGACATGGATTGCACCACCCAGAGGATCAACTACACACACCCCTTCTCCAACCAGACTGTGGTAACTTCCGCCCCTGCCCATACCCCGAGCACCCCAGTTTTCTTTTCCGGGGGCCTCCTCACCCCTGTGTGCATGGGCCCTGGGTGCGGGGTGGACACGAGGCTGGGCCTGGTTCACCACATTGCAGGGGACCACAAGCCACTCTTCCTGTGTGTGTGACCCGGGGCCCCCCGGCAGCAGGTTGACCCCAATGCCAGGGCTGAAGAAGGGGTTGGGGTGACGCAGTGAGCTGCACCCCCTGCCTGGCCACTTGGCAGAACCCTAGATCTCTAGGCGAGTCCGGCATTTGGAACTGGTTGCCAGGGTAAAGGAGGCACATCGGTCAGGGGCTGGGGTAAGGACTTGTGGCCTGGCTGCCACTCACAGGGTGGCTCAGTGGGGCAGTGACAGGCTGAGGCTCTGAGTGTGCCTGCGCGGGGTGGCACCTGCACAGGGTCCAAGGATACAGAGGGCTTCGTACTCATTTACATCTTGGCTGTGTCACCCCATCCTTCAGGGATCGTGGTGGCTGCACGAGGGTTTTCCAGATGCAAAGGAAGGAAAGGTTTTCCTCTGCCGCAGCAGCGCGGGTGTCACGCTCCGCAGCCTCTGCTCCCCTGGTGACGGACGGGGGGCCAGAGGCCAGGCTCCAAGATGAAGGCATCACACAGACTTCTTCACTCAGTTGTTCCCACTAGGCGTCCTCCTCAAATCCTGCCCAGATGATTCCTACCCCTGCAGAAAAATAGGAGTAGAATAGGATAGCGTATCAGAAATAACCAGCAAACTAAGAAAGGGCCACAGGCAGACCAAGAATTTTGAGGAGCTGGTATAAAATACAAGTAGCCAAGCCGGGTGTGCTGTCACACACCTGTAATCCCAGCACTCAGGAGGCTGAGGCAGGAGGATTGTTTCAAGTTTGAGGCCAGCCTGGGCTACATAGTGAGTTGGAGGCCAGCCTGAACTATACAGTGAGATGCTGTCTCAAAAAACAAACAAAATACAAGTAGCAGATTGGGGCTGATTGACTGCAGGCAAATCAGAGAGGCCCCGAGCCCAGGCAGCTGTGGAGGCTGTGTGGAGGTGCCCGTTCAGAGTCGGCCGTTGGCCGGCACAGCCGCGGTCGGCGTGGTGTTCTCAGTGTGGCCTCAGCTTTCACCCTGCCAGGCAGAGCTGAGGCGGTGTTGGGTCTGGCGACAGCCTGGCACCTACACGAGTGGAGGCCTGCTTCTCCGGCGGCGCCTGTGCAGTGGAGAAGCCCAGAGAAACAGGCCACCGTGGGGAGACCGCACCCTATGCCTGTCACCATACCCTTCCTCCTATGGGAGTGCAGAAGTGGGAAGCCAGCAGCAGAAGAAAAGGACTGAGGGGACAAGCCAAGTCCACCAGGAATGGGGAGAGGAACGAATCAACACAGAAAGGAAGCAGCCTCTGAAAACCGGATGCAGAGCAGTGTCTGTGTAGAAACGGTCTGGACTCCCAGCCGCCTCATTCCTGCCGGGCACAGTGCCCATGGGGCCACCTCCCTGTCCTCTGGTGAGGACACTTGCAAGGCGGCTCGGCGACTTCTGTGTCCCATCGGGCCTGTTCCACGTGTTTGTGACGTAACTAAACAATCCAAGCTCCTGATTCAGGCACAAAGCACTGTTTCCATGAAGAGGGGCGGAAGTGCAGCTGCTGCTCCCAGCGCTGAGTGGTGGTGGTTGGTTTTCTTCTCCAGTTCCCTGCAGCCCTGGCTGTGAACTAACAGGGAACTTGCCTCCTCCTCGTCTGTCACGCCTGTCACCCCAGCTACTCAGGAGGCTGAGCAGAAGGATGGTTCGAGCCCAGGAATCTGAGGCCAGCCCGGGGAACTTGCCAAGACCCTATCTCAGAAAAAAATGAAAATAAAAAGGAGGTGGACTAAGACCTGAGCAGTCAAGCTCCCGGGGCAGGGGAGGAGGGATGGGCGCACCTGGTGCCTGCCCAGCGGTGTGAGGAGGCCCTGAGGGTGGGCCGTGTCCTTGTCTGGTGCGGACTCCTCGTTAGAGCCCCCTGCTGTCCCTGGAGACCGGGTGCTCTGCCTAGTCCTAACCCCTGGTGGCCATTTCTGCAGTGACAGGAGGAGGACCGCACCGTCCACTCTGCTTGTGTCATTTCAAGAGTGGCTTTGCGGCTGCCATCACGGGCGAGGAGGTGGCTTGTTATCCTGTCTCCGTCCTCTGCTGCCCTCTGGGAGCTTTTTTGGAAGCGTGCAGACTGAGTCCAGTCAGATGTGGCCCTGTTGGGGTCTGGCCTGGCCAAACTCCATGATCTTCAGACTCTCATTGGCTCTCTGATCTCTCTTGTGCTCCCAGTTTAATGGCCGTTCCCTGGCCCAGGGACTCCTTGCCTTTCCAGCCTGCAGGATCTGCTTCTGTCACCTCACCAGAACTCACTGTTTCCCTGCCACCCAGTGGGAGGCCAGTGCCTCATTTCTAGGTTTTTGCTACCATAATACGCCTGTTCCAGCTAACAGGTTGTGTCGATTGGAGTCTGAGGCAGGCTGAATTCCTGTACAGACCATGCCCCATCACTGGCTGGCAGGAGAGAGGCTGTCTTGTCTCCGGACCAGCCTAGGCGCATGGGCAGGGTGGTGCTGCCACGCGGGAGTGTGCAGCAGTGGCTTCTGCAGTGTCCCTGCTGGCCCTTGGGTGTTGTCCTGCTCCAAAAGCATCGGAGCACACACGGCTCCTAGGAGGTGAGAAGTGCAGGGCGAATGGCCCTCTGGTGAGGAAATGGCCTGGACCACATGGATCACTTTCCTGCACCTTCTGGGGATGGAGGCCCCGCTGCTGCAACTTGCAGTGTCAGTCTCAGACCGGACCAGGAAAGCCAGTCTCCCGCTCATAAAGGGGAGGATGATGGAAACAGGGCCTTTAGCCTTCTCTGTCACAGTTAAGGCAAAGTACATGGGAAGGTTGAAAATAATGCACAAATGGAAGAACAACCTGAAGGGTGGGTGGCGACGTTGTCAGCCTCAGTGAGGTTCCGGGTGCAGAGGGCTCAGCAAGGGCTGGCTGATGCTGAGAGGCTCAAGTCCTATCCACTGCCGTGTAAGTCACAAGTGATTGTGTACAGCCCAGAGGGCCTTTGTGGATTTTGCCAAAACCTGTTAGAAATAAACAGTACTGTCATCTTCGCTTTAATGCCCTGCATGCACATCCTCAGATCTTCAGTAGTAAGTATGAGAATTGAACAGCACATGTAATGGACTCAGTGTGTGTATTTGTGTGTGTATGCACCTGTGTATACTTTTTTCAGTGATCTATAGAGTATTTATAACAGTTGATGTAAAGAAATGGTTTTCTCACATTAATCCCTCGATTTAGTTTCATCACGGTTAAAAGTCCTCATAGATCTTTCTGGAGAACTGAACAAGCTAAAGTACGCGTACAGAACTCAAGTACAGAAATGATCTGGACACGTTTAGGGGTGGCAGGAGCCACAGGGAGGGAACCTGCCTGGCAGCATGACCTTGCAGGCATCACGGTGGTGTGTGGGACAGAGGCACACATGGTGTGAGGGCCGGGCCAGCAGAATAGCACATCTGGATTTCGCTGTCTCCTAGGATAAAGGAGTGAGGCACGCGGCTGTGTCTGTGTTATCCTGCAGGTAGGAGTCACGTTGCTACGTCACACTGTATACAAAACTGGAAGTCATGCATATAAAGTATCTGAATGTAACAATGGTTTTTAAAAGTACTATAAAGAAATAGAATATTGATATAATTTTGGCTTACTTTAGCAAGTAAAGCCAAGAAGCTGTAAGACTTATAGATTTCGCTATATTACGTTTGAAGCTTACAGATTTCACTATATTACGCTTGAAGCTTCCACATAACAAGTGAGATTAGAAACAAGGTTAAAAGAAATGTGGTAAATTGGAAGAAAACACTTGGGCATACAACAGATAAGTGAATGTCCTTACTAAATAAAGCTGAGAGTCCCTAGTGCAGCTAGCAAGAAATCAGCTGGAGGCAGTGGCGCGTGGACCCCAGGTGCTGTGCCCAGAACTCTCCGGGGTCTCGGGAGGGTCTGGCCTCGGGCTCTGGAGGCTGCAGGGCCAGCAGTCCTGGGCCCAGGAGCCTCTGTATGCCTGGGGTGAGGGGCTGCACAGCGCTCCCTGGGCAGAACTTTGGCCTTTGTGTCCTTGCAGAAATCCGCCCTGGTAGTTCAGGGGCCCCAGGAAGTGAAGAAGCGGGAGCTGGTCTTCCTTCAGTTCCGCCTGAACGGAAGCAATGAGGACTTCAGCGCCATTGACTACCTCCTCTTCTCCTCCTTCCAGGAGTTCCTGCACAGGTGGCTGCCTCGCTGTCTTGCTTTTCCGTAGGCAGCCTCGCACAGTTGCATGCTGGGAGTGGAGGGGGTGCCAGGGGACCTGTCCTGCAGATGTCCCCTTGGCCCAGGAACAGACCACCTAAGCTCGGCCACTCTGGCCAACTTAGATGGCAGTCAGGCCATCAGGTGAAGGAGCAGCTGCTCCCCATGCATGTGGCGCCCCCCATGGGCCCTGCTCTGGGGACACTGCTGGCCTCTTGGGGCCTAGAGTGCTCGTTCAAGTGGGAGCGTTTTCTGCATCTCCCTGCCAGGTCCTGCTGAGTCCCAGACTGCCTACGGCCCCCACAACCAGTGCTCCTTGTCCTTCCCGACTTGGAACCGGGGCCTCTGTCCACTTCACCCCCGTGCCGCTGACAGCCCCTCCCTGCCCTGCCCAAGCCCGGTCTGCCCTGTTCCCTCCTGGGAGACCCTTCCGAGGCTCCCCCAGGCCTGCGCTTTCCGTGGAGGCCCATGTGGTGGGTGTCCCCTTGACTGGGCTACCTGGGAACCCCTTCTCTGAGGCCAGTGAGGGCTGCCGTGGGCTCTGCGCCTGTGGAGTTCTCTGTGCAGGTCTTGGTGGGGTTCTGCGCACACATGTGTTGATGCAGCAAGGGGACCAGTGGGCGAGTGTAGTGCTCACCTTCTGCGGGCTATGGGGCCCACACTCCTGCCGGAGGCTGCCACAGGGAGAGGCGGCCAGGGGCCTCACTTTTGCTCTGGATGCACGAACAGCCCCATAGAGGCAGCGCGTTCTGGAGCGGAAGCAGGGAGTTGCAGCGTCCTGTGACCAGCTGCTCCCCCAGCTGAGCTCATGCAGCCCCTTCTCCCTCCCTCCAAGCCCGGACAAGGCAGGCTTCATGCAGGCCTGCGAGAGTGCCTACTCCAGCTGGAAGTTCTCGGGGGGCTTCCGCACTTGGGTCAAGATGTCGCTGGTGAAGACCAAGGAGGAGGACGGGCGGGAAGCGGTGGAGTTCAGGCAGGAGGTAGGTGGCTCTGGGTGGCTCCGAACTGCCTGAATCAGGTGGGGAAAGCTTTGCAGGAAAGGCCCCTCACAGCAGGGGCTAGAGGGTGAGTAGCAGGGACCCTGGAATCTGCACCTTCCCTGGTGGCTTCCCTAGGCAAGGAGCAGCAATCACTGCACCCTACAGAAAGGCCATTCAGGTCACCTGCCCCTCTGTGTCTGATACCCGGCTGCTGTGCTTGCTGCCCACAGCCTGGCAAATGGTCTGCAGGAAAGATACCACATCAGTGGTGTCTGGAGAGCCCTGTGATGACCCTTTGGGATGCAGGCAGCAAACAGTGGCTTGCTTCTTGTGTTTATTGTATTCTGTTGAATGTTTTCAAATATACACGTTAGTACAATAATAGTGCATGTTCTATCATGTGTGCAGTTATAAATGTATGTGTGGATGCACACTCCAACCTTTTTACTAACAGGAAGTCAGATCAGAAAGCTTTTGGCCTGCTGGCTTGGAGCCAGGAGTCTCCTGGGCCTGGGGTCTCTTGCTGGACCCTGTGACAGTGGGGTGGGGCGTGGGAAGGTGTGGTGCGTGGTGGCAGGGATGGAGGTGGGGTCATCACCTGGAGCTTTGCCCCACGGATTGCTCCAAGCACCCACTCAAGTCCTCCTCATCTGGCCCCACAAAGGCTCTGGGAACAGCAGAGGTGTTGATTCATTTACCTTGGATCCCAGTGCATCCCACCTGGCCTGGCTCTCCTAATGGCACCACCTGTGTGTGATCTGAGCCAAAGGCCAAAACACTAGCAACTCTATTCTTGATGTCTTTTATTACTGTCCGAGTTGGAAGTTGTGAGCTGTTTTGAACAAAACTCCATAGTGTTCTTATCTTGTTCTTGAGTTTAAAATGCTTCCACACAGGTTGGGTTGTTCCCTCGGCCCTCCACAGGCTGAGGCGGGGCAGGCATCTCGTGCTGTGCTGTCTCCGGTGGCAGTGCTGAGGCTCAGATCACACGGTGGCCCCGTACTCAGGGCTGGGCTGGAGCTGTCCATCCTGTTACATTGCATGGCCACTGCAGCATGGTGCCAGGTGGCTTGGTGTGCCTTCCCAGTGCTTGAAGGGATGTTTAGCTGTATGGGGCTGGGGGCAGAGCTTCAAAGGGTTGAAATACCTGCCTCATAAGATCAAGTATTTTAAGATTTGGCACTTTTGGGCCCAGGATTTAGCTCAGTGGTTCTGCTACCCGCTTCACAAGTGCAAGGTCCCAAGTTTGATCCCCGGTCCAAAAAAAAAAAGATTTGGCATCTTTATTGCTTTTACTTGTGACTCTGATGTATGGCTTAACAGTGAGTATGGATGCCTGATAACAGATTGCAGTAACAATCCAAAGCACCACCTGTACATGCCAGATCCAAGTGTTTCCCAAAGAACGGTGGCACCATAGGAGTGTTGGCTTTGGTACCAGCTCAGGATCTTGTAAATGAGGATTTTCGGTGCACACCCACTCGGAAGGTGGTGGGAAGAGAGGCATGGTCTGGAGTCCTTCTGCTCCCCACTTTCTGGGCCAGGCAGGGGAGGGCCCCAGTGTAACTCTCTTCTCCACGTCTAGACCAGTGTGGTGAACTACAATGACCAGAGGCCGGTTGCTGAGAAGAGCGCCCAGCTGTTCTTTGTGGTCTTCGAATGGAAAGATCCTTTCATCCAGAAAGTCCAAGATGTGAGTCCATTTGTGATTACAAGGGCCACTTCCCTGTCGTGCTGCACGTGGGCTCATTCCTGCAGGCTACTTAGCTGTCCTCTTTTCAGTGTGAAACAGCTTGTAGCTTATGACTCTGATATTGCGTGTAATCTGTGTGTAACTGAGCTCGTCTGCATTGCTAGACTTGTCTCTGTGAAGGTGGGAACCTCATTTTGTTCACCATTATTTACCTGTATGTAGCAAGTAGAGTGCTTAGCACACAGTAGCTGCTTAATAGTGACATTGACTCAAATAGACAGCATTACCATATAGATTACTATTAGAAGTCATTCTTTCTTAATGGCTGTCTGTAGGATAGGAACTTATTTGTGCTAAGCCAGAGCAGAAGGGTAAAGATAATTAAAGCATCAATTAATGGCACATTCTCAGGCACACAGTCTTGGTTCCTTTTTTTTTTTGGTACCGGAGATCGAACTCGGGTCCTTTCAAGGCAGGCGGCAGAACCACTGAGCTAAATCCCTGGCCCTCAGGCACACAGTCTTGGAAGGGGAGAGATAATTAGACAACTTTGCTGAAGGAACATTACTAGCGCAGCACCACCTGGGCCAGTCACTAACAAGTGGCATTCCCATTACCAGTGTCCTGACAGTCATGGCTTTGGGAAGACCGTGCAGAGCTCAGATATGTAAGCTTCAGACCGAAGGTAGGAGTCCTTGGAGATGAGTCACATCTCAAAGGTGAGCCCTTAGCACTGTGAGGAAGGCACAGCTGTGGTGGAAGGGTCACTGAGGAGCACAGGTGGAAGGATGCTGGCCTTTGGCCTTACCTGTGGAATGTTCGCTCTGGCATTTTTACCCAGTCCTTGGCATGAGGTGCTTGCTGCAGGTGAAGCAGAGCCCCACACAAGACAGGGTTTCTCGAGCTGTTGCCCAGACCACTGCACATCAGCACTGAGCTCCTGCCCTCTCAGGTCATGCCGCCAAACTGGGCTTACGAGTGCTGTAATTTTACTGTGCTTGGGAATTCACAGAGCCAACACAAGACCTCTACCCTCAAGAGTTTACATCAGTGAGACAGCAATCTTCTGCTTTAAATTAGTAATGTCAGACAGTAAATAACTGGAAGGAGTTTGTAGGATAAAGAGCTCTGCTGCACCCAGTGGGAGTCTTGGCCTGGTGTTGGAGAAAGCGCAGAGCTGGTGAAGTGTGCCTCAGTGGAGATAGGAGGAGAGCGCCATGGGCAGGGGAAGGAGGAGCCGAAGCAGACTTAGGGTAACTATGAGGGGTGAAGGGAACGAGAGGAACTAACTTCCTCATGGGTTGGGTATAGTTCTACGGAAATTTACCTCAAAGCAAAATTGCTTATATTTGGGTCAGGCAAAAACAAAAACAAGACAGCTCAATACTGAATATATTTTTGCAGAGATTTTCAAAAAACCATTTCTTTTTCTTTCAGAATCGCTTTTTTATAGGGAGGGGTTCACGTCTTTCTCCTCCATCTGACTGAATACAGTTCCGACAGTTTTGCGGTCCAGGTGTTTTTCTTTAGTCCTGATGTCAGGAAGCAGTGAGTGCTGTTTACACTAGTGTGGCTTAGGAGTGAAGCCAGCCAGTACCCTTGTGTTTGTTTCTCTTTCACAGATAATCACAGCCAATCCCTGGAACACAATCGCTCTTCTCTGTGGGGCCTTCCTGGCATTATTTAAAGCATCAGAGTTTGCCAAGCTGAGTGTGAAGTGGATGATCAAAATTAGGAAGCGACACCTTAAAAGAAGAGGCCAGGCAACAAACCACATAAGCTGAAGCACTCCTCACGCACAGACCTGCCCACATTCACGGAAGTCCCACCACTTCCACCTCTCCACCGAGCACCCGTGATCCCTCCTGTACTTACTTGAAGCAAGGGGCCTCGAAGAGAGGAGCAGCCTGTCCAGCTGGAACTTCCAAGCTGGCCTGGAAAGGGGAGAGACCCAGTGGATGACCTCCAAGTATTTAAGTTTTAAATTATTAACATTGTGTAGAGTTGCCTTGGATAGGTTTGTGGAAGATGCTTCTTCCTGTTTGGTTCACTGTGTAATTAAGCTTTATACTTTTTCCCTTAGTTTTTTATGGTTTTTCAAGTAGGAAGAAAGTGTGGTTTTGTTTCTCCAAAAATCATAGCAAGAAGCATGGCCCCTGCTTTGGAACCTTGGCACTATACACAAAGGTGGGCAAACCCTGTGACTGACAGTTGTCCAGGCTGACAGCCTTTCTCATTGGCTAATGAGACTCTGAAGTTACTAGGACTAGGGATTAAATTTCTTCTGGACTAACTAGCTGCCTGCTTCTCTGGCTGGAACCTTTGTTGACACAGGTGAGTTTAATGAGCGCTAGGAGAGGTATGGACAGTAGGTGCCTAGCCAGTGCATTTTGATGGTGTCGCTGACAGACAGATAAAGGTTGGGTTAATACGAAAGGAATGAGTGCCGAGATGAGTACTCAGTCAGCAGGCACCAGTGCACTTTCTACTGCGAGCCCCACACAAACAGCGGGAGTCTGGACTCCGGCACCCACGGCCCTGCGCCCCCCCCCCCCCCCCCCCCCGCAGCTGTGCCAGCCACTTCCCGGGAAGGGGGGTTGAGCACAGCAACCAATGGCAGGTGGCCAGGAAGAGGGACAGGCCACACCCATCACTAAGCTGGCTATGGGGCATTGTGTCCTGCACCTGCTGCCCCCTGCCCTTTGGCAGTACCTATAAAACTAGGTATCGTGTGTGTGTGTGAACTGCCAGAGGGTTCTAAAAACTGTATTTACATGCCTACTGTATCCAAAGAGGATGTGGCAGCATTTCCTAAATTCGTAAGTCTGACTTTAGTTGATCCAAAGAGGAATAACTCAGATGGGTATGTAGGGGATTTTTAGTTCATGTCTAACAGCATCAAGAAACTTTTTTTGGTTGAATTATTCAAAGTGAACTTGTGTAAAGAAATATCGCCAGCTACTTTTCTCCACAGAAGCAATGAACATTTGCATTTTAGCCTGGCCTCTTTATAAAACTGGGCTGTAGGGCAAATGCAAAGCTAGGCAGGAAGCTGGGTGTGGTAGTGCACACAGGTTATCCTAGCCCTCTCAGAGCTGAGGCAGGAGGATCGAAAGCCTGGGCAATTTAGTGAGACCCTGCATCAAAATTTAAAACTAAACAGGGCCAGGGGTTTAGCTCAGTGGTTCTGCCGCCTGCCTTGCAAGCACAAGGTCCCAGGTTTGAACCCCAGTACCAAAAAAAAAAAAAAAATTAAAACTAAACAAAAAGAGCTGGGGCTATAGCTCAAAAAGAAGGCTCTGGATTCAATCCCAGTGCTCAAAAAACAAACACCCCTTATATTAACTATGGAAATGTGTGTTTTTTAAGCTTCTCTAGAGACTAGGGGTACTGCTCAGTGGTACAGTTTGTGCTGAATATGCATGAGGCCCTGCCTTTGAGACCCGGCACAAAAATACCTCCTCTAAAGCCTCCCAGATCACCTTAAAACTATTAAATACAGGAATACCATTTGCCTCGATAAACATACTATTTACTGTACTGTGGAAAGTTAAGACTTATTAATTCTGCTTTAGATATAAGAGGTAATTAAGAAGGGAGCATTTTTATCTATTCAAAGAAGAAAAACTATTTGCTGCAACCTGTCAAAATCCATTCTGGTTGCTCTTCAGTAAAATAACCCTCAGTCTTTTACCAAGGGACCTTTAGACCTGACCCTGTGAGGAAAGAGCCTGTTCTGGGCCCCTTCAGGTTCTCCTGGGTGCTGGCCACTGTCTCTCAGCCCACTGTCTGTCTGTCCTGGGGGTCAAGAGCCCGAGTGTGGCCAGGACAAGGTGGCTGTGCTGCACCTACCACCTGAGTGTAGGGTAAAAGCTGAATGACTGCCCTGAAGGAGGGGTTTCTTCTGGGGCCACAGTGCAGAGGGGCCGCTTTCACAGTGCTTGGGGTGCTATGCAGGGCCTGGGCTGGTTTTTCACCATTGGCAAAGAAGCGGTTGAAAACATTACAGTAATGTCCGTCCCCGACCACCACCAGTCTCTGTCCTTCACAAAAAGTGCTATTCTGGATTAAGAGAAACGTCCTCCTGGGTCTCTAACTAGCTTTAAAATTAAGCCTATCTAGTGACCCTAGAGAGACAGGAAGATGGCAAGACATCCTAGAACCTGGAGTTTTGTGAAAATACTCTATAAAACATTCTTTGGTAAGTGCCTGAAACCTAGTCCGTGCACACAATCTTCCCCTAGTTAGAATTCATCCTACCATTTGTCGATTTCCTATAAATACGCTGTGCGTGTATGATGAAAGGACAGCTTCTCCTGGATGTGTGTGCTTAGAGCTGAAAAAAGCAAAGATGACGTAAGGCAAAATACAAACATAGACTTTATTAAATGCTGCTCAATCCCCCTATGAAGATCTTTCGTTATAAAAGTTTCCACACAACTGCAAGTTAAGAGATTGGAATGGTACTCTGATAGGAAAAGATGTGAGAAATACCTGACCAGGTAAAACATACAAGACCTCCATGGAGTCAACTTTCCAGTGCTCTATGGAGGAAGCCTACTGCATTTCCTCTAAATAAAGCCAGGCAGTGACGACTAGCAGTGCCCAACACCACACGTGGGACCTGAAGCCTCCACCCCGGGGTGGGGTGGGCAGGGCTGAGGCCTGGAAAGGGCCTGCCTGCAGCCTCTGGGGGAGAGGAATGGACGAAGGGCAGTGGTGTTGCCTGCCTGGGCTGCACCATTGATCTGTTTGCCCTGGGGCACTGCAGGTGGAGGGGTGTTGGTGAGGAGCACTCAACAATTTTGGTTTACTGTCCCAGCTTTTATTCATACTTTGTGCTTTAAAAGACTGGAGGTGGAAGGTTTTATGCATATTCAGAATACAGGAATTCCTTCTGATGAGGCGGGTTTGGGCCAGGAATCCCACCGTCATGTTTCCGGGAGTGACGAAGGGCAGGGCAAGGATGGGGCCTTAGTTTATTTTAGGAAATACTCTTTGTCCTAGGATGCAGCTAAGGTTTGCAGCAGTGTGAAAAGCACATTATAGAAGGAAAAATACACAGAGCAGACTACTTGATCTGTGTGCAACACAATCAAAGAATTCAAGTCATAATTCTTAGCACTCCCATAATTATCTCACTCATAGATGATAAAGTTCATTCATTTCTGTGAAACTTCAGAAGTGATGCAATACATCAATGATTAGACAAAAGGTTACAATATACTGTGGCCATGATACAGCACAGGGCTACGTTTAGTCCATATATGTTTTCATTTACAGTTGCCAGAAAAGACTGGCCTTTTAATTACATTATACTGATGAGGTTTGCTTTGCAGTTTTTATGTATTTAAAATGTGTACAAAACAGTGCCGCCCCACAGAGAAGCAGGCTGTTGCTACTCGGCACTGGTGCTGCTGAGGAGGCTGTGCATGTTGTAAGCACTGTTCTGCTTTTCTAGAGCTTTCTTTAGCTTTAGCTCCTCTAATTTTTTCCATAATTCTTCACGTTCCAATTCCTTCTTTTTCTCCCTGTAGAAAACCAAAATGTGATTAGAAATTATTTCAGGAGCAAAGAAAAGGTGCTGTCTGGCAGTTGCCGCAGTATACACTGCTGACCCTCATTTCATGGAAACCCCTCCACCCTGGCACTGGCATCCGACTGTCTGCAGCAGCTGCGGTGCTCTCGTCACTGTCCTCAGTGTAGTCAGTGTCTCCTGTACCAGCTGAGCATGATCCTGTGTTCCCTCCCCGTGGATCCCACACCTGTGCTTTGTTGTGAACAAGGGGCTCTGTGTTACTTTCTCATGCCAGCTTCTTGCAGTGGCTGCAGTGGTCTGGACCACGTTACAGATTGAAAGCCTAGAGGTGCTGGCCTCTCACCTGCAGAATTCACCCTTCTGCCCATCCCTCCAGCCCCCACCCTGTTTGCATCTTACCCTCTCTGTCTCTTGTGTGACAGATGAAAGTCAAAGCATTTTGTATGTTGCATCAACTACCTAATTTCAATTCTAAAGGAGACGTTTCTGAATAACTCAGACCAGACTATTCTCAAAGGCTATATGAACATGTAAAACATGGGCTTATATTTCTGTGGTTATAGTTTAACACAACAGATCCTTTTAAAGGATTATACAGATAACACAAAATAATGGTTACATGAAATACATTTTCAGATATAAGTTTCATGTGATCCTAATCTTTCTTGTTGCTTCCTATAATTCAAATCAAGTGCCTAGTTTCTATTCCTGCCTGAACAGTGCTACTTAACTTCTCAAAGAGGTCATCAATCAGCCATGTTCCTAAAGGCCGATGTGGACTATCATTTATCCTATTAAAAATGTGCATCATGCGAGGAACCCCATACTGCTGCTAGACCTGAGCCAGAGCATGTCAGATCCTCTTCCCAAAGGAGAACTGCGCCGACCTTAAAACACCACTTTCTGGCAACTGTAGCATTAGATAGGAACAGGTGAAGTATCGTGGACAAGTGATGTTCATAAATATAAGAAATCAAACTGTATAAATTTGGTATTTAAAATTCACCACAAACTATTTCATGTGCAAATGTTACCAGACTGATGAAATCTAAAACTCAAAATGAGATTAAACAGAGGATTTATGATCCACATTAAAATTGTTATCTAACCATTAGGGAAAGTAAATTATGCAACAACTTTAATGTTACTCCTTTTTATGCTTAACAAATTGATAAAAACATTTGGGCTAGCTTACCCGAAATGACTTAAGTATTCAGAAACTTTCAAACTATGCCTGTTGTAATGTAACTGACTTCATAAGCATGATAACTTAAGATACCTTTCTGAACTGAATCACATTCAACAAATCAAAAGTGTTAGACATTTGTGTAATTCACACTATCAGATACCTCTGTCTCTCAGCCTTGTAGGAGCTAGTAAGGTCATCAAACAGCTTGCCATTCATTTCCATGAGGGTTTTCAGCACATTGTACACCAGTGCTACAATGGTCCTGAAATGAAAATGAGCCAGTCCTGAGTTATGGATGCCAGCAGACTGGAAATGTTACACTGTCATCTACAAGATGGGTTAAATGCTGACTTATTCATTTAATTCACTTCAGAGATGATAAAATTGATGTTTAAAAGGTCTGTAATATGCTCAAAGTCATGCAGCCAATAGCAAAAGAGATGGTCTGATTCCAAAACTTACATCCTTCCTGTGTTACCATGCTTAAATTCTAGCTAAACAATGTTGTGTATATCTGCATCTCTGTGCTAGAGTGTCGTATCTGAAACCAAGAGTAACAACATTAAGAGAACATAAAAATTATCCAACTACCTTTACTTGAAAGAAGTAGAGAACAAAAGGATGTTCCATGGAGAGAATATTCAGTTTACACATTACCATGGCCATAAACACTCTTCTCACTGGGACAATGGTCCTATTGAGGTAAGACCTTGTCCTGGAGGTGGATCGGCACAACTATGTACTACACAGCCCTGTCATCCTCCACAGAGGGTCTCAGCTGGTGTCCTCACCTGGGGCTGGCCACACCAGGTACACACTGTTATGCCAACTGACTGCCCTTCAGGGAGGGGTCTGATATTCCACTGAATTTAAGATCATACATACATACATTTACAACTTTAAAGCTATGTGTATATAAGACATAGAACAGAATAAAACTTATGTGATGTTAACCTTTGGTGTAAGTTCCAAATCTGTATAGGTTTCATATAAAGAAATCAACTGACAAAAAGGTTAAAAAGAACACAAGAAAAACATGAACAACATTACAATACTTACTGGTTCCAGTGTTCTTTGGAAATTTTGTACAAACTGGCAAACATTATTGGAAGTATTTTATCAATGTTCTCCTCAATCAAACTAAGAATATATTCATTATTCCAGAAGTACAACGCTCTTTCTGCAACCTAAAAGACATTTAGAAATGTCAAAATTCAAAGTGAAAAGAAATTATAAAGTAAGAATGATGTCGCTGAAACCACCATACCTGAAAATGAGAACTGGAGACACACTTGGATATCTGCTTAAAAAGTGGCTCTTCAATTTTTTTGAACTGTGTTGGCTCAATGACATCTAAGATTTCTTCAATTTCTCCTAAAAACATCACCTACAGTAAAAAAAATTTCATTAAAAAAATAATATGTTGTATTATTTAATACAGAAACAAATGAGGTGAAATCTATAAATTATAAATTGAAAAAAGAAAGATCTGGCTGGTTTATGTTTGCTGTAATAAGCACAGATGTTCTACCAGGCCTCCTATGGCAGCTCTCTGCAGCAGGAGCAGGAGCAGCAGCAGCGACAGAGTCCCAGGTTTACAGACCCAGGACTGAGACATTCTCCTAAACCATACTGCTTTAGTTAACAAAACCCACCTCCTTCTGACTGCATGTTTTTGGCCAAAATTTCAGCAGTCCTCTGATCACCTGCAAAAAAGGAAATGTTTAGAATGAATGAAACACTGAAACTAATCCCAGGACAGTTTCAGTAGTTGTGAATATGTCACTGTTCATCCTGAATAAATGAATATTAGTATCTAAGTATATCCACCTTTCTAGCTTAGTTTTAGGCTTTTGTTAATTCAAGGTATTTACTGAGTTCCTAGTAGGCACCAGACACTGTTGACATGAGAAGAGGTCTCTGATTTGATGGTGCTTATGTTCTAATGGAGGCCAACATAAGTGATCGATTAAGTGTGTAATAAAATAAGTTAGTAGTAAGTGTTACAAAAAAAACAAAGATGATAACTTGGTGGGGTGAACGAGGGAACTTTTTGGGGAGAGGAACCTTAAGGAACAGAATACCTGTTATCTAAACTATTCTGAAGCAGCTGGGTGTAGTGGTACACACTTGAAATCCCAGCACTTTGGGAGGCTGGGGCAGAAGGATCCCAAGTTGGAGAGCCCAGCATAGGCAATTTAACAAGACCTCAAAATAGAAAAGGGATAGGGACATACCTCAGTGCAAAAGCCCTGAGTTCAATCCCCAGTACTGCAGACAAAAACAGCCAATTTCATGGCCAGCATAATCTAGATAACCAAAATTCAATAAAACACAAGAAAGGAACCATGTATTTCAATGAATATAGATGCAAAGAATTTGTATTAAACTGAATTAAACCCAAGAGTATACAGAGCAAGTACACAGAACATGGCTAATTACAGTATAACTTATTCTGGAAATACCAGGATGGTTCGACTCTAAGTTAAAAGAATAAACAAAACTCTATACTCTGTTTAATAACTTTGAACAATTATTTGGTATTTCTGATAAAAATTTATTAGGTAAAACCTAAGAGAATTTATTAGAAACCATTAACAACCATTTTACGTGATAGTTTTTTAGAAATGAGCTATAAAACCATCTTGGTCTGGTGGTACTGTGGGAAGAGAGCTTTGCCAGCTGCTTTAGTTGCTTAATACTGGTCTGGCCCAGTAGTGAGGGACTCTCATTCAAATTACAACTTGCAAGAAAGCTGTTTTGGAGCCAATATAGTAAGAGAAGAATGTGATGAATAATACTGACAAGGAATATCAAAATCACACTTATTTGCTAATGATCTTATAATTATACATTTCCTAAAATTTAAAAACCTAAAAATTAATAAAATGAGTAAGAAAATTCAATATATGGCCAGATAAAATACATAAAAGTCAACACTTTTATAAGCATTAAGTATCAGTAATAATAAAGTGAAAATAAGTGCTTTTCATAACAATTACACAAATATTATTTCTCCTGTACTTAACCTACAATCTATACATTTAATATAATTTCAATCAAATACTGAGTTATTGTTGGAACTAGAAACATTCATTGTACAATTCATAAATGTAAACAAGTTTATTTGGGGGGATTAATGGAATTAGAACTTGCACTAACTGTTATTAGCAATTAAAACAATTAAGATGGTGGTAGCACAGAAACTGACAGAAAAAAATCTATGAAACAGGAATATCTAGACAGATCCCCATATATATGAGTTAGAATACAAAGCAGAAATGGATGGGATTGAGTCCGTCCCAAGGGCTTCTACTGACACCTTGACTTTGGTCTTCTGGCCTCCAGAACTGTGGGAGAATACATTTGTGTTGATTTAAGCCACTAAGTTTGTGTTAATTCGTTATAGCAGTCTTCAGAAACTACAGATAAAGATGGAAAAGCAAAAGATAAATCTAGAATGGGCTGGGGATTTAGCTCAGTGGTTCCTGTGCCTGCCTCGCATGCACAAGGTCCCGAGTTTGAGCCCTGGTACCCACCCCCCAATCTAGAATATATAACTAGAAAACAATGAGAAAATAAAACTAGAAAAATAACTGGAAAGTATATTCTAGAATTCTGTAAATACTACAGAATACTTTTATAATTTCAAGGGGTAGAAGGATTTTTCTTAGCATGACATCAAGAAATAGACTTAGGACATAAAAATTTTATAGTTCTTTAAGGCAGAGATTAAAAACAGTATATTCACAATTAAAAGAGAAACTCCAAATTAACGAAAAAATTTGCAAAATACAACAAAAAGGATTAAAAATAGGGCACAGAAATATAAATGACCAATTAAACATAAAAAGATGGTTCAATTCTTATAATAAAATAGCAAATTAAAATATTTCATAGGTATTAAACTAAGCAAACATTTTAAACTTGGTTGTTTCTGTTTGAAATTTTGAGACAGGACCTTGTTAAGTCAATAGGTTGCCCAGGCTTAGATTCCAACTTGTGAGCCTCCTGTCTCAGCCTCCCAGAGTGCTCGGATTATAGGCATGTGTCACCACACCTGCTTAAGACTTTAAAACTTAATATTCAGCACTGACTGGCTAGGAAAAACAGGTATCTTTACATTCTGAAATGAAATATTACATTGTGAGTATTAATTATATAACCTTTTTGGAATGCGACTTAGATTAAGTTAAAATGGCATATACTCAGCAATACAGATTGTACTTTTTAGTTTTTGAATTTTCATACAGTAAAGACTCCCCCCCACACACCTTTTTTCCTCTCTTGGTGTACAGTTCTGAGGGCTTTTAAACATGCTTAAACTTTTTTTTTTGTAACCAACACCAAATGAGATGGAACAACTCTTAACACCACAAAACATCCTCTCAACTCAGCAACCTGCTTGTAACAGTGAAAAAAAAAAATCCATAACTCAGTGTTCACTGAGAGGGTTGATAAATGGTAACCCATACAGTGGAATTTTATGCTACCAGTGAAAAATGAAATGCATTAATATGGAAAGATATGTGCATTATTCTGTTTTACTGTTTAAACTATACATAAATATATGTATGAAAAAATGTCTAGGAATATATTCATCAACTTAATGTGTTTATCTCTAGAAGGTGAGATTTCAGGGAACTTTCACTTTATGCTTTGTAATATATGAACCAACTTAACACACACTGCTTTTATATATAGAAGTAACGAAGTCATTTCCATTTTAGAAAATACAGGCATTTTAATACAAGATTTAGATACCAAGGAAAAGAATAAAACAGTGAAGGCTCTAACTTACAATGTGTCAGAGGCTTTGTCTTAGCTTACAATGGGGTTGTGTCCCAGTAAGCCCATCTTTATTATTATTATTTTTTTTTGGTACCAAGGATCGAACTCAGGACCTTGCACTTGCGAGGCAGGTGGCAGAACCACTGAGCTAAATCCCCAGCCCCAATAAGCCCATCTTTAAGTTGAAAACATATTAAGCCAAAAATGCATGTGACACCCCTAACTGCCGCACATCTGGCTCAGCAGTGTGGTGCACCCAGGAGTGGGCATCTACCTGCTTCGTGCTCATGTGCCTGGCCAGAGTGGGTCACTGTCCTGCCCAGCACTGCTGGACAGTACTGCCCTGCGCGTGGCTGGCCTCGGGAAAGAACACAATTCAAAATACGATGTGTGTTTTCGACTGAATTACCTTGCTTTCACAGGTAATGTGAAGTCAGAAAATCAGTAAGTCGAACCACTGTGAGGGAGGGACTGTCTACATCAAGGCTCAAACCCAAGCACTAAGGTCATGCTGGTGATCGACTACTTGACTACCTGACTATAAATAGAGAACTTTATGAACTGAAAGTGATCTTCTTTAACTATGTTTGTTTCCTACTTATCTGACATGAACCACGACATGTTACTATGGGCTTTTCTCAAGTCTAAAAAGAGTTATCATGGACTTGTATTAAGTGTTAATCTCCTTTAGAAGGTTATATATTTTCATGTGTAAATACTGAGCTTCTATCTCTCCTGATTTAACTTTAAAAACTTTTCAGAATGAACTGTAAAAAAATGGAGAAAACCAGGGAGTGGAACGATACCACTGTTCTTTTATTAAAAAACTCAAATGAAAAGGAAAATACAAAGTACATAATCTTTTTAAGCACCCTTAGGGATAGACTAAAAAGGTTTATAATAACAGAAGCAAAATTTTAATCCCTCAAAACATTTGCTATTCTTCAAAAACTATCTTAGCTTAAATATTTAGATTTAAAATACCTAGAAAGCATTCTCTCAAAAATACTTATTTCACCAAGGTTAAAATGTTTTCAATCCTTATACTTTTCTATGTATTTCATCCTACTTCATCTTTTCTTCAATCATCAATTTGCATAATAACTAATTACATTTTTACTTCTGAATTAACATTTTATGGGAAAATAATAAATGGTAGGATTCAACATCCAAATTGCTATGCTGACTCATAAAGCAAACAACCTTTATTCTAAGACCGAATCATAATCACAAAAGACAGGGAAATGTTTTCAGTCCTATCTTGTGGTTCATCATTACTGAGAGTCAAGTAAAACAAAAGCTTAAGGGAATAAATTTGGGACTCTCCCAGTACACTTGAATCCTAAAAGGTGAATGAAGAAGACTACCAGTGACTAATTATATCACTAACTTCACTGTGTCATTAAATCAATCACACATCCCAACTACTATCTCCTAGTACTGTTTTTTTACTTAGGTTATTCAAGACATATCCAATAATTCAGGAGCCTTCTCCCCTCCCAGCTCTGATCTTTGATGCAGATTAACCTCACATTCCTCCTTCAAAATGATTTTAGCTTAAGGGGCACTATTACTACTGTTGGGTAACTCTGTGAGATTGTGTAAGAAGCTACAACTAGATGCTACTAATGCAAATGCCCAGAACGTGAACATGTACAGATACTCACCGGTTCTGTCAGCGTCGTGTCCTTTTCCAGGAACTGTACAACACAGTACGCTAGCTAGAGGTAAGGAAAAGTTCATAAAGGTTAGATATTATTGAATGCAATAAGACTTAAAGATGCAAGACTTTTTTATATTTAACCAACAAAAATACTATTTTGACAAAGTTTAGTTCAATGTATAAACTGAGAAAACTCAAAATTGTGTAATCTGTTAATCCTGAAAGTCACTTCTAATTTAAAAAAGACTATGGGGGTTGGTACTAGGATGTGATCCCAGTGAGCTACACCCCTAGCTCTTTGTTAATTTTGAGACAGGGCCTCGCCAAGTCGCTAAATTGCCTAGGCTGGGCTTGACCTGGCAATCCTCTGGCCTCAGCCTCCCAGAGTGCTGGGTTTACAGGCATAGTAGTAATTCTGAGTATAAAGTTAACTGAAGTAGTCTTTAGCATGTTTCTACATGTATGTCTACGTTGATATATTAGTCTCTAAATATTAATAGAGGCGATCAAAAACTTTATAATTAGGATGTTCATGGACAGAAGTAACACTCTGCAGACATGGGCATTTATTCAAAGTCACACAGAGAATAAGGTCAGGGTTTGGATCAGTATATAAGCAAACTTGACATTATCTTTTCTGTATCCATACTTAAAGTATCCTGGTCTTACTCAATAGCTAAAAGCCATAATACTTAAACCTTCAAATAAAAATTTGCTTTAGGCAACTTAGAAAGCAAACTGCTTAATTATAATACTGTCGTCTCAATATTTCTTAATTTCTCCACCTTTATATTTGTCTTTGAAATAATGTTTACTTGCTTTGCAATTTTTCTGACACTTACCTGAGCATGAAACAAAGCTAATCCTTTTGCAGTATGCATAGGAATAAGAACCTTCATTAGAAACTGTTTATGTTCTGCTTTCAGTGGCAATGCAAAGCCATTGATAATACTGGAGGGAAGAAAAGGCAGGGGAAGGGTTAAGCGGTTACTACTTCGTTTCTAACCTTCACATCTATCCACCAGTACATAAGGAGCAGTGCTCTGCATCAGTCCGGGCTTGCATGACTGTTCATCTTCAAACTATTTTACAGAGACTATTATTATATACTCGTAGTTCCTGTAAGTCATTCACTGATCTCAAAAGAAAATTAGGACTGCCAACTAATGCCAAAGAACATAATTTTATTTTCTAGAAAGACCATTCATGCATTGCTTCCTTTATTTTTCTCTCTAAAGCCACAGAAGAGTCAATGTCACCAGACTGACAGAATTTTATTATTTCCTGAAGTAAATGGGGTTGTTTCTCTTACTTTGCTGGATAATCAGAAATTAAGAAGCAGTTCTTACCACAATAATTTTCTAAATATTAATAAAGCAGATTAAAACAATTCTCTAAACAGTAACAGAGGGTCTTAAATTCTCTCAAGTTTACACTGGTACACAATGAATAAGGAAGGCAACATATCCATGCAAACTAAAACCAAAAGTGAAGATTCTTCTAAAAAGAACTAATGGAAAAAAACCAGAAAGAACTAATGGATCAGGAATGGTCTGTCAACATCTGAACATGGATTCTCATACCTTCATCAAGGAGTCACTGTAGCTTATTTCATCTCTTTCTAATCAGAACCTGAAAATTCCTGCGGCACTCTGGTGAGGTCAGGCCTAAAACACGCCAGTTTCAAAAGCAGGAAGCCTGATTTGACACAGAGGTCTTGAATAGCACTACTTTAATATGCCGACCCCTAAAACCTATAATAAAAATTCACTTGAGACCTATGTCTTGTGTTCGAATTTATTTATTATTGTGCTGAGGATTGAGCCCAGGGGCTCTTGCACTGTCACTACACTTAAATTATAAAACAGGAAATAATTTCTTCAACTCTCACTAAAATTTTAGTACATACGGAACACTCAAAGTTACTAAATCTTTGAAAAGAACACAAAATCAGACTTACCTTCCTAGAATTTCAAGGAGTTCAGCGACACCATTGAAATGTTCTGTTTCATATATAAATCTGAATTTAAAATAAAGATAGGTATAGTAAAATCAAATGTAAGAAAACTAAGAGAAACAGGAAAGTGAAGAAATCAACCCAAAGGCAGCAGTAGAAAACACACGTTTCAGGTTTCAGGTTTTGTCAGTTATTTTGTCCTAAATCAGTTAATTCATAGGAATCTTAACAAAAAAATGTATTTCCTATATAATAACATATGCCACCTTGCTAAAATTTGCCATATGTGAATTTAACATTCTCATTTCCCTTGAGGGAAAAAGAATATATATGAAGGATAGTTTCTCAAAGAAATGTTTTTCAAAGTAGGAAACATTTGACAGGAAAATCCATGAAAAAAGGACTTGTATCAGCCACTTTTGCTCAGAATTGCTCTAAACCTCACACAGCTCAGGCTGCCCAGCTTCCCAACAGTAGGCTCTTCTTTAAAGCAGGAATCATAAACTTCAATAGTGGGACACGGCTGGTGTCATACATGGGTGAAGTGGACTTAGATGACAGCAGAGAATTGGAGGAAGAAAACTAGCACTCAGCTCTCATGGTTGCAACGTGGGAATGAATACCAGGCTAATTTTGCCAGGTCTTCAATTAATTCAAATAAATTTGAAATGCAGGTGTTAATGTGAAATCTCCTGACTTGAAGCAAATATTTAAAAGATTAACACTTATTAGGTAGTAAAATGATCAGCCCCAATACATTTAATTAGCCTTGTTAGAAAAATCAAAAGAGCTCTCTCAAGAGCTACTGGTATAAATAATATTTATATAACAATTGTAAACATAAACCTCAAACAGAAAACTTCATAAATCACCCTCTCAATAAATCTTAACTGTGAGTAACAATGGCATTATCTATCAAAAATCCTCATTAGTACTGTCCACTTAGATACAAAGTCAGTTACAAGTTTCTAAAAAGTCTGCAATCAAATGATATCCACAATATAGTCTAAAAATGACTCAAATTTGTGGATTTCAGATATTTAAAATTAACCTGAAAGGCAACTGAGTAAAGAAGATATGAGGGAATACTATAAGTGAATATATGATTAATTTACCTGAGGAAAATGTTGTTAATTTGTTTTCTGATGAATGCTCTTAATCCGAGAAATTTCCCATAAATTCGGTGCAGAACAGTCTTCAGGAAGTCGCGTTCTCTGGGATCTTCACTATCAAAAAGCTCCAGGAGCTTTAAAAGAAATCTGAGAAATTACTTTAAAAAAATAATCGAGCTAAAACTTCACTTTGTTCTAATTTTAATTATGAAGGTTATCCATGAAATCTTTAAAAATTTGCTTACAGATTTGGGCTTGTTTTAGCCTTGCTAAGTAAATGAAGCCAAAGAAGAGCCTAGGGAATATTTTCACTAATGTCAGTTTCTTTAAAAATGATAATATATAATATAAACATTTCAAAAACAAGATTTTTTTCTTTGCCTTGACATTGATTTTAGAATTCTAACCAACTTTTGAAACTAACCATAGCTCAGTTTTTAGAGTATTAAAATTTAAGAGCTGTTTAATGCTTTTTAATGTTAAAATCTTAAGCTTTTAGATTGCAAGTCATGACATGAATGAAGTCTCCAAAATATGTATGTATAAATATACATAGTTTACTAGAATTGTCATAGAATTTTATGGTCTGAACTTTGGTATTGAGAATTACAGTAGGCCAGGTGTGGTGGCACACACCTATAATCCCAACACTCAGGAGGCTGCGGCAAGTGGATCACTGTGAATTCCAGGCCAACATGGGCTACACGATGAGTTCAAGGCCAGCCTGAACTACATGCAACACCAATGAAACTAACCAAATAACCAACCAACCAACCAACCAACCAACCAACAACAAAAAAAGTTACACTAAAGATGGAAATGTTGATCCCTATCAGAAATTCTTACTTCATTCTGCCTCTAATTATACATAACTGTTTACATGGACATGTCAAGTTGCAGAGGATGTTCTGAGGGCAGTGACAACTGAAGTCACATTTATACTGCCCCCAGTAAGTGACTTGCTTATAGTCTGCACTCTTTTTTGGCTAACACAGCACATGAGGCTCTAGCAAAAAACACTTATGGATTGTAGGAATTGAGGTTAACACATACCTAATAAATCCAGTTCAAATTATTCTAATTAAAAATGTTTGAACTACTCACTTAACACTTAAATTCTGGTTTCTGATGTAGGATTTACTTGAAAGATAAACTTTCAAATTAATAAAAGGGCTCTTGTTAAGGTCATTATGTCTAATTCAAGAACAAATATCATTGATACAAGTTGATCTTTAAGGGGAAAATATTAGACTAGAGAATAATTGTTAGCTAAGTTTCAAGTCTATTTAAGAGAAATCTTTTCAAATATTAAATACTAAATCTATTTAGAAATATAATATTCACATGATAAAAACATACAAAACTAGTAATCAAGAAACCCATTATTCTGGCTGATACTACTATAAAACTGATTTTAAGGGTAACTCATTAACTCTGAGCCTTCGTTTCTTCATCAAAATGAGAAAGGTTGAACAGAAGATACCATCATGGTCAGAGTCTAGTTCAAATCCTGATTGTGCTACCTAGTAGCTGTGTGACACTGGACACAGTCTAGCTCTTTAGATAAAAGCCCACACCAGTGCAGTGCTTGGCACATAAAAAGCACTACTCAATAAATCTGTTTCCTTCTTTTTCATACAATTCTCTGATTTGAACATAAATTACAATTGTCCAGTTTTCAAATTTAATAGTTTTCTCCTGTTCTAAGTTTTTTTTTTTGGTACTGGGGATCGAACTCAGGACTTTGCACTTGCGAGGCAGGCGCTGGAACCACTGAGCTAAGTCCCCGACCCTCCTATTCTAAGTTTTAAAACTTAACACCTACCAAGTCATTTCAAAATATAATTGTAATAAGCTGAGAATTCTCATACATAAACTATTAAAGCAATACCCTAACAGAAGACCTCAGAGAAGTGATCTATGAAAGGAGTCATATAAACTGCCAAAATCAAATCACTGGGCCTTACCTTCACAGAAAATTCAGGAATTTGAAATAGAAGGTAGAGAATGAGTCCTGCTCTACCAGTTTTCTTGCTCCCCCAACTCCACAGAAAAATCCAGTAGCCTAAGTACCTCAAGCTCCAGACTGAGAAAACACTAAAGGTTCCCCCAACCTGCTGTTATCTGAAATACAATTTAACGTGGCACCACTGGAGTTCCTTGATATATCCCGCACAAGAACTACAGAAGGAAATAACCATTCATTTGCAATTACCTAAGTAACACAACTCCATTTACTCTGATTTTTACTCTTGACTGAAATGTACATTCTACTGCTAACATACATCTAATGTTTCTGTAAAACTAAGGATATTCTTCATTTATCAATACTCCACAGCAACTAATCACAAAGGTCAAGAGTAGTTACAAATGACTAAAAATGACCTCTAAATATGTGAAACTCCTGTTTGTGGAATCTTTATCACAGGAACCACACAAAAATGGTCTAAGTCCTTGTAATGATTTTAATCCTGGCTTCAGGATCAAATTCTTAATGAGGTCTTACATACCAGTAAGAACATCAAAAGAAAAAAATGGATCTAGAAAAGTTTAGTCTGCTTCACAATTTTGATTAGTGCCAGCCAATTTCAAATATTTAAAAATAGGCCTCTAGGGGCCAGGAACTTAGCTCAGTGGTTCCGCTGCCTGCCTCGCAAGGACAAGGTCGAGGGTTCGATCCCTGGTACCAAAAAAAAGTCTCTAAATTGTTAAAAACTTGTTAGTATGTAAGTTCTAAAAATAAGAGTTAATAACCGATTTATATAAAAAAAGAAGGTATTGTGTGTTTTTGTCTCTCTTTTTCTTCTTAATGATCCTATTTTATAGGTGGTTAGGAACTTAGGTGGCTAGGATGCTTAAGGTGGTAGGGAAAAGGAACAGGAAAGGTAACTGATGCTTTATGACAGGAAAGGAGACTAAAGCCCAAACTCTTGACAATGATTTCTTTTTTCAACCCACTCTGTCAGTTCAAAGTTCTAATGTTTGAAACATATGTCAAATTCAAGTTCAAAGATTTTAAAATTTAAAACAAGCTTTGTCCTTAGGTTGCATGGTTATACTGAGTTTTCTCAGTTAAGATACTGTAGGAAGACTAGCTGTTCTGGTCTTTATGAGAATTTAGGACTCAATAGGACAATTCAGTTTACTTCGGTAGAAGTTCACTCTGGATAAAAATACTTTTTTATTCTCAAAGGTACTTTATACTTTTATACTAATTGCCTTGCAAGAATATTAAGTGCTATCACACAGAAATAAACCATTTAAGTTTTGTTTTGTTTTGTTTTTGGTACCGGGGATCGAACTCAGGTCCTTGTGCTCACCCAGTAGGTGGCGAAACCACTGAGCTAAATCCTGGCCCAAACCATTTAAGTTTTGAAAGACTATTTTAATCACAAGTTTAAATCACTAAATCACTGATAAGATGAATTCAGGAAATTTAAGACATAAGAGTTCCTTACCTGTTGTACAAATTTCTGATCAATGTATCGCTTTGCAATACTAGGCTGGAAATCAGGACTCTCCAAAAATCTCAAGAAGAAATCATACACCAACTGCGAGAGAAAGTCAAATAAAAGCTAAGATGTTACCTGTAAGATTCTACCCAAAGTTATACTTCATATAAAAAATGCACCCTCTATACCAAATTAGTAGGGAGATTTCTGATCTCATTACAAAATATAACAAGTTGGTAATAGTTTTTAAAAATACAATAAAAAGCCTATATATTTACAATTGGTCTCCTAAGCCAGCAAACTTTGAGATTTATTTACTGCTTTGCACTACTCACTGAAAGATGTTACATTACAGGATCTAGAAAATACTGACAATACCTGTAGGGTGTACAATTTTAAAAGATGATTTTGGTGTCTCTACTAATCAGCAACATGTTCCTCCCCCAGTGGACTACTACCTCATTGTAATCTTCAGGGTCCCTTAAACACAAGGTAAGGATAAGAAGGGGCAATGTGTCAACAACATTTAAAAAGAAAATAAAAAAGTCGTCTTTCTATAAAATATAAAACTACAGTAAAAAAAAATTAAACTGAAAGCAGCATACCCTATTCATGCTTGGAAATAAGCCAAATTATATAAGTACAGGGCTAGGGAAGGAATGTTTGAGCACTACAACAGATAAGCTAGAAGTGCGAGCAGACCTTCTGTTTAACAAGTGCCAAGCAACTTAAAAGTAACCGCAAAGTGAACACCTGCCACCACAAATCAATTAAAAGTCATGTTTGGTCAATTTGCCACCATCACATCCACTTTCAAGAAAAAAGAATAACTAAAATTTCTTTTCCTTTTAAATGTAGCCTAATAGCTATGAAAGGCAAGAGATTAGCCCAAAAGGTATTTTCAATTAATTATTAAACAACATGTCAGCTTAGCACCCTAAAGATAAAAAAAGGAAGATTAGATCCCAAAGTAAAAATAGTCATGTAAGAACTATTTTAGGTGGTCAGGCCAGAGAAGGGAAGAAAAGAAAAATTTTAAAAATTACATTAAATCCCAGACCTTACAGCATACAAAAACATGACAGATCCAAGCCTTATCATTCACCACAAAATAAGTTTTATTACTATGGATAATATTCTAAGGCTAACAAGAAATTCACCACTTGATTAAATATAGCTTTGTTTATATATCTTTGCCCAGCCATGCAAAGGAAACAATACTGAGCTGGCCTATTACTACCTAACTTTATGTTTGCTGTACATTAAGGATATAAGAAGCAAAGTAGATGTCAGTTATGTTTTTAAATTGTGGACAATTTTCATACGGATGACTTTGCTCTAGGATACAAATATGCAAAAGGGTCTAAAAAATGAAGCATGGAGCGCCCTGAAGAGCTGCAGCCTTAGGTGGGCTGCGATGCACTTTTTCTGACAGCACCAGTTATTCAGTGCCTACTTTCATGTCTAATACGGGGCTACATACAGTGTGAACACAGATTAGGCATTGTACTGCTCCCCAAAGCTCATTTACTAATCAGGGAGGTTAGACAGAGCTAAAAACATACAAATTATATGACACAGACTAAGAGAGCAGGAGACACCAAGCGAAGGGCCACATCCCTGTGCTATAGGCCTGCAAGAAAAGCCTTGAGAAAGCCGTACAACTTGAGCCCTGCCTTCAGTTCAATTCTGGACAATTTTGGTTGCCGGGGATTTAGCTGAGTGGTGCTGCTGCCTGCCTCAATTCTGGACGAGCCAAGAAGAGAGAGGAGGGAAGACCTTTTAGAAAGGTAGACTCACGTTTCGAGATGAAGATAGTGCAAGGCACAGGTTGGTGCTCAGTATCTTAATTCAGTGGGAGGTGAGGTTCCATGGTAAGGTGTGGTCAGGTTAAGATTCTGTGCCAAGCGTGGCACACTTCAATCTATCTACGCTCAGAAGAGCTGCATAGGAAATATGGGGCTTAAGATGGAACAGCTTCATCCTTTGGGGGACTTAGATGACATAAAGTTCCAAATCAAATTAAATTCTCTAAACCACATACACAGAGTGGGAAGGCTGTGTCATTCACAAATACTACATATAACGTCTTAAGTATTCATCTACATCATTCACCTGACACCATAAGCATGAAGTGATCAGTTAAGGTTAACAGCAAAATGCTGTCACACAGCCAGCTCCGCACCACTGAAGAGATGCAGACAGTTGTCAAATGGTCATTCCAAAGAGGCGGAAGAGACATCAGTGACCTACAGAGCTAGAGGTCTTAAAATGGCAGGAGATTATGTTTCTGTAAAACTGACCCCTGTCCCCAGGAATTGCTCTCTTATACTCTTCTGCTGCATTATTGTTCGTTGCCTTATCACACCCTGACTTAGAATGTAGGTATTCATTAATTTCTTATTACTACAAAGGTGTACACTATAGTTGTTTACTAGGACATAAAGGATTTTGCTTAGTTCAGTGCTTTACCCTCAGTGGTTAAAGGCCTGGCACACAATAGATGCTCAATAAATATTTACAGAATAAATTCATTCTGTGTAGTTACTGAAGTTTCTCTATGTTCTTCTGTACAAAGAAATTTGCTCCATGAATCTAAAAAACAGTATTGCAAAGAATAACAGACCTCGGGCTGGGGATTTAGCTCAGTGTTTTTGTGCCTGCTGAGCAAACGCAAGGACCAGAGTTCGATCCCCGGTACCAAAAAAAAAAAGAACAGACCCTTCAGCGATGCATTCAATTCCCTAGTAACACATCTTGGAGAGGAGAGATAGCTAAATATCACAGGGAATGGAAGGTAATCTTACTGTGCTATTCAGGGCTGACCATGTCTTTCCTAAGGTAGTCAAAATTAAATATATGCAATTCTGCTCTTCACCACAATACTTTACGGAAGGTACAGCAGAAAACAGTATGTATGTTTGGAAAGTTTTGAGATTATGTGTAATTATTTCCCCTCATTAACAACTAAACTTAATATTTTTCTAACCTATCAAATTAATTTCTAGCATAAGAATTTGAAAAGCTAAATATAAAATGTAAACTTTTAGTACAAAACCAAAAAATCCAGGCAAACTAATTCAAGCACATTTATAACAGAGGAGGCAAATGTCTTCAATGTAGTAACTCTATAATCTCACTTCTCAGGCTAGCTTTAAAATTTCATTATTAAAAAAAAGTATGTAGTTGTAACATAGTGACAAATTTTATAAGTCAGCTCGGTATTTAGTTCTTTCTGATGTCTCTCTACCATTTAATTGCCAGTTTAAAAAATTATATGCCAAATTTTAGCAACTAGAAAGATTTTTTAAACTATAAACATACAGATCTAGGTCAAAGCCTTTTAATCAAGGGACCATGATTGAATGAAAATTTATGTGTCTGTGCCTATGAATGTATCTTAGGTAGGAACTCATTTTTTAAAAAAATTTATTTTGAAAGCAATTTACCACACCTCCCAAAACAGTAGAACCATTTGTTTCAGGAAATTTAAATGAAACCTCAAATTATACCAGTGAAAAATAGAAACCATATCATTTATTTGGATTTCTATTACTAATTTCCATGAGCAGCTGGGTGTGCTGGCCCATGCCTGTAATCCCAGTGCTCTGGGAGGCTGAAGGAGAATCAAAAGCCTGAGTCCAAGCCAGGCAAATTAGCGACTTAGACCCCGTCTCAAAATAGAAAATTTTAAAAAAAGAGGCTTGGGATACAGCTGAGTATGAAGTCCTTGAGTTCAATTCCCAGTACTTTAAAAAAATTTCTATGACATGAGCATATAAAACTATCCTAATGGAAGAACTGTATTTTTTAAAATTCAAAGACTCAGAAGTCTTTTTCAGGCTATCCACCTAAATGTGATAAAAGTATTATCAGCTAATGAGAACTTTTTGTTTTTAAACCCTTTGCATTATTAAATACATTATCACTAATTTTAAACCAATTATGGTAAGAAACTTCAGATGAACTTGTATATAGTTCTATTAAAAGCAATTTACCACTTCAAATTTTTAATTCTGTAAGTTCTAATGTGATGATAAATCTTAAAATATCAGCTTTCACTAATCCTACCCTCTTCTTTCATCTTAATGTGGATGTATAGATGTTAGACAGAATAAATTAATAATGAGGTAAGCTACTGCCTAAAATGTCCTAAGTAGTATAGAATGTAATTCTCTTTGTCTTCAAAAATAAAAGAAAACGGTCCCTAAAAAATATTAAGTCCCCTCCTCCATAATCAAAATAAGGTTTAGCACCATACCTTCAGCAAAGCTCCTCCTCTTTGTCTCCCAGGGACTACATAGAAAGCAATTGAATCTGCTGGTTATCTAACCTGTTTGTTATTAAAACCATAACATTGTATATTTTACTTAAGACAGATTCTTCTTCCAGTAGTTCTACCCTATGCAGTCATCGCTGGCCCAGCTAAGCAAACACTGCTCCCCCTCCCAGCCCTCACTGTCCTGAAGCAGCCAACGTAAATGTTCACTCTTTCAGCCCGCCTCGCAACTACTACAGTGAGGGAAAAAAAGAGATGGAAGGAAAAATGAAAAGCACTCCAAAGATTGAAGAAGAAATTTTAGTGTTTAAAACAAAGTAAGACATATAGAGGCAAAGAAGAGCCAGCACATGAATAGCATGCATTCCCAAAGAAGAAAAACAAGGCAGTTCAACACAAGATACATAAAAAACTATTACAGAAGAAAACTTTCAGAAACACAATAGAGGCAAAATTCAGAGTGAAAGAACATTAATCAGCAGGAAAACTGACCAAGAAAAACAGCCCTGCCATATGGTCCAGTAAAGCGACTGGCCACCAAAGGAAAAATAACCTTTGCACATTCGGGGGAAAAGACTAAGTCTTTGCATAAAGGAAAGAAAATCATATTGAAACCAGAAGACAGGGGAATAACATAAAGCTTAATCAGGGATTTTACATTAAATCAAGTTGTTCTTTAAAAATAAAGGATATAATAACTGGCATTAAACATGCAAGGACCCAGGGAATAATGTTCTCATGACCCCTTCTACTAAAGAATAAGCTCCAAATCACTAAGAAATGATTGGAAAAACTGTGACATAAGGACCAATGACAAATATTAAATGTACTACCTATAGAACTAAACCAGTGATGGGAATAAAATGACAGAACACTAAACACTTAGTTCCATGTTCTCACCATTTAGGTTTATACAACTATCAAAAATATGGAGTTGGGGAATAGATGGAGAAGGCTGTATCTGCCAACAAGATATTCTCTGTGAAAATAAAAGGCCGTGACTTTACATGAGATGCTGGGCAGAGAACATGAATGGAAGAGACTACTTTGTATTTCAGCGTTCTCACACCAGGGAACCAATAAAATAGCTAGACAATAAAGAAATAAAGGTATCATATAAATATATCAACTTTAAAGGCTGCCGAAAGAATAAAAATATGCTTCTTCTCAAATACCAAAAGTAATATATTTTTAGAGAAAGGAGAGAACAACAAAAAAAACACTAGTTTTTCTACATCATCCCATTTAATTTTTGTATGGTTATTTATCCCAACTTGATAAAGGAGGATGCAGGTTCAGAGAAGTTAAGCAGCTCAACAAATATCACATAGTTAGAAAAGTGTCAAATCTAGAACCTGGCTAGGGATCTGTTATCAGAATGGTTTCTTTTACTATGCTTTGCAATGGTAGTAATTTCTTTACTAGTTAGAATTTGTGTATATAAACTCATGTTCCACACTTAAGGCACATCTAACTCCTTCACACGTGCTAAAAAGGAAAGCATGATAGCCAGCTGAATTACTTAGAAAATCGAATACAGTATACTAGTGTTTTAATGATGATAAAATGGTAGTAATTAAATCTCCTAAGAATTTGTATATAACTCCTTAGGTTCACAGACTATTACTGTATAGGGTCACAGAACCTATCTAAGAGAGGCAGAAAGCTTTTAGTTATAGCAGCTACCTGAGGATTTTGGCAATACTCAAGTCGTAAACCTGATTATGCTATTATGCCACTTAGTACTGTGTTTGTACAATCTTGAGCAAGTTTCTTAATCTCTTTCATTTAAGCTTATGTATATAATATGAATAATATTTATAGTGTTGCTAAAAGGATTAAATGAGATGATGTAAGTGAAGCACTTACTATTTCTAGAACATGGTAAGTGCTTGAAAAAGTGCCTGGTGTGATTGCTTCTTTAGGTAAATACCATCAACAGTCTAATAAATGAACATAATTGGTCATATGAAGGCAAGTACATTAAATTTTCTACAAAAACACTTCACCATGCTTGCTTGTAGATTCTAGGTCTTTAGTATTATCTTAAAAATATTGAAGACATATTTGAAGCATTATTCAGGAGTCCTCTTGATCTGGTAACTTATAGTTTCTTCCTCAGAGCCTTACTTATTATAAAAATAAGAAAATTAAATATCTGTCAACTGAATGCACTACTTGAATATTATCAGAGCATTTTTATTAGATATTTTTGGAAACAAAAACAAAACCCAAAGTTTACTGTCACAAAGATCAGAGATTATAAGAACATATGCAAAAGAAACACCCAAGTATATTTTATGACTATAATGGAATTTTTATTACAGTTTTCATAACACACCAAAAGTGATATAAGAAGATCTAACCTGAATCCTCTCTAGTGAGTTCTAATTATTAACATATCAAGTGAGGTAGTACCAATGTGATTCTACTGCATGTTCTCTGGATGATGTTATATTAAAGCCATATACTTGAGGGATTTTGGAATGAAGTAGCTAGAGCCAGACAGAATTAGGGGAGACTGAATGAAGGAACTGGTTCGACCTACACTGTAAGCTTTATGATCAATTTTCCAGTGATTAGAGGGTAGGGGATGTTCCACATAATGGCACACAGGGCACCATGAGTCTCAGCCACAAAGATGTGTCCTAGAGGTGAACTTCTGGAAGGGCAGAGTGAGGACTTCAGTGACCCTGATTCCCCATAAAGACAAACAAAAACAATTCCGAGCAGACAAAAGAAATAATACATGAATGGGAAGACAGATTAGTAGAGATTATCCACTTGGAGGTATGGAAAGAAAAAAAGAATGAAAAAAAATAAACAGAACTCCAGAGACCTGTAGGGAACCATCAATCACAGCATCATAAGGAGTTCCAGAAAAGAGGAAAAAGGGAAAGAAAGAGTATTTAAATAATAGCCCAAAACAACTCAAAGTTGTTGAAAAATATTAATTTAAACAATGAAGTCTGGTTGGAACTCAACGAACTCCAAGTAGAATAAAGTTGAAGTGATCCACACCTAGACACATCACAGTCAAATTGACAAAAGTTACAGAGAAAAAGACTTAGGGAAGAATTCTATACCTAGCAATACTCTCCTTTCAAAAATGAAGGGGAAATTAAGACTTTCCTAAATAAACTAACACTGAGGAATATATAACTAGCTGATGTGCCATACAAGAAATACTAAAGGAACTTTAGGCTGAAACGGAAGGATATCATACAGTGCAAAGAACATATGCAAACATAATTACATAGGTAAAAATAAAAGACAGCCTAAATGTAGTTTTATTTTTATTTTCCTCATTTACAAGGAAGCCATACAAAGCAACTGATTACAAGACTCTGTTGGGGGCATATAATGTCCAAAGGTGTGTATGCAGTACACAACAGTAACACCACAGTAGGGGTGGATGGAGGTACACTGGACCAAAGATGTATACACTGCTGAAATCAAATATTACACCAAAATAGACTGTTTTAAAAGTCTAACTGAAATACCTAGGGCAGCCCCCAAGAAAACAACTCCACAAAATACCGTTAAAGAAACAAAGAATTCAAAATGATACCTTAAAAGATACCTATTTAATATAAAAGACAGCAGTGAGGAAGGGGGTCAAAAAAAGAAGGAAACAAATGGCAAATTAACAGCTATAAATCCTGCCTTATCGGTAATTAAATGCAAATGGATTAAGCACTTTAATAAAAAGGCGCAGATTGTCAAAATTGATTTTTGGTTTTTTTCCCTGGTATCAGGGATCAAACTCAGGACCTTGCGCTTGCAAGGCAGGCATGGTGCCACTGAGCTAAATCCTTGGCCCTAAAATTGTTTTTTTAAATGATCCAACTATATATGTATATGCTATTTTCAAGAGATACACTTCAGATTCAAGAAACAAACAGGTTAAAAGTGAAAGGATGGAAAAGATAAATAATGCAAACAGTAACCAAAAGAGGGTTGAAGCGGCTTCACTCTTATCAGACAACATAAACTTTAACACAGAGGTTGTTGCTAGAGACAAAGGACTATTTATGTATTTATTTTGGTACCAGGGATCGAACTTGGGACCCTGCACTTGCAAGGCAGGTGGCAGAACCACTGAGCTAAATCCCGGCCCAAAAAAGGACTTTTTAAAAATAAGGGCCGCTCATGAGGAAGATGTAACAATTACAAATCTATGCACTTATCAGCTGGGACTCCAAATTCGTGAAGCAAAAACTTACAGAAATGCAGTTCAATAATAACAGCTGGAGACTTCAACAGACAGAAAACCAGTGAGGTTAACAGAAGACTTGCGCATCATGTACCAACTAGGGCCTACAGACTTCCACAGAGCACCCACCCAGCACCAGGATGCACGCTCACACAAAGTTGAGACTTCTCTGGGACAGACATTGGTATGCCAACCCATGAAACAGAAAAGAACTGAAATCATACAAAGTATATTCTCTAAATAAAGTAAAATCAGAAATCAGTAATATGAAAATTTCCTACATAAGTAGAAAATAAACAATATATTCCTAAATAACTAATGGATCAAAAGAGAATCACATGGGAAATTAGTGTATATTTTTACATGAATGTAAATAAAATGCATAACATCAAATCTTAAAAAAACATGTACATGAATATTTGTCACAGCTCTAGTCACAATGTGATCAAAAGGTGAAAACAGCTTAAATATCATGTATCTGATAAGTGGATAAAAGAATGTAGTATATTTATATAATGGAATATTTTTCAGTCATAAAAGGGAATAAATACAACTCATGCTACAACATGGATGAACCTTGAAAATTTGGTGACAGAGTAAGACAGAAAAATCCACATATTATGATTTCATCTATATAAAATACGCAGAGTAGGTAAATCCGAGACAGAAAATAAATGAGTGGCTGTCAGGGGCAACAGATGGGGAGAAGGGGAACAACTGCTATGACAAGAGGGTTTCCACTGGAGGTGATGAAAAGATAAGAGACACAGACAGTGACGATGGCTGCACACCTCTGTGAGTACGCTTAATGCTGCTGAATCATACACTTTAAAATAGTTTAGTCAATGTTATGTGTAGTTTATTACTATAAAAACAATATTCTAGGAAAGATAATGTGAAGAAGATATATTAAAATGATATTCTGAATCTAAAAAGAAAGCAGCATGACTTCAGAATAGTGAAATGTAAAAACTGCCAACACACAATTATGTTTCATACTTGTATGTGAGGCCAAGAGGCCTCAAGCGTGGGCTCGTCCTCTTCCGGATCAAAATCTGGATTATCACTTGGAGGAAGAATTCGGAAGATGTTGGCACTGATCTGTAAAGAAGAGTAAATTTAGACTGACATTCTTTGTCGTACAACTGAATTTAACAATGTAAAACATTTTAAAGATTACTTTAAGAAAAATGTTACTTTTGTGGCTGTAAATTTACTTCAAAACCTACAAATTTCTTCAAGATGTGAAGGAGACAGGGTTTCTCTTTTTTTCTACCCAGTAACTCTGACTTCCTTAGACCCCAGCTACTGAAGATTACAGGTCAGCTCTACAGTTCTTTCTTAAATTACCAGTTATTCTTTCCAAGTTTGCTTAAAATGAGTGAAAGGAAGAGAGAGAATTTGGAGTGAAAAAGAGCAAAATTACTAATTTCACTTGATTTGATTCTTTTCATGTTTTCACAATTGTTCCCGTATTCTAATGGAACCATATTCTATAGTTGTAACACAAAAAGTTTGGTAAAATATCTGCATTGTAATATATACATACCAAACTTAGGGAGGAGAGAGTGGAACAGAATGCTTTCACTATTATTACATTGCATTTCATCTACTCTGAGACTTCAAAAACACATTAATCTCTCTGAAATCCGAATTTGAGATTCTTCATTGCAGACTCAATGAAATGTGGTATTTATAATTTCATTCTTTACATCGTCAGTCATCTAATCATCTAACTCGTTGTCATCTAACTCTGTACCAAGATAATCATATATCCTTTTTCTCCAACAAAGAATAGACTGTGGTCCCAACCCACAATTCTTTTGATAATAATGAATCCTAACGAAATTGTTTAGTAAACATTTAAGGCAAACTACTGAGGGACTGATCACTTAAGATAAAGTATCCCAGGGATAAGACAAACAATGTTTGTATAAACAAGATTCCAACTTATCTTGGGAGGTAGTATCAATGATAGATAAACGACTGCAAATAGCATTACTGCAACCTCGAGACTCAGAAAATAACCGAGAAGTCTATCAAAGCCAGCGCTTAAGGGCAATACAGTTTGATGGACACCAATTTCGGTAAAAGTCATAGAAAGAATTTGAAAAAAGAAATGTACCCCATAATTGTCAGTAGTAAAAGAAAAAGCTGGCCGGGGATTTAGCTCAGTGGTTCCGCCACCTGCCTCGCAAGCGCAAGGACCCGAGTTCGATCCCCGGTACCAAAAAAAAAAAGAAAAAAGAAAAAAAAGAAAAAGTTAACCTTGTAGCCGTGAATAAAATTATCTATACATAACATATTCAGAAGATCTTTTTAAAAGCCTAAGTGGGTAAGATGGCTAAACCCATATCTAAAGTATCCAAAAATTTAAAAAACAAAAAATACACATATACACGTAACTTTTCACTTGAGCAAATAAACTAAATCCCAGAATTTATTTTTTTTTGCTTGTCTTTTTTTTTTTTTTTTTTGGTACCGGGGATCGAACTCTGGACCTTGACCTTGCGAGGCAGGCACCAGAACCACTGAGCTAAATCCCCAGCCCTCCAGAATTTATTAATACATATGGAGTAATATGACTGAAATATTTCAGTACTTTTGATATCTATGGACAATTTATAAAGATTAAAAATAAAATATCTACCCTTGGATCTTCAAAATTCCTGAAACCATTTGAAATCAGTAACAGTAGAAAATACTGTTTTTACCTTTGAATTTTTATTTTTAAATAGAAGTCCATCAAATATTTGAGATTCATATTCTCAAACTTAGCACCTTATTAGTATTTGTGGAGTATAGGAAGCTAAATTTATTTTGATTAATGTTCTATCTATAGTTTGTCTTTAAAAACTTTTAAGGATTTCTTTAAAAAATATCCAAAATTTCCTAAATCCTTTGGACAGATCTTCTAGTGTGATGAAAGAAAATCTAACTAGTTTGTTAGCATAAAATTTATCTTTTCTAATTAAGCATTTTGCTCATCTCCCAGAACACATGGAAGGGGAAAGAGGGAAAGAAATAAAAAGCATCTATTCATTATACTTACTATTACTTTCTATTTTCTGGGATAATTTTAAATTACGTACCTAACAGCTCAAATTATTCCACCTAAATTTCTGTATTTTATTAGTATGTAACAAAATACAGAAATACAAATGTTAAACAAATTTCTACTGTTTGATGAAGAATGAGGACAAATTACTAATAAACAGCCTCTTAAGCATCCTTATGTCAATCAGTTGGCAGATTTTTCACATTAGGTATTTATTTATACAGGTTGAGTGTCCCTCATCCAAACTGCATGGAACAGTAAGTATTTTGGACTTTGAACTATTTGTATATACTAATGAATATTTGGGGAATGGGGGCCAAGTTTAAAAACAAAATTCATTTATGTTTCATATATTTCTTATACACATAGTCTGAAGATAATTTTATACAATATTTTTAGTGTACCTGTTTTGACTTCAACCTGTCACATGAGGTGAGGTAAGAAATTTTCTGCCTCTGGAGTTTTGTCAGTGCTCAAAAAAATTTGCATTCTAGATTTTGAATTTTTGGACTAGGGTGCACTATATGGAGCATTACTTAACTTTTTAATGGTCCTAAGTTTTAATTCAAGTGTTATAATCTACAAATACATTAACATGTCCTAAATAGGATTTCTTTTAAACCTGACTCCCTTACCCACTGCTTAAATATGGAGCTGCTTGAGTTTTTCACTGGTCTCCTCCCCCTTCACAAGCTCTCTCAGTGAGTACTGACCCCTATAACATTATATACCAGCCTGCATAATTCCGGGCCTATCTTTCCCCTGGGCTCCAGAACTGAATATATGGCAGCCCCCAGCCACTCTGGCTACTGAATTCTCAAACTCCTATAAGCAATGACAGTACCTTGTCGGTAAAATGGATAGAAAATCTTTCAAAGGAATTTTTTTTTTTGGTACCAGGGATCAAACTCCAGTCCTTGTGCCTCCAGTCAAGGCAGGCAACGGAACCACTGAGCTAAATCCCCAGCCCCAAAGTGATACTATAACATTGCTATTTTTCTTTCTTTCTTTTTTTTTTCGTACTGGGGATCAAACTCCGGTCCTTGCACTTGCACAGCAGGCAGCGAAACCACTGAGCTAAATCCCCGGCCCCTTTCAAAGGAATTTTAAAAATGCATTCTTTGGGATGTATTCATCATTGTACACTTATCAAAAATCAGTTTCAGTTTATAATTATACCTCAGATCTTAGAATTTATATAAATCTGAGGAACGTAAGTCTAGAGGCTTACCATTTTTACTATATCAGAATACGCTGATTCAACAATTACACCACGATTAGTTGAAACATACTCAACCAGTTCATTCAGCGTTGCTCTTTTAATCTCTTTGCTCTTCAAGTCTGAAACAGAGTCCATGAAATCAAACAGTACACAACACTGCTGTAACTTCTGGCAGAAAAGCTCTTGTTGTTCATTTGAAGTGGCATCTATAAATAAAAATAGAGAAAAACAGAAATAACTAATTCAAAAGTTATAATTAATTAATATATTATAATATATTAATGTATCACAAATCATTATTAATTATAAATTATATTATATTATTAATGTATATTAAAGGTATATTAATTTTGTATAAGTTACTCATATACATAAAACCTCTCAGAAACCTACTGATAAATTCACCCATCTAATCCTAATCTAGGGATTTATTCTGGACTCTTCTCATTACACTCAATCATGAAATATTATTGATCCTGTTTAACGTATCTGGGATCTATCCTTTTCTTATCATTTCCACAGTCATTTTAGACACTCATCATCCCTCATCTAGACTATAATAATGACATCCTAATTGTTACTCTTGCCTGATCTCAACCACTCTCAATCCTGATTTATCTTCCAAGCTACTGAAAAGGCTAAAATCTTACTAAAATGAGAATCAGTATGATCATACTCAACACTTTTCAATGGTCCTAAATAATTAAGAGAATGAAGTTCAAAGTCCTCTGGACTGCATACCAAGTGTAACTACATACTATCAAGAGTCATCTCTTAATACTTTCCAGCAGCTTCTTCACTCTTGGTAAACCAATTTTCTGAAGATACTACATTGTTTTCTCTGCCTGGAATGCCCTTCTCCCCACAACCCATCCTGGGAACTCTACCTATTTTTAAATTTCAGTGTGTTCCTTTTCAGAAGCTTTCCTTACAGCACTGAAGCTAAACTGGTTGGTTAATCTACTTTTACTGAAAAGTATTTTAGACGCATATCTATTTTACAATATATATTGTGCTTTATGGCAATTACATCTTACATATCTAGCAGGCCTAGACTCTGAAGCTCCTAAAGCAAGAACCAAGATTATTTATCTTTCTCTCCTCTCCCTTCCTAGTATCTATCACAGTGCCTCCTACGTAATAAGCACTCAATAAATGTTTATTGTTTTACTACCGAAATATGAGCATATTATATTAATTTGATTCTAACAAATATATGACTTTTTTGTTTCCAACATTCAAAAAATAACAATTTAAATTCTGAACCTTCAGGGCCGGGGATTTAGCTCAGTGGTTCCACAGCCTGCCCCGCAAGCACAAGGATCCGAGTTTGATCCCCGGTACAAAAAAAAAAAAATTCTGAACCTTCAAATTTATAAACAAAGGCCTTCAATTAGCTTAATTACCTAAGTTTCTTACTACACTACTGAGATTAGGTATTACAGAATAGAAACAATCTCTTCCTATCTAACCCTTCTGATAAGTATACAATCTCTATTGGGCAGTCTGTTGAGCTACAGCACAACAGTAATAAAATACAGCACTGTCACTGACATTCCTCCATGACAAAGATAACTTGGTTTGTTTTTATTTTTTTATTTTCATACATGCGTATAACATTTTGATCATAGCCATCCTGCCATTTCCTTTCCTTACACTGGCTTCCCTACTTCTTCCCTTCCACTTGTCTAATAATAGTATCCTCTAAGTGTTTTATATGTATTAATTTAGTTAACTTTTACAACCTTTTGAAACAGGCTGTGAAGATTAGAGATGATTTCCTATCCTCAAGAGATTAAAGGCAGATTGGGAAGGGAAGATGAAAACATAAAGATAATGTTATCAAGCAAAATGCAAAAGATATTGCCAATTAACATATATATGATGTATATGTGTCTATTCTCTACACAATCTGGAATCAAAAACATTTTTGAGTACTTACAAGAATTTGAAATCAAATCAGAATTAGTGAAAAGCAGAAAAGTGAGAGTTATTACAAAGTATCTAATTGCTATACTTAAGCGGGGAGGGGAAAGGGAGGAAGGAGAAAGGAGGAAAGAAAAATAAAGAAAAAGTATGTCTTTATATTCCAAAGTGTGAGTTGCAAATGACTGGTGGGTAGCAAAACCATTTCAGTGGGTCAGGACAAGTTTAAAAGAAACAAACCAGAGTGTATTACATGTATGGTATTATTTCATTGAACTGAACATGGGTATACAGTTATGAAGTAAGAGTGTGTCACACTATAGTTTGTAGCCAAAAAAAGAAAAAAAAGTTTGAAAGCCACTGCTCTACAATATGTAAAACACTACAAGATTCAGGGCTGGGGGTATACAGTACAGTGGTAGAATACTTGCCTAGCATGTGTAAAGGCCCTGGGTTCTATCCCCAGCACCACAAATAAAAAAAAAATACAGTACTACAAGATCTCATACTATATAGTGTGCCTAAGATCATAAAACAAATTTGTAATAAAGCTGGGACTCAAACCACCTAAATGCAAGAATAATAATATTATCTTTCAAATAGCAAATGTTCCTTGAAAAGCTATCTGCACTGCGCATATTAGTTAAAAATGACCCTTTTGTTTATCATTTCCCTTTCCCGATAAAATGACAGTTGACAAGAAAAAAAAAAAGACATAAACCTATAGTAACAAAGAGAATAGAAAAAGCCCTTAGGCAAAGATTTCAACAAATTTCTGGGAAACTCACAGAAGTAACAGAGAAAACCAAGACAAATGTAGTCACTTGCTAAAATAAACAGAAAAGGGATTACAGAAAAAGGGCCTAACTAGATTAGTTCAAGACTAAGAAATATCTAGTGAAACAGAGGAAGGGATTAAGACATGAGCTGAAATACACGGATTAAATAAAAGTCTCCATGTACTCAACAGTTACTTATGTTCTGGAAAAAATAATAGGCTTCTGGAAAAAATAATAGGCTTCTCTCTTTAAACCAAAGAGTCCTAGAGAAAGATTGATATGTTCTAGCTTTAAACTAGTTACATGCCCAATTACTCTAAGTAATACCAGTCATTCCAACATCAAAAATGATTTTCTGTTCACTTGTACATAGTAATGGAAAAAAATGATCAACACATATTCAAGGAAAGCCTGTAACAAAAATAAATAAACAAAAATTGATCCAAAGGGACAATTTAGCACATCACTGTGAAAATTCAGATATCCAGGAGAAAAGACTAACTGTTCTTGCTTCAATCTAACTCAGTTATTCCCCAGACCTTACTTTTCTGGGTCAAGTTCCCAATTCCTAGATTCCTACATGACTTATAGGTCATAAAAGTGAAGAACATGACTTCCAAAGTTGGTCTCCACATGGAAAGATCAAGTCACAAAGTCCTCAAAGGTCACAGAATAGCAGAAAAACAATGAAACTTATATAGCTGACTGTGCAGTAGTCTCCTTTTATCACTGTTTTTGCTGAGATTTTACTGCAGTCACTGAGATCCAAAAATATTAGATGGAAAATTCAAAAAATAAACAATTCAAAAATTTTAAGTTGCTCATTGTTCTTTTTCTTTTTGGTACTGGGGATCAACTCAGGACCTTGTGCTTGTGAGGCAGGCGGCAGCAACACCACTGAGCTAAATCCCTGGCCCCAGCTGCTCACTGTTCTTACTGTGATGACATCTCATTCAGTGACTGTTTTTTTTTTTTTTTGGTACTGGGGATCGAACTCGGGTCCTTGCGCTTGTGCAGCAGGCGGCGAAACCACTGAGCTAAATTCCTGGCCCTGTGATGACATCTCATGTTGAGATGTGAATCAACCCTTTCTCTAGGGTATCTACAGTGTGTGTGCTACCTGCCTATAATCATTTAGCGCCCAGCCATCTTGGTTATCAGATTGTAAGCTACTGCAGTGCTTAATTTCAGTAATACTTCATAACAACAGCAAAGGACAGAAGTATTGAGGCTGACAATTCAGGCATGCCAAAGAGATGCTATAAGTGCTTCCTTAAGTGAAAATAAGTAGGTCCTCAACTTAAGAAAAAAAAAATCATATCCTGAAATCGCTAAGATCTACAGTAAGAAAAAAATCTACTCATGAAATTGTGAAAGGAAAAGAAATTTGTGCTAGTTTTGCTGTTGTACCTCAAACTGTAAAAGTTATGGCCACAGTGTTGGTAAGTGCTTATTTAAGATAGAGAAGGCATTAAATTTGTAGATGGAAGATATGAACAGAAGATGTATTCCCATTGATGGCAATGTGCTGCACTAAAAAAGCACTGTGACTAATTTATAAATTAAGCTTTGTAATAGGTATATAGGGAAAAAAGCATAGTATATATAGGGTCTGGTACTACCCACAGTTTCAGGCATCTACCTGGGGGGTCTTGAAACATCCTCCCCAAGGGTAAGGGAGGTCTGCTACATAGCCTAGTTGTCTCAGTTGCTTTTCTTGCTGCCAAGACAAAATACTAGAACCCCAAAGTTAACGGAAAAAAGGTTTATTCCAGCTTACAGTCTGTAGAGATTTCAGTCCATTGCTGGCTGGCTTCAAGGTAGGGTGGCAGAGCAGAGGGATATCACAGAGGAGAAACAGATCATGACATGGCAGGCAGAAGGCAGCGAGCAGCAAGCAACAAGCAGCCAGCAGCCAGCAGCCAGTAGCCAGTAGCCAGCCACCAGCCTGCCTTTCCCTTTATCCTACCCAGGCTACCAGCTCTTTGGGTGACCCAGAACTATACAAATGTCAACCAGTGACTAATTTAGTACCACACACCCTTAATCCAAGTATCATATGCCCTAGTTCCAGTCAGCTCCAAAAAACCCGACCTATAAGGCTTTGAGGGGACCTCTAGATACAAGTCCTAACACTGGTTGATTACACACTGACTCACATGATAGTAGCATACTTTGCAAGAATATTCTGAAGTAAATTAGAAGCTTTAGAAAAATCCTGCAAAGAAATTTTACACTGCCATTTTCTGATGTTAGTTTATGAACCCTAATGAAGAAGAATACCACTAAATTAAGAGGCCTTTAAGACAAGTTTGTTTCCCCATCCCTCACATTGTGTAAGTTAAATATGACTACAGAAATGTCATAGAAAATGACAACTTATTCTCAGCCACATACTGGTTCATTCTCAATTGAGATAAGCCAGTTTTTCCTGGTGTTCATGATGAATGTTCAGCATCTGAGTCTATTCTGCCTCGTAGACTTGGATAAACTTTTTAATCAGATTTAATATAAATTAGCCAAGCTCATAAGACAATACTGACTTACTAATTTTAGAAATTATTCTATGTACTATATTAAGATATTCTAATTATATGTTCCTATAGGTGGACCTATAGGAGAAGTCAAATCATTATCAGAATGGTGCTTGGTGTATGTATTTTCTATTGTTTAACACAAATTACCTTTAAGATTCAGAGGCTTAATAATCACTATCTCATTTTCTTTGGGTCAAGGATTCAGACAGGACACAGCATGGACAGCCTATCTCAGTTCCATGATGTCTAGACCAAACTAAAAATTCAGAAAGCCAGGGGCTTTAATACTATGAAGTCTAAATTATTCATATGTCTGGCAGCAGGTTCTGGTTTTTGACTCAAGGATTTGGTGAGGATAATACCAAAACCTCAACATGTGACTTCTCTATGTGATCTAACCTTCCTCATAATATGGTCACTGGGTTTCAAGGGCAAGAAAGCTAAGAGGTCTAAAAAAGACAAGTCAAAACTTTTATGAAGAAAATTATAAAAACTTCATGAAATAAGGACATATATAGAGATATACCATATTCATAGATGAGAAGAATAAACATCATCCCCAATCAATGTAAAGAATAAAATCTGGATCTAATTCTCAACATGCTGTTCTGATGGTATCAAAGAATTGTTCTTAAAAATTCACTTGGAAAAATAAATACCCAAGAATAGCCTAGATGACTTTAAAGAAGATAAAGAAACAGTCATTTTACCATATTAAGTAATTAAAACTAGGTGGTGTTGTACAAGAATAGGCAAAAAAGACTATGGGGGTGGGGGGTGGGGGGTAAGGTACTCAGAAATAAACCAGTGTACATATACAAAAGATTATTATGAAACAGAGTTTTTTAAAAAAGGAGAAAAAATTTTTAAATTCAACAAAATATGCTGCCTACTCATATAAAAAAATTAGATCTCACACACACACACACACACACACACACACACACACAAATTAATTTCCAGAGAACTGAAAAACTAAATGTGAAGAGGAAAACTGTAAACCATTTAGTTTTATAACCAACAGAGGATGATATTCAGCATATACAAAAGAACACCTTAGAGATCAATAAGAAAAAAAGCAAATAAAATCTATAGGAAAAACGTTCCTGATACACAAATGACCAATAAAGATACGAAAATACATTCAAGCACACTGGTAAGGAGGGAGATGTAAATATGCAGAAACTGTATATATATAAATCTATGCATAAAATGTCATACATCATTCTATATCTATAGGGTGGAGAAGACAAAAGAGTTTGAATAAGACTTCTTCTAGGACTAGACTTCCCACTGTAAACTACTAAAAACTGGACAAAATAAGAATCAACTGTTCTCAAATAGTGGAAAACAGGAAGTTGAGGATTATAATCCCCAAGAGAAGAGAAAAAGAGCGAGCCCCACAATCACACTCCTTATCTATCTGGTAGCACTTTCCATACAGAGTGCACAGGTAAGAGAAGCCCCAAAAGGGCAAGCACCTTTAATGAGCTAAACAGACAGAAATCAGAGCTACTGAGACAACTGGGATTTGCAAAGAAAAGTATTAAACCAAAGGGAACTGAGATTGGAGATTAGGGTGTGGAAAAACTGGCTGGGGTAGGTGTGACCTGTTAATTACAAAATCCCAGGACACATGCATAGAATTATCCCCAAAGCCTTGGACGTGGATGTCTCAGGAGAACTCAAGCAAGTTTCCAATAGGATGCCTGGACCTGACAGCCTGAGGAGTGGATGATACAAAACGGATGGCCCACACTGAGTTTCTGCCACTCTGTTCGCTCTTCTAGGGTGGCCCACCCTCAGGCTGTAGGGTGTACAGTACTTCTTTTCCTATTTTTACTTGGCCCAAACTTACTCTGCAGAGCCTGCTTCTTTTCCTACTTTTATCTTTTTTTTTTTTTTTTTTGGTACTGAGGATCAAACTCAGGACCTTGCCCTTGCAGAGCAGGCGGTTGAACCACTGAGATAAATCCCCGGCTTCTTTTCCTACTTTTAATAAATCTTGCAGTCGTTTGCACTTGTCTTGACCAATTCTTTACTCAGACAGAAGAACCTAGAAACGACCCTCAGAAGGAGACTCCAGCACCCCAAAACCTGGTAACAGAACTGTACAGAAAAGGAACTTTTAGTCTATATTAAACTGATATGATTTTTCTCTTTTATTCTAGTCATGTAGCCACTCGTTTTTTAATGTAAAATAGCCTTGCACTCCTGGCATAAATCACATAATGATCATGATACAGTATCATCCTATTTATATATTTTAGTATTCAATGCTATTAGTTTATATAAGATTTTAAAATCTACATTCATAAAGAACATGCCTGTAATTTTCTTTACTATTAATGTTCTTGTCAGGTTTTTACTTATGATTCAATCAAATAAACATATTAAGTATTCCAATCTTTTCTTCTTGTGTCAGTTTTAGAATGTTGCTTATTTCAAAGAATTTTCCAATTTCTTCTTAAGATTTAGAATTTATTTGCATGATTATGTACTTGAAAGCTGTGAATTTCTAGGTTAGGGTAAGGTACTAATAATTATTACTAGAAAATAAGTTAAAACTATAGTCCAGAGAGACAGAGAGAAAAACTTCCAGCAAGATAGGGAAAGGAGTTCCACAGACTTGCTCCCCAGGGAAACTATGTTAAAAGCAACCATTTAAAGCCTCCGGAAATAGTCCCAAGGGCAAATCACAAATGAGGAAATATCTATATAAGAGAATCTATGAAAATCTAGAAACAGTGAGAGTCAGTGATATCTGAAGCAAAACAGATATTTCATTTCCCCTTCCCTTAGCTAGGCAGGTTACACGTCTAAGAGGTAGACCAAGAACACAGGGATACCTCTCCTTCCAGCTCCCTGACAGTTTCCTTCAAAGTGAGAAGCAGATTCTGGCATTTCTCATCCTATCCATAGCTACCTGTTGCTGAGGCCAATAAAGTTCTAGACAAGGGCAATTAAGAGGTGAGATTTCCCCTTCTTAAGTAGGTTTCCACATGTGAGACAGAAGTGGCAACACTGCTGAGAATTGTGGGGCCTCAATTACTCTAGCCCTGGAAAGCCCAAAAGACCTCAAACTACTGTCCATCTTTCTTCCCTGGCCCCCATAAACACCTCTTCAGCTTTTCCTACAGGAAATGAACTTTATTTGCAACAAAGCACAAAACAGTTCAAGTCTAAAGATGTCTCAAAAACAGCAAAGATCACAGTGAAAGAGAATGAGATTTCTAGATTCAGAAAGGATACAGGCTGAACTATAGGCCAACTAGATGGAGATGCAGGAAAAGCAGCAGCTTGCAGGAGCCCTCTGGTGTCAGAATGAAATCAAATATTGACCTTAGGAGCTACTCCTTCAAAGCCTAATTTGATTGGCTTAGTCAGTAGAACAAGCTGTGCCCCCAGAGCACTGCTGAAAACAACTGAGTGTCAGCTGGAGGACAGTAGAACTTAACACTGGGAGTATAGTCAGAAAAAGACAAAGAACCCTGCCAAACCACTGTCATCCCAGGGGGACTGCGGGCATAACCAAAGCTTTGCCTCTGAGAATCAACATCAGATACAAAGAAGCTTTACCCTGTCACTGAACAAATAAGTGACAAAAATAAGCCTCAAAGGGTACAATCAGTATCCAACATTGCTACAATACATTACTTAACATTTCTAGTTTATAAGCTATATACAATAATATAAGAAAAGTACAGTATGGCCCATAGACCAGAAAGGTGGGGGGCAGCGAAAACTGCCTCTGAGAGTGATCAAATGTTGGATTTAACAGAATATGACTTCAAGGTAGCCATTATAGGTATGTCCAAAGAACGAAACAAACAAACAAACAAAAAAAGCCCATCACTCAAGAAGTAAAGAAAATTATGATGACAGTGTTACATCAAATACAGGATATCAATAAAGGGATTTTACACACAAAAAAACAATAAAGTGCAGTATACAACAGAATATTCTACCATAAAAAGGAATGAAGTACTGACATGCTACAACATGATGAGCCTTAAATATAAAATATTTTGAATATGAAATATTCAGAACAGGGAAACTATAGAGACAGAAGGTAGATTCGTGGTTGCTTAAAGCTGGGGGAGGGGGGAAGTGAGGTACTCTACTGGGGACTCCCAGAGGATGATAGCTGAAAGATATAGGATTTCTTTGTAAGGTGATGAAAATATTCTAAAATTGACTGCAGTAGTTGCACACATCTATGAATATACTAATAGCTACTAAATTATATAGTTTAAAGGGTAGACTGTATGGTATGAGAATTACATCTCAATAAAACTTTAAGAAATGTAGTCCAGTCCTATTCTCAAAAATACTTTCATATCAAATACCCAAGACATTACTGAAAGACAATAAAATTAAAGATCACTTGTTTTTTTTTGTTTTTTGGGGGTACCAGGGATCGAACTTGGGACCTTGTGCTTGCGAGGCAGGTGGCGTAAAAATCACTTGTAATGCCACTGACCAACATTCACATAAATTTCACTCTACCACAAATGTGTACAGAACACATTTAAATCCCATTTTGTCTTTATGCTATCCATAATTTATACTGTTAGATAAAATTTTGAAACATGTAAATGAGAACACCCAAACCAACACATAAAATGAAAAAGAAGTAATAATATTTTATTAATATGGCTACATAGGGTTAGTTTCAAGAACATTTCACTGAATGAAAAAATTTTAGTAAAGATAATTTGCAGTTTTTTCCTAATGTGGTTGTGCTGATATTATCTCAAATCCATTTTACCAGAAAATGTAGTCTATATTTATATCTCTGAATATTTTAAATACAAGTAGAAGGACACTGAAATTTTACTATCATAGACTTCCTCTTCTTACCCATCTTCATTAAAGTCAATGTGATAAGTTAAAACTTTTTAGGGTGGGGCTGGGGATTTAGTTCAGTGGTTCTCCCATCTGCCAAGGTTCCGAGTTTTATCCCCAGTACCAAAAAAAAAAAACAAACTTCTTAGGGATATCAAGTTATTCAAGTTGTTCATTTGTTAATTCTCTACATTTAAGGATAAATACTTGAAATAGCAGGTATCTTCATTTGTAACAAAAACAGTTTAATAGGTATGATTTTCCTTAAAGGAAAAAGGTATTATAACCCCAACTACTGTTGCTCATGTATTTGAAATCGAAAGTAAGAACTCATATAGGATTCATGCTACAAATTATAGAACAAGCACTGTATCATAGCAACCCAGCAATACCACTACAGTGACATGCTGAGGATGCAATCCAAGATTCTAATTTAAGAAACTGGCACAGAATATAGGACATGCAGTTTTTTTTGGCAATACCCTTACATTAATAACTAAGAGTCTAAAATCAGCTTTTATTTGAAACTTTAGAGATCAGGCCATTATAAAGTCATAATGGAAATGTTTATTAACAAATGACTCACAGCACTGTGACTAAGACTTAGTGAAGGTTCTGTGATTTCATTAAATTTGAAAATGGTGAAAAAAACTGCAAATATCACATTTTAGAAAATCTGAATACATGCATACTATCAGTTTGATAATTCTAATATACAAATGTGTATTATTTCAAGAAAACACCTAAAGTACTACCTAAAACTTTAAAAAGTATAAATATTTCCATGCTTTAACCAATTATCAAATATAAGTATATCGATAACTATCACATTATAGAAAAGTTAAAATTTACTGATCAATTTTTACTTCAAAAAATGAACTTATGTTACCTTTTTATTAAACAACCACTTCTGAGAAAGCAGAAAGAAAAAGGATGAGGATGAGCTAATAGGGTATGTTACAGAGATTCCTGAGGGTGTGGAACCTTGGACTTCAGGAAGCAGAACACTGATAACAGTCTCCTAGGAGAGTATATGGAAAGCTTGTGTCACTTAATTCCGCTTGGATATAAAACCTGCTATCTGTTAAATAAAACAAGTGCTCAGAAATATCTGTGTTTCTCATTTGGGACTTTTCAGGAACAAGAAATAGTAAAAGGACCGCTCTAGACAGAATGGAGGGCTACAGCTACTTTTTGTTGGAGGGTTGTGATAAGGTTCTATCTTGTAGGTACTGCTCCCTATAACTCCTAAGAAATACCTTCTACTATTGTTTTAAGAAAAAATATAACTTTAACAAGATGTTCAAGTCTCTACAGCAAGACCTAAGCTCTACAGATACCCCACTTTCAATAGATGGGCTCTGGGGTAGCAATTGGGGATGGAAATCTAAGAACCCTGAAATTACATACGATATATTACATGTATTTTCTGAGAAGATGGTGGTTTTTTGGTTTGTTTGTTTTGGTACCGGGGATTGAACTCGGGACCTCGCACTTGAGAGGCAGGCGGTGGAATCACTGAGCTAAATCCCCGGCCCAAGATGGTGTATTCTTTTAATTGAGTTTCCCAAGAAATCTACATATAACCTCCCTTTAATTAAATACTAGTATCCTTAGACGTTATTTCTTCTCCTTTTAATATAATGAATTTATTACCAATATTTCAAATGAGTTGATTCAGTTATTTCTAGAAATAAAATGTTTATTCAGAAACAATCCGGCTTTAATTTTTCTTTCAAAAATTATACCAACTTATAATACTCTATAAAGTGAAAACAACAGACTACAGAACAATATATAGTACATTGTATAAGCCTATTAACAGAAAAACTTGACAAGACAGTCAAAAATTTGAGGTTTCCTCTGAATAGGAATTTTTATTTTATTTTATTTTTATTTTTTGAATAGGAATTTTTATTTTCTACCTTTGTAATGTAATCCCTTTGAGTTGTTTTAACAGTCTGTACGTTTTTACAAAAATAATAAAACCATTATAAAATAGTGTAGTTAAGAATGACATTTCTTACTGCATATTCTTTAAATGAGTTTATTTTAGAAAACCATGAAAACTGAGACTCACTTATGACTCACAGAAAGTATTGTATCTGAAAATAGTCATTCTTATTCCATATATGCTACTTCTCTTGATCTTAAAAAACAAGTAGTTCTCAAAATATAATAGGTAATGTGAAATAGGAAGGGGCAAAGGGGAAGGAAGTGGGAGGGATAGGGGAAAGGATAGAAAGGAATGGGATTAATACGAGAAAATGGAAAAACAGGAACAAAATCTTTGTAAATAGGGAGGAATGGAGGGGTTGAAGGGAGGACTGGGCAACGGTGAAAAATAAGAACCAAGAGAGATTATGTAAAGGTGCAAATTTCCAATGATGAGTGTCATTATATTGTATACCTAAAATGTATCAATGGTTAGAATGAATAATCGATAATGCAAATTAGGAAGAAAAGGTCTAAAGGGGTAGGGGTAGTGGGAGGGGCAGGGGAAAGGAAAGAAGGGAAAGGAAAAATGCTGAGAAATGGAAAAAATGGAAATAAAGTCTTTAAATGGGGAAGGGTAGAGGGGGTGAAGGGAGGGCTAGGAATGGGGAAAAAATAAGAACCAAGATGCATTATGTAAAGGTACAAATCCCAATGAGAAATGTAATTGTGTTGTATACTTAAAATGTACCGATAAAAGAATTTAACAACAACAACAAAAAGTATTATGTGTAGGATCATCTAGGTGATCCAAATTAAAAACAGATTGGGCTGGGGATTTAGCTCAGTGGGTTTGCCACCTGCCTTGCAAGTGCAAGGACTCGTGTTCAATCTCTGGTACCAAAAAAAAAAAAACCAGATTATCCAAATAAATAAAGTATAAAACCATCTCCCAGATTACCTGGTAGCTAGGTAAAAGCTGGGTTACAGTCACACCTTAAAAGCAGTTAGTTCATTGCTATACCTGTTATTTAGTTTCATTTTGGATTCAGGCTGTTTGGTTCACTTTTTCAGAAGCATTTGGAAAGCTACTTAAGGAGATGACATACAATCGTCTAATTTCAATTATCTGGAAGTTTTAGCAGAATAAAATCAGTAAAGGAATACAGTGCTACCTCGGTTCACATACTTAACTTTCTACGACTCTGGTCGCAAACTGAATCGGAAGAGAAGCAACTAATCAAATTCAATGGTTAGATTCAATGTTATTGCTCTTTTTTTTTTTGGTACCAGATATCGAACTCGGGACCTTACGCTTGCGAGGCAGATGGTGGAACCACTAAGCTAAATCCCCGGCGCGGTTAGATTCAGTGTTGACCTTATGGGGAAATTTGATTTGTTTCTCATCCAATTCAGTTTGCGACCAGAATCGTGGAAAAAATTAAATTCATGAACTGAGGTACTATAATAAATTAGCCCAATAAGCTTTTATATACAAGTCTCCCATATCTTGATCCAATTTATTTTCCTTTCTCAAATAAAGAAAAACTCATTAAAAAAAAGTGCTATGCTAAATAAGGTACCTAAATTTGCTTTAGTGTAGTTAATATACATCTTCACTACAGAGAAGGAATTAATAACCAATTGAGAAGATCAAGCTGTAAATGACCTGCACAAGAATACTGTATAACCCACTAGGTTTGGGTTACCTTGCCAACAAAATGCTAAGAAGTCTGGCATATATAAATATCACTCAGTCATAAATCATTATAAAATTCTGAAATACAAATGATACAAAATGGTGTTTTCTTTAAATCAATTTAATAGCCTTAGTTTCACTATTAAATTCAATGAACAGTAAAAGAGCTCTTGACTTCCTAAATGTTGTGTAGGAAGACACAGGTTATCAAGTCTCAAAGTATTTAAGTTACACTCTCAAGGCAGAAGAAAGGCAATGAAGTGACCCTAACCTTATTCATGCACTTCTCTCACAAAGAGATTTTGTGATCTGCCTCATGCACATACGACGGACATCTTGCCACTGGGTGTATATGGAACATACTGCACTGAGAGGAGGGATAGCTTCAACTTGGCTCTGACCAAGTGGCCAATCACCCAAATTATAGACAACTTCTAATAAGCATACTTAAAAAGTCTTGGCAGGCCACTAATGTTCTATTAAATTATGCAATTAATGTTCCGAAGTCATAGAAATCACCACTCTCACGGTGATGGGCACTCTGATTCACATATCCAAAGTCTATTTGATACTTATAACTGGATTTCCAAAAGAGATGTCGAGTTTAAAGTTTCAAAAATGAAAATCTCTATTTTCCTTCTATACCTGGTTCTTTCAGTAATCATATATACTCCTATCCATCAGGTATCCACACTAAAATACACATGGGAATCATTCTTAATGCTACCTTTCCCTCTTCAACTATTCCTGACCCCAAACAATTCATTTACAAGTCCTATATCTAAGATATAATTCAAATAAATCTCTCTTCATTTCTACTGCTACTACCCTAGACTAAGCCACATCATGTCTTAACATAATACCATGTCTTAACAGTTAAAATAATCATTTAACTGATCCTCCTTCTAAAAGTTTGTTGCTATAATCCATTCTCCCTTCAACAACTATAAATACTTTCTTTTTTTAAAAAAGTACTTAAGTATAATTTTATTCTACTCTGATTCAATCCCAAATGTATACATAACATTATTTGGATAATTCAATAAGTTACAGCATTCCATGTTTTAACAATAACAAGGACATAAATGATCATTTCCTGAGTTAAAAGTGCAATGTAAAATTTAATCTGTATTGCTAATAATTTATAGCACAGAAATGTGATCAAAGTGATCATTTTCTTTATCAGGTCATAAAAAACAGCTGCTTATTTTAAAACAGTGATATAATTTCAATAATAAGGAAATTTGTAATTCATAACAAAGAATCTTTTACATATGTGTTACTTATTATGATTGTTTTTCCAGGTCAAAAATTAGTAGTAAAATAAGTTATGGTACAAAATAAAGCCAACAAGTTATCTGAACTCACGGAATATTTGATTTCATTTAAGAAACTAAAGACTGGATTGTAGTTAACCTTGTAATACATATAAAAATTTTCTCTTAAAAATTTCTAAGCAATCACAAATTTAGGTGAATAAAGGAAACTAGCTGAATAAAGGAAAATGACAGTTCATTATGCTGTAAAACTGTGGATCTCGTCTTTGGAAAAGTAAAGATCATGCAGCAACATTATTCCTTGTTCTATAAATGGCATTGGTCCACAAATGCTGAGGAGGACTCTGGATTTTTCAAAACTTCGTTTCAGAAATCCAGAAAGAAGAGCTGGTGAAATGTATCCCTGCTTGCCATTCCATTCAGATGTTGGTGCTGAGAGAGCATATTCAACATCAAATCTTTTATCCTTAAATGCTAATGTTTCCAAGTGATTTCTCCAAATTATATCATCGTCTGTTTTATGGAAGAACATCAACTTCAACTGCCTGAGACTGGGTATGTTACTCAAAGCATAATTCAGTATTTTAACCATTGGTGTGAAGCCTGTTCCAGATGCCACTAAAAAGACATCTAATTCCTGGAGTCCGGATTTTTAAAAATTGCCTTCGGGACCGCTTAACAGAAACAAAATCTCCAATCTGAAAATGATCAAGCTCTGGTGTGAGGAGTCCAGCAGGATAGATTCTGATCAAAAAGTAGATGTATTTATTGTTAGGAATATCTGGTTCTTTGAACTCTGAGAATAAGGAATAAGATACAGGTGTATATGGCTTAACTATTTCTGTACCTGTGATAGTTACCTTGAGGTAAACATGGTGCCCAACTGGCCCCTGGAGATGAGTGCTTGGTGGCAGCATCAAACAGAAAAGCTTTGTATCATGAGTGACATCTTCCTTGAAAACTAACTGGCACTTTCTGTAGTATAAACCTGTATCTTTCTTTAGAATAAGTAAATTATGCTTCTCCAGGGGATGTCCAAGGCATTTCCAAGGAATATTTCCCTTTTTTTTTAAAGGACAATCTCTATTTTTCCCACATTCTCAGCAACTCTCACAGAAAAATCTTCCTCAACCTCATGGCTTAGCCCAATATGGATAAAATACGAATAATCCTTGATAAGTGTTTCTGCTCTAAAGGAGTCATCTTGATGATCAACTATTACTGAATCTAAACTGATAACCTTTTGTTTAGTATATACGACAATGGTGACTAAAAAGTCTGTTTGGAACCAGTCATAGCTTAGAGAATTAGGACCTTCTTTGGCAAGTGTACCTGCTACTTGGGTCTTGGGAAGAATACCATTTAAGACTCTCTTTTCCGCATGATAGTCTTTTGGAAGTGCAGGTTTAACTGCCATTCTGCCAACCAGGCATTCTTTCAGCACGGATTCCTAACTGACCCAATGGTGAACCAGATCAAAAAGGTCAGTACCATCTGATCCTGCTGCTATCATTAGTTCATCTTCTCCGCCGGGATGATACTCCATATATGGACTGCCATTATAAACATACCCTCTTATACATATCCAACAGTCATCTTTTTTATTATGTTTCTTAAGTTCTTCTTCAGTTACTTCAATTAGCCTGCCTTTTAATTGTTAGGTCTTTTCCACTTTTGGTCAGTCGAATCCAATCCGTAAGACTTCTGCCTTGTTTTAAAGGTACCTTGCTACGCCCCCTGGAGGCGACGCGCTGCTGAGAACTAGGGGCCAGGAAAGGCTGAGAAGGGACGTTTAGCATCCTGGACCTCTGGTCCAGGCCTTGCCCAGGGCCCGCTGACTGACCGGCACGACCCGGCAGGACCCCCCTGGTGAGCACCTCCCTCTCAGGCTGGGGAGAGGCCAAGCCCCCGACCCTATACTTTCTTTAGGATTGCCAAACTTCCTAAAAGAGCTGTCTGTACTTACTGACTCACCTTACACAATTTCCACTCACTCTTCACTGTACAGATACCTTGTGTCAAGTCTCTCAATTCTCTGAAATGCCTGGCAAGTCAGCAATGATGCTTGAAGACTCCCAAGGCCATGGGCACTGTTCAGTTACTTGGCTTGTCCACTTCTTCAATGCTACTACTCCTCCCAGCCATTTTCCAGTTTTCAAACTACTCTCTTCCCTTGACGGCCTCACTCCCAGTCCTGCTCTCTGCCTCTTGGTTGTCTTTTCCTTTGACATTATCTAAATGTTGGTATTCCTTGGCCTCTTCTCATGCTATACATTTTCTCTAGGCAGTCACTTCAACTTATATTACTTCAAATGCCACTTACAAGCTAAAGACTCTCAAAATTATCTCTAGCATAGATCTATTTAGCTTAAGACCGAAATTATGTAACTTCCTACAATGCAGCTTCACTTCAATTTGTCACATGCACTTCAACCTGTCTCACAAAGAATCATTATTTTCTCTTCCTAAATTTGATGTCCTTTTTTCCCTTTTGGTAAACCATCATACATCTAGTTGCCCAGGTCCAAACTGCATTAATACCGATTCTTCTCTCTTACTAATGCCTGGGTGTGATACTACCCATCCCCTCTTAGACAAGGCCACCTTCACCTCTTGTCTGGATTGCCAGGCCACACCCTAACTAGTGTTACTCTCATCTCCCAACACATTCTTCACTCTACTGTTGTGCATAAATGCAGTATATGTCCACACCCATTCTTCAACATGAAGAGCTGCAACCTCTTCTCACGCCCATCTCCTGTTATACTCTACATCACATCCCTGTAAACTGCTGGCAATCACGTTAATGCAGTTCTGACCTGGGCAACAAGCTGTATTCACTCATGAGTCTACACTGAGACTCCTACCTATCTTGGCCTAATACTTCCTGGCCTTTCAGGTCTTAGTTTACCTATCACTTTCTCCAGGAAGCTTTCCTTCCCTGATCACTTCCCTTTCAGATGAAAGCTAGGCTGGGTCTCTCACACTCTACTAACATCTTATCACAACACTTATCACACTAATTGAAACTGCCTGCCTACAAGTTTGTATTCTCCACCTGCTAACTACAAGCTCCTTAATACATCTAATTTCAAAAGAAGAAGCATTCACTGTCTTCTTCAGTTTACTAAGTAAGTTTCAATCTACAATAGTTGACCTAAATTTTAAGCAGTATGGAAATGAAAGTACTAACATTTTTCAAAGCAAAGAATGCATTTAATTTCCCGGTAAGAAAATCAACTTTTTCCACTGACCATTTAAAAGAACAGGAGTATAAGGGTTTTTTAAATCAGATACACATTTCCAAAGAAATTATGTCTTGTTTTACTTATAGCTTCAACGATCTTTACCTTTAGAAAAGTCTGGCTAAAAAGTTAAATTTTAAAAATCCATCCAGTTTTGCTAATCAAAATACAGGCGTTATCAAAGTATCTCATTTTATTCACTTTTATCAAATTAAGAAGCACTGGAATTAACAATGAGTTGAAATAAACTGATTTCTGACAATAACTGTAAGTGTATCCTTTACCAGTAACTGAAACAAACACAAAACTAAACAGACAAAATAACCATTTTTGAAGCTATATTATGATTTGATATTCCTGACTGCAAGTTACAAGCCTGGTTATTAAAAAGCTCTTGTTTTCAGGGAGAAGTTTGGCTTATGTGGAGTCTGCTAGCTAACTGGAGTTTTTTTTCCAAATCATTATTTGTTCAATGTTGGTTTTGGGGATCTTTCTGAAACAAATCACATCCTCTGGTGTCTTGTTGGTGCTTGAGATGCTTTTTTAAGTTATATGGAAAAATGTTTAAGTGTTTTTCAGTTTTGTTTTGGTTGAGTTCTACTGTATTTGAATATTTTTGTAGTTTTTTTCCCCTTGCATTGTTCTTCTTTGAATGGTTTTAATTTTTTGTATGTGTGTGTGTGTGTTTGATAATGAAGTTATTTAAAAAAAACAAAACTCTTGTTTTGGGCATTTGATTTCTCCAGCCATCGTCTGCACAGTTACTCAACAATTAAGCAAAACTTGAGTGTATCTAAGAGCTAAAAATCCTGTCTTCTCCCTACTTTAAAGCAAATTTCTCCAGTGAAATGACTAGCTAGTGATTTTAGAACAGAGTGACACAAATCTCCAAAGGAGGCTACAAAGAATGACTTCTGAGGTCCCATTCAGCAATGGAAGCTCAAAGGGACAGTGGGTGCAATGAGCATTACCGATCCAGCAGGAGGAGTGTGTTCCCAAGAAATCTCTTGCCTTCAGTATCTAAATTAGAAACAGGTTCTCTGAAATACACGTGAGCCTATCATATCCAGCAAACAAACACACAAAAAATTCCAGTAGGTTTAAGAAATCTGAATCGAAATTATAGGGTTTCTAAAATTCATTACTCCCAAAAAGCCCACACAAACAAATTCCTTCAGGGAAGAGTTAAAAAAGATACAAATAAAAAATAGTCTTGAAACTGCTTATTAGTCAATTATCCTGCCCAGACAAGTAGTCCATTTTGCATAAACTCAGCCCGTCATGTAAAACTCTTTCAGCGATTAGTTTCCTTGTTACATAACATCACACTAAAAGTAATTATATATTTTAAATCTGTTCATCTCCTTCAAGGACATCCTTATATAGACTGAACCTCAAATTTTGAAGTTACTATAAACTAATTATTTGTTTATTCAATTTTAAATATACACATGTCCATGTCTGAGAATCGACCCACTAACACTTCTCTACACAAATGTTACACAATAATTATTTACTAGAAATAAATCAACAATGTAAACTATCACTCACACTAGTCACTGGAAAAATACAAGAGCAAACAATCCTTTGTTTTGAATCCACATTTACTATTTTCTATCAAAGTATTAAGAACCCAGAATTCATTTACTTTATATAAGCTTGAACCAGTTTTAGGCATAAATATACTAAGATAAATAAAACAGAAGAGACTCAATCTCTACTAGATAGCATCAAACATCAGTGCAAAAAGCAATCATTGAAGGGGTGAAGGTTGATTCAAAGTCAACCAACAGATACCGTCTTCATCAAAACAGAGCCAGGTATGGTGGTGCACTCATATCTATAATCACACTATTCAGGAGGCTGAGGCAAGAGGACCACTTCAAGTTCCGGGCCAGCCTGGACTACACAATGAGTTCAAGCCCAGCCTGAACCAGAATTTGAGATTCTGTCTTAAAAAACAAAACAAAAAACCCCCCAAAACACCAGTGATTCTAGCTAGGCCTAAACTACATACCTGTAATGCCTGCTATTTGGGAGCTGAGCCAAAAGGATTGCATGTTCAAGGTCAGCCTGGGCAATTCAGTCAAACTTGTCTCAAAGAAAAAGGGCAGGGCTCAAGGGCAGGGCCTGGGGATGTAACTCAGGGGTAGAGCCCTTGCCTAGTAAGCAAGAGGCTTTGAGTTCAATCCTCAGTATTGCCTCCCGCAAAAAAAGTTATTCTGTCTACATGACCACCTTTATTATGCTATTATGCACAGAATACTATATTTGGTACTGTGGTATAATGAGTTTTGAAAAAAACAGACATCTGCTTTCATATGCACAAAAAAATTTCCCATTTCTTTCTGGAGAGAGAACATCACTATATAACAACTGAACAACTTACCCCAAACAACAAATCAACAAATATAAGTACTATTCAAACTGGTTAACAGAAAGGCCAAAGACAAAATAGGGATATGGAATAAAAGCAGCCCTGGGTCCTCACTGCCCTATGTTTAATTAAAAAAAAACCAAAATCTGTAGTCAGAAGACTAAGACATAAAAACAAGCTGAAGAAAAATATTTCTTCATACAAAGTAAATATAAGGCATGGCCAAAACCACAACTAAGTTCAATAGTTTATTTGTTCAGTATCTTTTATTCAACATATCCAATAGTAATATTAGGTCTAGATCTTCAAGAAGCAGAATACATTTAGTGAGAAGGAATCAGTTTGACTTTCCAAAGTGGTTGTGGTTATCACCTGTTACCCTCAATAATAGGATTAGAGGGAGGCAAACCTCTACTATATGTTCTCCAATTTACTTGCCCACTTCCTCACCTCTAAAAATCAAGAGAAAAAAAAACCTGACCACTTGACCTTGAAAGATAATAGCTGGGTTTTAATTACAATAACACGCCCAAATCTAGTAGACAGAACCATCTCATCCATCATACCTAAAACTCCAAGATCTCTCAGCACTATCCCTTTCAGGAAAGCAGGGATTAGCCACTGGGGGCAGCAAAGTTAAGAGTGAAGTGTAAATACCAGGAGGTGAAGAGGGCAGGAAATGTTAATAAACTGGATAATGAGCCATGAGTATCAGAGAGAAAGGGACAAAGTCTCAATTAATGAATTCAATCAATAGATAATGCTGAACCAGTGATTCTCAACTTAACATCAGAATCCCCTGGCAGCCTTTAAAAATACATATGCCTGGATTCTACCTCCAAGCTATTAATTTATAATCTTTCCAGAGTGGGGCCCAGTATTGATATTTTTAAAGTTCCTCAAGTGTACAGCAAGTAGAACCCGAGAATATTAACCACATAAAAATAAATTCTAGTCTCTATGTAAAAATAAACATAGTCTCTATGCTCAGATGTTATAATTGAAAAAGCTAAATTTTAAAAAAAGCAAAAAGTCTATTATTTCTCAAGTGTTATTATTTTTGTTGATAAGTCTGTCTTTGAAATCCAAAGGAACAATAACTCATTACAAACTAAGTCATCTTTGTGATTTTATCAAGGGAAAAATGCTATTTTTATAGGTGAAAATGATTAAACAGAAGTTCAAAGGGGTTAAACAACTAGCCCAAAGCCACTGTGAGTCATCACCAATGCAAACCTATACTACGAATTTATAAGGACCGTGTGCTACCCCCAGAGCCACACCAGTCTGCCAAATACGTGTTCCTGCTTTATCACTTTATTCAATTAGTCGCTTCATAAAACAATCCAAAATTAAATTGAGAGGTAATGAGAGAAGATATGATCCTAAATTAGGAATTCTGAAGATGTTAGAATTAAGTACAAGTTTTTCCTTCATGTGAAGACTAGTACTAGACATCATATTTAGCAATTTCTCTAAGTACATGCTAAAAAAGTGAAAAGAAAAAATTAAGTCTTAAAAGAAAACAATCCTAAAATGTTTTATCCTTCCCCATCCCGTCCCCCATGGGAACTGAACCCAGAGCCTTCACTGAGCTACTGCATATCCCTAACAACCTCCCAACCCCCCCCATGAGATAGTCTAAGCTGATAAATTGCCCACACTAGGCTAGAACTTGTGATTCTCCTGCCTCAGCCTCCCAGAATGCTGGGATTACAGGTGTGCACCACCACATCTGGCTGGAAATATTTTTCTTAACATATTTAGATGAATCTCAGCTCTCCTTTAATCCCATCCAAAATATAAAAAGGGCTTTGAGTTTAGATGGAATGATGCTACACTTGATTTTAGCCAAAAGGCTGAGAAGTAATACATGGAATGATACTAACTTTGTTAACATTTATAAACCTTAAGAGCTGAGTAGTGTTTTGCCCTGAAAAAAATGGTAGTTATGGAACTTCAGATTTTATCAATGTTCTTGTTCCACAATTAACTCAGAAAAACACACACCATAAAACACACAAACACACACACACACACACACACACACGCACACACTTTCCCCCTAATGCTAAGCAAGGCACTTTAATCAGCAGCAGTGGTACCCAGCTTCCAAGCAAGGACCAGCAAAAAATCCAAGTGATACCCGGGAACTTTTATCTGAGGAGGACTTCAATCTAAAAACTAGTTTCAGTCTGCTCTTTGCTATTTACTGGCTGTACCCTAGGAGAAATGTGCATCTACACAATTCTACTGGTTAATTTGGTTTCTTTGGCTGGTTAAAAAAAAAAAAATTTACAGCTGCTTTTAATATTGTAAAGTCTAACTCTACCCTACCTTCATTTCTACACTCATGTTGCCTCACTTTACATAATCACATCTGAAAATGTAAATAAAACCATACTTCAAATACATTGGGAAAGTTTACTATTTAAGTATGTAATTCTATTAACAATGCTTCATTTAAAACATTTTAAATCTAGATTTCAAAATATCAAACAGAATGGGAACATTCTTTGCCTATTTTTAAGCACTTAAATTATTTCACTTAATCCCCCCAATCCTGGGGTTAGAAGGTATTATCCTCATTTTACAGATAAAGAAAACAATGCAGAAAGATTAAAAATTTACCTTTGACCCAGGACCAACCCCAGTGTCCCAACTATTTCTATCATATTGCTTCAAGTTTACGTAAAATAGGTTAACAGCAAAAATACTGAAATCATCTGACCTGAGTCCCAGTGTCAGCTGGAAACCATCCAAACAAACATAATCACAAGTTGGAAACTAAACTGTTTGAGCCTCAGCTTTCTCAGCAATAAAGTGGGAATATTAGTCTTCAAAAAAGCACTGGGATGACTCAATGAAATACAGTATTGGTAAAAATACACTGAGCCATGGACTATCACACAATAGCATCACTTAGTAGGTAGATTAGAGATATCAAAGGTCCCATGTCTTTGGTCCACTTGTCATGAGCAATACTGATTTACAATTAAAAATTTTTTTAAAGGTACAATAATTTGAAACTGATAAACTGCTAAACAAATACAAGGTACCAATTACTTTACCAAATCAATCTTCCAAAAACTTAAAATAGATTAAACAGAAAAACTTCCTACTGCGAGAAACAGATGTATTAAAAATTAAGCATCCTTATTTGTTGGTTACCAGATGAAAAGTGTAAGGTGAAAAATATTATGTAAACATAAATTTTATACAAAAAAATTACTGCAACAATGTTCCTAATTTTATCTTCTAGCATCTAGCTCTCAGAGGAGCTTATATAATTCACATACCAAAAGACAACACTTTTGGGGGGAATCTAAGCCTTTTAATATAACTTAAATAAATATAATTTAATTTAATCTTTAGGACCCATATAAGTTTGTCTTTTTAAAACTTTTAACAAGGCTTGTTTGTTAAATACTATGACAAAACAATTTACCTTCAACATTTTTACCATTAGAATCCCGCAATCCACTTACGAAATGATTTTACAAAAATAAACTTCTTATAGATGAAAAGGGTGGATTATTTTGTTAATCCTTATTCACAGTATGGTTTGAGGAAAACTAGTTGGCACCTTTCCAGTTAGAACCACGTGGACAAAGTGTAACATAAGCAGGTTGGTATAAACACTTGAAAGATCTTGGATGCCCACAGATACCTGAATCACTCCACAGGAAGATTACATCTCAGTGCAGGAGGAAAAAATTCTCTTTCACGCATACTAAAGGGTTTTCCACAGTTTTCTATTAAAGCCACAAATGGAAAAAACTACTACTGACAGGACAAAAAAAACCCCAAAAAACCCCCACAGCACTGTGGTATTAAGTATACTGCTAAGTACCAAATGAAGCAACTGAATTTTTTTTTTTAAATCACTTTTCAAGCATTCTTGGTACCTGAAGCAGAAGTAGTTTTTCCTATTAGTTGGTAATACAAGTAAAGGTGTTTTATATCCTTAATTAAATCTAAATTAAGTTACCCTAAATACATTTATCTCGAATAATTTTCCTTATGAGGAAGACTGTATTTTCATACAAGTATCTAGGATCAATCTAAAGTTCCAATTTTATTTTTCTCTCTATTAGATAGATATTGTAAATAAAACATTATGGCATATTCTACTTGTTGAACTAAACACTATATAACTTAAATGACTACTGATTCTACGCATATTACTGCCAACCTTTTAAAAGTAAGATGTAGTAAAGCTACATCTCCTGGTTAAAACTAAGATATGTTTAATACTCAATTATTTTTATTAAATAAAAGTGACTAATAACAAGTACAATACTAAGAACTGGAATATATTACTAAAAATCATAAGAAAAATGCTAGCACCAAACAAAAATGCAAAAATAATTTGATGCTCAAGAAAAAAATCACAAGCATCAAAGTAATTATGCTTAAAAGTGTAAAATTTAAAACCTATAGGGCTGGGGATTTAGCTCAATGGTTCCTCCACCTGCCTCACAAGCACAAGGACCCAAGTTCGATTCCTGGTACCAAAAAAAAAAAATTTTAAACCTCTGAATAGCAATTCGATATCCTTATAGGCAAGATGATACTCTCTTATAGCTAGGACATCCCTAAAGAATTAAAGTCTTAGCAAAGTCTACCACTTTGGTCTACTATGGATTACACTATGTGAATTTTAACAATTTTGGTATGCTAAAGAGCAATCAAATGCTAAATGCAATTGCGCAGACTAAATATATCTTAAAACCTCTTTTCAAAAGCCAGTTTGATTTTGGCCATGGGATGTCTTGATTTGGAAGCACGCCAGGAGGCAGTGCAGCACAGGGTCTGAGTGGGGTTCCAAAACTACTGTAGGTCAACTGTGATTTGATCTGGGACTTTCTTTAGACCCCTCGCCAAACTAAGGCTGGATTCATTAACCCAAAAACAAATCAGGACCAGATTGGGCTTGAAAGGGATGCTGGTTCTTTTTCAAATGTATTGAAAAATCTGCTTGACATTTATCTATTTTAGCATGAAACTTCAATTTCCTGGCCTTGTAAAACATACAATCCAGATTTTTATCAGTTTCTTTCGTTGCAAGAATTTTTTAACTAGTGAACACAATCGTCTTGTTCCATAACGATTTCTATCTCATAAAAAGCAACAATGTTAAAATTATAAAATTAAAAACTAGTATTTCCCGAAGAATTAGCAAGAACACCTTACTTATTCTTAGCAACGTACTGAAAAGCCTCTAAACCTAGAGGGAAAAGTAAACCAAAAGGCGTGCCAAGTACTTCTGCAAGGCATTAGGCACGGATACCAATTTGAATTACTGCACAAACCTTACAAAGTCTCCGGAATCACTGCCTAGTGAGCTAAATTCCCATTCCACTGCAAAACGATCTTCTATTCGTTTACACTCCTCCAAACTGATCGCGTGTTGTACTCTCAGACGACAGAGTATTTTCACGATGTAGTGAATACGATCTAAACTGGCCCAATTCTGGGGCTTTTTCTTTGTAAACATAGGTACAGATCAGCGAACTCTTACCCGTTGTTTGCATTCGGATTCTGCTCTGACTTAGGAACAATCAGTGGGAAGAGGAGCTGAGAAGAGGGTGGGCGCAGAGAGCTTTCTAACAGAAAAACTGAACGACTTCCTAAGAGTGGTCGAAAACCGGAGGTGCGAGTCCAGAAAGTAAGGGTCTGAAGACGACACAGGATGTCAAAGCAAGAGAGAGAGGCCCAGGCCCGGGGGAAAGTGCAGAACTCCGCCTCGAGGGACGCAGCAGCCCCGCCGGGAAGGGCAGGTTAGGCGAGCGCGCAGGTGGGCAGGGGCGTTGGCCTCCGCAACGGGGAGAGTTCAGGCGAACTGGGGAGCAGACGGAAGCGAGACCTCGCGTGGAACCTGTTCGAGGGACGGCTGGGGGCCGCGCCGCGCAGGGTGGGGACGGGCACGCGCCCCGCGAGCCCGGGCCGCGCAGGGGAGCCCCGGGGTCGGGACGGCTCTGCGGCCCCGCGGTTACCTTTGAGCTGGGGCAGGGGCTGCAGCTCCGCCTGGCTGCCCTGGCTGCGGAACTGCGACGAGCCCTGCGAGCGCTTCTGCCTCTGCGCCTTGCGCACCGATTTCCGGGTGAAGCCGTCCACTTTCTCCGAGGCCGAGATGGCGGCGCTCGCAGCCCCTGCCGCCGGCGGCGGCGGCGGCGGCGGCGACGACATCTCCGCGGGCCTGGCGCGCGGCGGCTCCGGCTGCTGCTCGCACTGCGCGGGCAGCGGGGCGGGAGGAGGAGGAGGCGGGAGAGGCGCGGAGCCCCCGCCCGCTCCCCGCGCCCCGGGCGCCGGCGAGCCGGTCCTCGCCGCCCGACAGCGCCTCAGCGCCGCATCCCCGCGCCCGCCCGGGGCTCCGGGTCCTCGCCGCGCGCTCGGGCCGGCGGCGGGAAGGGCGGGGCGGAGGGGACAGAAGTTGTCGACTACGGGCGCGTGAGAGCCCCAAGTCGGGGCGGCCGCGGCGGGGGCCGGGCGCCAGGCGCCTCTCGTCCCGTCAGCCCTGTCGTCCGCCGGTCAGCACCTCAGCGCCCGCCAGCCGCGCCGTCCGCTCGGCCCGGAGCCTCTTTCTGGCGCGCTGCCATCGCGGGTCCGCTCGGAGCTCCGCCGCGGTGCTCTCTCGTCCCTGTCAGCGCCGGGCCCGCATGGCCCAGACGGCGCCCCGCCACCCGCACGCTGGGCGTGCACTCGCCCCGGGCAGCGCCGCGCGGTGCGAACGCCTCCCTCGCGCGCCCGCCCGCCTCCCGCGGAGCGCCCCCGGCCAGCGACCGCTACTACTTGAGAAGGTGGTTCGTACGGGCGCGGGGGGGGTGGGGTGTCTGCGGGCGCGCGCTCGAGGGCGCGCGACCCGGGAAAGGCCTGGCGGGGGGCGGGAGGAGTTTGACTGACAACTTCCGCGGGGTCCCGCCCGCCTCTCACGGCTCCGGAGGGGGTAGGGGGTTGGAAAGCATCCCAGCTCCCTCAGCCAATCGCAGGGCTAAGCGGCTGAAGCGGAGCGAGGTGTGGGCTCTAGGGCTGTCCGGAGGCGCGAGGTTAAACTGAGAAAGGGGGCGTGGCTGTTTGACTGACAGACTTCGGCTACAACCAATCGCAAGTGAAGGCTGCGAGCGGGGTGCCATCTGCGTCACAACCGTGTCAGGAATTCTCCCGGGAGGGAGGGGAAGTGCCCCTCCACCAGCTGGCCCGTTTGCACGCCTGCGCGCAGCGCCGGGCTATAATTGCTCTCCTGACAGCCTGTGAGAAGAGTGGAAAACTAGAAAGGGCAGTTCAAAGAACAAAATGCAGCGTCCTTCCCCTTCTTTCGTCTCTGCTGGCCAATAAAGAACTGAAGCGACGGGGAGGGGTGCAGTTTGAGGGCTAGAGCGCGAAAGAGCGAGCGCAACGTGTTACGTCATGAGAGGGGCTGGGCAAGGGTTGGGCGCAGGAGCAGTAAGATTGACGGGCGAAGGAGCCCAAGTTTTAAGGTTGAAGTGAGCTCACCAATCAGAACGAGGTACTAGGTTTATGGGCGGGCCTTAGAGCCTCCCTGAGCTAAACAGTAAGATTGCTAGTTCAGGGAAAAATTTGAAGTTTAGGCACTGCACCTGCCTGAGAGCTGCTCTCTCGTGGGGTTTGAGCATTCTAGCGGGTACTACTTCGAAAAATTCTGCAATTTTCACGCCCTCCAAAAACAGGTTTCGTATTCCTTAGTAGCCAACTAATTTTCACCCCTTCTTCAGCCAAAGAACTTTAAAGACTACAACACGAGTACAAATTACAAATTTGGTGATCGAGGATTTATAGATTTGAGATCTTGCCATTTACTCTTGGGATCTCTTCCTTGGAGAGTACATCTAGATTTTAAATTTCTTAAGGACCTGTTCATCTTAGTTTATTGTCAGTGCTTTCCATGTAATCGTATTTAAACCATAAGTGCTCTGAAAATCCGCCTTTGCGGTGGTGGTCCCAAGTCTGTAGTCCTGTCCTGTGAGATCTTTTCCTTTCGACATAATAAAAATAATGCTGTGTATTTAAGCAAAGCGACTTGATGCATGTGCGCAGACGATTCTAGCACTGTATACAAGATCGAATTCTAGACTTAGGCGTACTTAACACGCTTCTTATCCAGTTTGTATTGTCTTCCCAGTCCAGAGGGTTCAAACCTGAGCAGCATCTAGACACCTTTGTCTTTCTCATCTAGTCAAGCTCCAAGACGTGTAGAATCGACCTCCACAAAAGTTTAAAAGCAACGCTTCCTGACACTTTGCATAGCCAAGCCCCAAAAGCGGTGCAGGACTTTCCAAGTCACTGCCAAATCGACCTTCTGAAGCGCCGCTTTTGGCCTACCTGCTCATTTGAAGAGTCACCCAGTGCCTATGGAATAGTGCAAATCACGGCTTCTTCAGTCTGAGGCCTAGCTGTCATTCCAGGTGTAAATCCTAGACCGAGTGTCTACATAATTCTTCTTTCTCCCTCCCTCTCTTCCTTCCTTCTTTCCTTTTTCTATTCTTTTTTTTTTCTTTCAGTTTAGGCACAGCATTTTCTTTCCTGATCCCCCAAAGCTTCCTTGAAACTTAGCCTTTGCTGTTCCAGCATCTTCAAATAACGTTCCCAGCTTGTTGAAATCTATTTTTTCTTCAAAACCTATCCTTTATGAAACTGTTCATGATAATCTGGCCAGAAAATGATGTCTCTTGTCCTTGTGCTTTTGGGCAGAATCTCTTTCTCTTATTTATTTATTTATTCTTTTTTTTTTTTTTTTTTTTGGTACCGAGGATCGAACTCTGGACCTTGTGCTTGTGAGGCAGGCAGAAGAACCACTGAGCTAAATCCCCGGCCCCAAGTATCTCTTTCTCCCCTAAAAATGTGTAAAGACCAAGAGATCACAAACTCAGGTATTTAGCACACCTATGTCACCTGCTGAGCACGGGCTAGATATATCATATAGGACAATCTAATTTTCAGCTTTCAACAGTAAAATTTCTAAAGATGTGGTTATTGGATCTCCTGTATCAGAATCCTCTGAGTAGTTACTAAAATGCAGAGTCCTGGGGTTCACTCCTGATATGTTCAATGAGAACCTATGGGAAAAGAAGCAATGAATATTTTTAACCAACTCCCTAGGTTATTCTTATGCATGTAGAAGTTTGAAAGCATAATTTTGTAGTCACCTGAATATTATTAAAATATATGGTAAATGTCTAGAAGCTGGAAGTAGTACTATTTGCAATAAAGATGATTCATATAAAATAATAAAGGGTAAGAAACCAATACAGTAAAACTAAAATTTATACTGGAGTGTGATAAATAATAAATACTGGAAAACAGGTAATGGATAGAATAGATAGAAAATAGATATTGGAACTAGGCATGGTGGCACATGCCTATAATCCCAGCACGCTTCGAGGCTGAGGCAGGAAGATAGCAAGTTTGAGTCCTGTCTGGCCAACTTAAGGAGATTCTGTCAAATTAAAAAAATGGGTGGGTGGGGGCCAGGGATTTACCTCAGTGGCGCTGAACCTGCCTCGCAAGCGCAAGGTCCTGAGTTCGATTTCCGGTACCGCAAAAAAAAGGGGGGTTGGGGATGTAGCTCAGTCCAATTCCCAGTAACACACACACACATACACACACACACACACACACACACACACACAAATGTATACTAGAAATAAATTCTTGGGAGGTTTGGTACCAGCAAAACTGTCATGGGCTTTGTCCAAAATGGCCTCCTGGGTAAGAAGTGTGAGCAAACTTTTAAAGAAAGAGTGAATCAAAACCTGAAGAGAGAATGGCATTTCAAATTCAAGTCACCAGATATTTTGGGGAGGAAAAAATACCCCAAGAATCAAAATTCTTTAAGAAAATACTTGTCACTTACAGGAGACTTTCATTTTTGTGTGCAACAAGATGTTCTGACTAGTAACATACTATGTGAAATTTGGTTTTCCTAAACTAAACTCAGCACTTTTCTAGATTTTCAGGGTCTAATTCCATGTTGTCTGTCTGGTCACTTTGCAAGCACAAGTGCACATTAAGACAATTAGAATTTCTGCATTCTTTAGGAAGACTGTTTTGTTAACAGGGAAAGATCAATAGTCGTGTTTTTCAGTTTCTGCCACTTTTTGCTTAATAATTATACTTTTTGTTAAGTTTATCATCTGGACTCAGTTTGTTACACGTTATTGTCCAGGCTACTGTGCTGATTAATCAGGAGTTTACACCAGGTCAGTGACAATTTATTTTACTATGTTGAGTGAGTAGTACACAGGACTTGCAAATGGAGCAAATGGAGCCTGTTGGCACAGCAGAGGTATAACTGATCCCCTAAAACATGCCAATGTACTTATACTTCTGATTATTCCCCAATTCCTTTGACATATTTTGCCCTATCCAAATAGACTGCAATCATTATTGTCAGCTAACTCCTGGTGTGCTCATTCCTCAGCCTGTATAGACAAGGAACCAGGACAGAGTCTGAAAAGGCTCAGCTCATGCCATACACCTTTATGTTTGTAGAGTGGAACCAAAATACCTGAGGTTGGTGTGAGGGCCTACACTTTAATTCAATCCAACAAGCATTTCTGAAGTACTTTCTTTGTGTCAGGCAATGTGGCAGCCACCAAGAATGAAGAGATAAATACAGTATAGACCTTATTTTTAATCTATGAGAAGGGACAACATAAAAAAGTGAACAGACCCATCATAAATATTCTTTACGATAATGTGAGAAAACAGTGGGGGAAAGGGTCTCATTTAGTTTAGAAAGGGTCAGAGAAAATTTATCAGGAAGAATAGCCATCATCAAGAAATCAAACATAACAAATGCTGGTGAGGCTTCGGGGACAAAGGAACCCTTCTGCAATGTGGATGGGAATGTGAACTAGTACAACCAGTATGGAAGTCAATGTGGAGATTCCTAAAAAAACTGAAACTAGAAATCCCATTCGAGAGGATGTGAACACTACAGAGCCTGCTCCCCCCGCTCCCTGTATGTGAACATGATGAACATGACAAGCGGCCGGGGTGGGCTGGTGGTGGCCTTGGGTGGCAGGAAGGAGACCCACCAGTGGTAGTGTGCAACAGAGAGAAGTTAGGTGAATCACTCCAGGCTATCTTCGTTCAGAGTTACCTTGATCAAGGAACACAGACCTTCTTAAACAACAGCTTTGAAAAATCAGGCTGGCTATTTATCCAATTATATCATTCTTTTGTGTCATCTGTTTTTAGCCTGTTTATGTCTAGAACATCTATCAGTGGGTTGCTGGGCTCAATGTTTGTGTTTTCACCAGATTAATTTCAGAGACTACTTAAAATTAATCCTAACTGGAAAACCCATAGACTTGTTGATTTAGGTGCTGGAGGTGGAGAAGTCACAAAAATCATGAGCCCTCTTTTTGAAGAAATCTATGCCATTGAGCTTTCTGAAACTATGATATGGCAGCTTTAGAAGAAGAAATACAGAGTGCTTGGTATCAACAAGTGGCAGAATACAGGGTTCCAGAATGATGTCATCAGGTGCTTGAATTTGCTGGACCGCTGTGATCAGCCCCTGACTTTGTTAAAAGATATCAGAAGTGTCTTGGAGCCAACTAGAGGCAGGGTCATCCTTGCCCTGGTCCTGCCCTTTCATCCTTATGTGGAAAATGGTGGCAAGTGGGAAAAACCATTAGAAATTTTGGAAATCAAGGTACAGAATTGGGAAAAACAAGTGAATAGCCTCCCTGAAATGTTCTGAAAAGCCAGCTTTGTCACCGAAGCTTTCACCAGATTGCCATACCTGTGTGAAGGCGACATGTGTAATGACTACTACGTTCTGGATGATGCTGTCTTTGTTCTCAAACCAGTATAAACACATGGAGGCCAAAGTCCACCCTCAGTATCCACCCTCCAGAAGAGGGTCTGAGTTCACAGTTGTGTGGTGGGAGCACCTTTGGGGACTGCCATTCTAAATGTCCTGTAGGAATTTAAAAAGCCAAAATACTAATTATTTCTTTGTAGTGTGTAAAAGGAATGTTTTTAAAAAACAGAAACCCAACTCCTTGCGGATTTTGATCAGCTCTTTACTCAGAGTCACACTCCAATGCAGGTCACACTTCAATTATGACGGAAGATATTTTTTATACTTAATTGCAGTAGGGACTCACTCTCAAAGCAATACTCATGGCTCCATGGAACCAGTACATGGATTGTTTTTAATAAAATGAAGACTGGAAATAAAGTTATCCAGTCCATTCCAAATATTGGTTATAAAGTATAGCCACTGATACTCTTTGATGTTTAGAAACTTTCTGTTATTATTCAAGAAAATGTTTTTAATCATGCTAATAAACTTTTTTGGAGATAGAAAAAGAAAAAAGAAATCCCATTTGACCCAGCATTCCCCTTCTAGGTATCTTTCCAAAAGAGTTAAAGACATCATATTACAGTGATACATACCCATGTTTATAATAATATAATTCATAATAGCTCACTCTTTGAAGTGGCCTATCTGTCCATCAACAGATGAATGGAAAAAGGGAATATGATATTTGTGCACAATGCAGTGACATAAAGAAAGATGAACTTGAGTCATTTGTGGTAAAATGGATGCACCTTGAGATCATAATGTTAACTGAAATAAATCAGACACACAAGCTTAAATATCACATGGTTTCTCTTACATGAGAAACCCAAATAAAGAGCAAAATAGGAGATAGATAATAGGAAGTAGGGAGACAGATCTTTCTCAAAAAGTAAGAGAATCAAGAGACAGAGGGAAGAGGAGGGAGGGGAAGGAACGGGGATGAAAAAAGAAATTGAGATGTGCTATATACATGTGCCAACTTCACATAAGGAATGTAAATATTATGTACTACAAATGTACTAATAAAAAATACAAAAACATAAAAAAAAAATTTCCCAGGCTGGGTTCAATTTTGCAATCCTCCTGCCTCAGCTTCACAGAGTGCTAGGATTACAGGTGTTCACCACCACACACAGCTTCAAAAGAAAATTTTTTTAAAACTGGGAGTGTATCTCAAAGTTAGCCTGCTTGCCTAGCATGCATAAGGCTCTGGGTTCAATCCTAGGGAGGGGAAAAGGTTCAGCTATGGAAACCAAGCAGGGAATATGCATCCGAGGTTCCTCCACACAATTGCACACAGACATCTAAGCAGCTCACATGAACTGATAGGGTGATCAGCTCATCGTGTTTGCTAGGAACTTTCCCAATTATAAACCTAAAAATCCCCTATCCTGGGAGCTCCCTCAGTCCTGGGAAAACCAGGATGGCTGGTTGCGCTATGAACAGGGTAAATAGCACCATGTATTTATTGAAGGCCTATTATGAGCAGGGTCTAGAGATAAACACTGTGGTCTCCCAGCTAAGGAAACAAGCTCGGGAGGAAGAGATGCGGCCTGCAGTCCGGAGTAGATAACCTCTCAGGATAGCACTAGATGAGCACCAAGACAACAGACTCTGCGGGAGCCTCTCCCGAGGTGCTTTTGTGAGAGGGAGGAGATGGGGCTTAGGCTGGACCTGGAGGACCAAGTGTAACTGCACAAGTAGAGGAAAAGCAGAGAGGAAAGGGAGGCCACTTCAACTGCTCACTGCATGTCTCTCCAACTATAAGGGTCCAACTCTGTCTCATTACATCGCTGTCCACCAGGGAACAACGGGAGACATAATGGGGAGGTGTGGAAATGCAAAGAGCCCACAAGGAAAAGGAAGGCTAGATGTGTTGATTAACCCAGGTGTGGTGCATGCCTGTAATCCAAGCACTCTGTGAGGCTGAGGCAGGGGGATCACAAGTTCCAGCTCAGCTTGGGCAACTCAGAGACTTAGCAAGGCCTTGTCTCAAAAGAATTTTTTAAAAGGGGGAGCTGGGGAATGTAGTTCAATGTAAAGACCCCATTTACTCTCCAGTACTGCCAAAAACATAAAAAAAGGTGTGGACTACAAAAGTAGTTTCTGGAGGAAGTGGTGGGAGAGAAAGCTGGAAAAGGTACATTTGTTTACTTACTCAGCAGACATTCAGGGCTTATTATTGGTTATTTTCCCATCAAGGATTAAATATACAAAGGAAAAAACTGCAATTCGCTCCCTTAGAGTCTGTAAGAGGAAGCAAACAAAAACAAAAGTGTCAGGTAAAAGGGCCGAAGACCAAGACCAGACCAGGCCACAATAAGCCTTTATTAGGGGAATAGATCTGCTGGGCTGTCTCTGAACAAAGGAGAGACAAAAGCAATATGGCCGGGGCAGGGAGAGTCTTTTATAGAGACTGGGGTGGGGTTTGTAGGGGCAGAGGTGGGGTTGAGTGAGGTAGTGACTAGGGAATGGAGGAGCCCATGATGTCACTAGGTGGTAGGAGGTGAGGGAGTATTAGGTTACTTTCTAGGCAGGAACAGGGGCATACTGGGAAGAAGGGTTTATTCTTTGGTGGGAGCAACCATCTTGGCATGATGTCACACAGGGGAGGGGGCAAGGCACCATAGGAAGAGGGCAGCTACTATACATAATAGCTGCTGAGGTGTTGGGAGACCTATCAAAAAGCAACCCCCACCATAGAGAGTATACTAAATGGTGGGACAGACAGAAGTACAGAGGAGGAGGAAGAGTGCTCACCGTAGGTGGGGAGCAGGAAAGGCCTCCTGGAGGGAAAGGCTCTGGACATAAGCCCTGAGGAACCAGCAGCTTTCAGGAAACAAAGAAAAGGGAAATCATCCCAAGCCCTGGGACCAGAACCGGGAAAGCAGAGGCTACAGGGATCCGAGTGGGGGAGGCCAGGGTGGTCAGGTGGCCTTGTGTACAGCTGTGGGACTTTATCCTCCAGTCAGTGGGACCACGTTGAATGTCTTTAAGCCCAAGAGTGGCGTGATCCAATTTGCATTCTAGGAAACTAGCACTGTTGTGTGTGGAGGATGAAGTGATTCCAGAGGCTGAGACCAGAGGAAGGGGACCAGCAGGCCAGGCGAGGAATAATGAGTGGCTAGTGGACAGCACTGCCATTTAGAGAAGGGAAGAAGAGGTGGACACAAGAAGTTGGACACTTTGCTTTGGAGAGACATGCAGAAGGCATGGATCCTGCCGTCAGGCGGGAAAGAGATCAGACTGAAGATAGTGCTTGGTGATCAGGATACAGAGACTGAATGGAACCCCAAGCAAGAAGACTTGGGCTCCTGGACGAGTGTGTAGAAGGAAGAGGGAAGACAGTGAGAAGCCCCTCCCAAGTGCCCATATTCATGGAAGCAGCAGAGAATGAAGGTGGTACGGAATCACAGAGTGCCAACATGCCTGTGCCCAGTCCTGAGGTGAGAGGGAGACGCTGACAAGTCCTTGAAAGAAAGACGTTATGTTGAAAGTCACGGCTGAAGAGCACTGGGTGGGGGAAATGGAAACCAAAGGGGCTGGTTGGAGATGATCACGTTATCCAGGTGTCAAGGCTTGAAATGGGTGGACCTCAGCTGTGCGTGCAGCAGGTGCCATAGAGCCTTTTTTTCAGTTCTGAGGATTGAGCCCAGAGCTTTCATGCCCAGCTACACCCCTAGCCCTTTTTATTTTTTGTTTTGAGACAGGCTCTCACTAAGTCACGAAGTTGCTCAGGTTGGGCTCAAATTTGTGCTCTTCCTGGGTCAGCTTCCCCAAGCTCTGGGGGTACAAGTGTGGGCCACCACTCCCAGCTTCCCACAGAGATTTTCCCCACTTTCCCCGAGCTCCTTAAGGGAAATAAGGATATTGAGGTGGAAAAGGGAAAAAATAATTTCCTAACTCTGCCCTATCCCCCATTTGTTGATGCTGAGGGGCTTAAACTAAATGTGGTCTTGCGAATAGATGTGAGGAGACATTACAAACGAAACGCTGGGGAGTTTTGATTAAAGATAGGGTTGGAGGTGGTAAGTGAAAGAGAAGAATTAGAAACGATGCCAAGGTTTTGAACTGAGTGATCAAATGAATTGGAAGCCTTGAACAAAAAAGCCCAAAAGTAAGACAGTTTTCTTTTGTGGGAGGTGGAGGAGAGGGATGTCAGAGGAAGGAAGAAAAAGGCGAGAGAAGTCGAATCCAAAGTTATTCATGTTGAGTTCATAGAGTTTTTAAGATCGTTAAAGCTGGAGAGCTGAATCTTTATTTTTAAAAAGAGGTGATGACATGTTGTATATTAATTTGGGGGAAGAAGAAGACTAGGCTGGGCTGATGGCCTGAAGTAGACCACAGCAAAGAGGGAAATTATACAAATAACATGATCTTCATTTTCCTCTTGAAGGAAAAAAATCAAGACAGAAACAAATGTGTGAAAGATGTGTGGACATGATGAGTCTCCATGTTTCATCATGCCTAGCATCCAGGAGGGCTGCACAGGAGAAAACCCAGAGCCCAGAGCAGCTCTTAGCTCCTGCTGTGGCAGTGGCCAAAGGTCAGAAACAAGACAGCCCTCACTATGTACAAACAAGGCTGAGTGACCTCTCTGGATATCCCATATGCACATACATGCACACATACGTTCACACACACACACACCCATTCATTTACCTACCTTGTATACCTAATTCCTTACCACCATTCAAACACAATCTTTTTATGATCTTCTTATAGAGAAAGCAAAATGCTAGCTTTCCCAGGTTCTTGATTAGCTCAGGCCTCATCTTGATCTTAGTAACTAAGTCCCACTCCCACACCCTGAGTTACAGTGATTGCCTTTCCCAGCTGACTTGGGTCAAGTTCATGGGACAAGAGTGGACAATGACCTTCACCTTGTGCAAGATGCATTTATTGCCTTGCACACGTTGGACTCTATATTTCAACAAGAATGATGTGAGTGTTGCTTTTGTTAAAGAGAGAAAGTACTACATTAGTGCAGTGATCTTACACAGCACTACTTCCTTACAGGTTTTAGGAGGAGCTAAGGAAGCAAAGGTGAGAAAGAAACAGTTTATGAACTCTTGGAGTTTATAGTTTCATGGGTTGTAAAGCCAAACATGAAAAGAATCACAGAATAAGGTATACACCAAGGATACAGATAGAGTCAAAGGAGGAAAAATAATATTCTGATTGGGAAATGAAGAACAAGTCACAGGGGAGAGCTGGAAATTTAATATTGGCTTTGAAGAGTGCATAAACTCAATGTAGAGAAAAGAGGGAGAGGGCCGGGGATTTAGCTCAGTGGTTCTGCCTCCTGCCTTGCAAGCACAAGGACCCGAGTTCAATCCCCAGTACCAAAAAATAAAAAATAAAAATAAAAGATGGAGAACAGATAGGAGAAGAGCAGAACAAGGTTGCTGAGACAGGAATGTGTGTGGCCATTTGGAGAATAGCAAATAGTTTGACCAGGGTGTAGGAGAGTAGTAAGAGATAAAGCTAGGAACATGGGTTTGAGGCCTACGATGAAGGACTTTAAATGCCGAAGTGAAGACTTTGGGCCCTGGGGAGCTATGGAAGACTTTGGGAGAGGGTAGCCCTTGATCAGACCTGGCTCTAAGAGGTTTAATTCTGCAGCTGTTAACTGGGAGGGGCTGCAAGCAGGGAAATGCTTTAGACACATGGGTCTTAATGTTTCTATGGACTCTCCAGGTCAGGGTGCTCATTAAAACTTGGAATGTTCAGGACGTTCAGGAAGTAAATATAGTTCAGATCTTTATGGCCTTAGTTTCTTCACCTATAAGACAGGGACTCTAATGCTTACTTTGAGGGTCAGGCGGGGAATCTGAGAGTGCTTTGAAAACATCACAGATGAGACTGATGGGTGAGGGTGGCAACATCAGAGGCAGTGGAACAATTATAGTCCTTCTGTGTAGCCCTTTTGTTCTTTCCAGAATTCAGCCATGAGTTCAGGAAACAAAGCCAAATGGCAAACCCTCACTGGGGCCAGGATCGCCCTTCCCCTGAGATTGCCAAGGCTGTTTATTGAGACAAGCAGTTATAGTGACTGCTTTTCCCCTTAAGATAATCTCTCTCCCGGGAGAGTCGTTAGCCCCTGGTAATTAGAGCTCTTTTGAGTGTCTCTTTGTTTTGTTTTCTGTGTCCAGACAGCAGCTCAGAAAACCAACAACCCTGGATGGATGAATGAATGGAATTAAAAATGTGTAAAATGCTATTTATCGCTTAGGGTTACATGCAGAATATAAACGTGTACAGACACATGTATGTAAAACTTTATGTGTCTATTTCCTAAAACACACACATACAAACACACACACAGAGTGGGAATTAAAAACATCAAATTCAGAAAACTTGTTACTTCCTAGGAGGAGGCTAGGAAGACAAATACATATGGGGGAGATACTTTGAGGGCTGCAACTACATCTGTAATTCTTTATATTTTTTAGTTGGATATTGGGTGGATAGGTGTTTATTATGTTATCTATAGAGTTTATATGTAGGAAATAATAGGGTTCTATACCTATGTATTTTTAAATTTTAAAATGAAGAGAGTAGAGTCTCTATTTTAGAAATGGTGAGCTTGAGGAGGAATTTGGGCTCATACAGAAAGGAAAAGCAGATATGGAGAGAATCCTTTGCTGCCTGCATTTGACCCAGCTAGCAGACAGATTGCCAACCCCCAAGCACCAAGTAGGGATCCCCCAAAAAGCTGAATAATGGAAGAGGAGCAGCCTTAAGCACCTTCTTAGAGGACACCCACCACAGAAGAAGTGACAGTGAAGTAACACCAGCAGAGAAAAAGCTAGAGGAACAGATGGGTTGCTAAAACACAAACAAAGGAAATGCAATTTCTTAGGTTCCTGGGGAGAAAGAAGCATGGGTGAGAAAGCAATCGCCTGTGAGTGGCAACAGGAAAAAAGTTAGAAAGAGAAGAGACAGTTTGACTTGTCCAGAAAAATATTTGTATTGACTTCAGCAGGAACAAATTTAGCAGTACAAAAAAAGCAATTTCTGTGAAGAAACTTCTACTTCCAGACATGAACTTTTACTGGAATTGAACTTGCCCTCTCACCAGTAAACAACTAGGGCAAACAACTTGGGCAAACTGTATGAAACAGTCAGGATTGGGATCCCTCAAAGAAGAGAAAACAAATGAAGTGATCCCTCCAGTATTCCTGGCTCTCTGCCTGGAGGCAATTTGCAGCCCATAAGAAAGGGAATCCAAGTAGACACTGCGGCCTTACTAACCTGAGGAGGAAAATGTCAGAGTTTGTGAGACTGAGGTAGCTGGAATTTGTGGAGCAGAGTGCCAAAGGGAGGTGTGCAGAGGAGCTCCAGAAATCCTGAGCCCCTTGAGTCTTTTTTTTTAATATAAAAATTTATTACTAATGTCTTCATCATCAAAATTTATGATCTTGGCCTTTCCTTCTTGCCTTTGTAGAGAGCCAAAGAGAGACACTGGCTACTTTAACAAACTTAATGCAGACTCTAGGAATGTCACCAACAGCATGGCCTTTGCCACCAAATCCAGCAACCAGAAAGAATGTCATTGTTTTCCTCAATAAGGTTCACGCGCCCATCATCAGGGACAAAAGCTGTGTTTTCTTGCTGTTCTTGATGCACTTCTGATGGCAGACTTTGGCTGTTTGGCTTCAACCTGAACTTTTTCCAGAACGATTCTCTCTGCATAGGAAGCATCTCCAAAAGGGTTGCCCTTCAGGGATGTGCCCAGATGGGCTTTCTTGGATTGCTTATCGTGCCACTTCTGGTCCCACTGGCAACTGCAGAGCTTCCTGACAATACAAAGATCACAACTGACACTTACCCATCCTGCCAGTCTTTGTGGGCCGAGCGAAAGAGCAAGACCCTTCTGAGTCGTAGGCCAAACACTAAGCTAAATAAGGCACTGTTTCGTGAGACAGGGCACAGACAATTCCTAGGAAACGTAACCTAAGCCCTCTACCGAGCTCCCACAGTGCTGGAAAACAATCAAGTTCCAACTAAACAGAATGGAGAGATTTTGTTGAACATTTGTGACATTCAGAAGAGACCCTAGGGGGGCCTTGTCTATATAGTAGGGCTAAATTGGCACTGAAGTAAAGGCTACTTTATATCTTCCCTTAAAAATCTTAAAATCAAGCTTTGACGGGGCTGGGGCTTTAGTTCAGTGTTCTGATGCCTGCCTCGCAAGCACAAGGACCTGAGTTCAATCCCCGGAACCAAAAAAAAAAAAAAAAAATCAAGCTTTGAAAAAGATCAAACTAGTTTACAAATAACTTAATTGCCCAAACACCAACCCCCATAGGAATAAAAAGTCCAATGTCCAATCAAAAATTATTAGACATCCAAAGAAGGAGGAAAATGTGGTTTCTAAACAGAACAAAAACAGTCAATACAAACAGACCAGAAATGGTACACAGTATGTTACTGAGTGACCAGGACATAACAAGACTATTATAAATGTGCTTAAGAGTGTAAAGGAAACCATAAAAGTAGAAGAATAAAATAGAAATTCTAAAAAAAAGAACCAAATGGAACTTTTGGAGCTGAAAATTACAATATCTGAAGTGAAAGATTCACTGAATGGACAATGAAGAAGAAAAGATCAGTGGGCTTGAAAATACAGCAGAAGAAACTATCCAGACTACAAAGAGGAATACTGAAAATGAAGAATTAACAGACCCACAGTGACCCATGAAAATATGACAAATTAACACAATTTGGTTGGAATCTTAAAGGACGGTAGGGAAAGTAGAAGAACTATTTGAAGAAGTAATGACAGAACATTTTCCAAACTTGATGAAAACTATATTCCCATAAATTCAAGAAATTCAACAAACCTCAAATAGGATAAAAATCAATTGAGACAGAAAGTGCATTCTGGAGGCTGGGGCATGACTCAGTGGTTGGGTGCTTTCCTAGAGTGGGTTTGATCCCCAGCTGGCCAAGACCCTGGTTTTGATCCCCAGCACCACACACACACACACACACACACACACACACACACGCACACACACACAAAGTGCATTCAGAATTTTCTGAATAATGGAGTGATTTTTATGAATGGCACTAGTCCAGTAAGGAAAGGAAAAGTTCTGCAAAATGTAGGGAATTGTACAACTTGTGATATGGAAAAGTAGAAACCAGCCTAGGACTCACAAACACAGAAAGATAATAGAGAATAAGAGGTGGGCCATCTGGAAGAACCAAAAACAGGAAGGTGCAGACAAACTGCAAAGTAAGAAGAGAAACTCATGGGAATAAAGGAGGCTGGAGTGGCACCTCCAGTTTTCACTCTTTCCCTTTTGTTCCCTTGTTCTCATACCTCATTTTGGACAGCACACATCTCAGAACTGAACTCAAAGCTCTATCCTTTTCCCTATGCCACCTATGCTGCAGTTCATTGCTGTCCTGGTGGCCTTTCTTAAGGCCACTGCCCGACATCTTTAGAGAAATGGGTACTCCACATAAGACTGCCACAGGGGTGGACCATGCTTCTCCACTATTAACCGAGTATGGATTGGTCCTTAGCTTCTCAAAGCTACCTGTCTGTAGGGCTTTGTCTTTGCTTTTATTGACCCCAGATATCTGTGTATCTCAAAAGCACTGTCAGAAATGATTTATACTCATTTGTCTTCTTTTGCTTCCAAGGAGACCCATATCTGCCCTCTCAGCCTCTTACTTGGCTAGTGTCCTGGTTGTTGAAGACTGACATTGGCTCTCTTAATCCCAGTTTATAGACCTGGAATCTGGGAGGCCATAAAGATATCTTCTTGCAGCCAGAGTTCCTTGCTTGAGAAGCAATAAAGTGCTGTGGAAGGCATACTGGACTTGGAATCAGACTTGAATCATAACGCTGATTCTGCTACAGGGAGACCATCCAGGGCTCTGATTCTGACATACTAATCCAGGGCTCTGTTTCTGACATACTAACCGAAGGCAGCTATTGAGCATGTAAAATGTAGCTAATGTGACTGAATGACTGAATTTTAAATTTTAATTAAATTTAATTTTAATTTAACACCTGAAACACTAAATCATTTTTCCATTAAACATATTATGGAAAATATTGTTGTATTGTAATGTGTGTGCTGGGTGCATGCATAGTTTCTGGTATGTACATAAACACATTTCTGATCTAGTTGACATTAATGGATTGATTGGTTTGAATGATTGATCTTACCAGTGTAACAGTTTAATGTATCTACCTGAATATTGTATTCAGATAATGCAAGTTAGTGTTACTTATGTAAGTCAAAAATTGGTAATAAAATTTAAGTGCTTATTTTAATTTTGAATATTATAAAATAAACTATGTTCCTAACAAAAAATAAGTATTAAAAAGTTTGAGTACTTAAGATGAAGGAATTGAGTAGAGATACAGAAGCTAATAAATACCATTGTTGGCATAGTAAAGAATAGAGACTGAAAGAAGGCAAATCATAAATGCAAAACCAACAGACCTATGTTTGAATGTCCCCTTCAAAATTTACATTGAAATTTAATTGCCACTGTGATAGTATTGGGAGGTAGGGCCTTTACATTTGTTCTTTTATTTTTAGACAAGCCCAGTCTGGCCTTGAACTCACTCTGTAGCCCAGGCTGGCCTCAAACTCGGAACTCATGGAATCCTCCTGCCTCAGCTTCCCAAGTTCTAGGATTACAGGTGTGCACCACCACATGTGGCAGGACCTTTACATTTGTTATGGGAGAGGATTAGTTATATCAGGAGAGTCTTTGTTATAAAAGCAATCTCTCTAAGGGCAATTTCCTTTCCATCTCTCTCTTTTTTCTTTTCTCTTTCTTTTTTTCTTTATCCAGGAAGAAGAATCAGACAGGAGCCGTCAGGGTACTGCAGTTCCTGAGTATGCAGAGATATTAATCACATACAGTGAGAACTCCAATGATCATGTTCTGATCTGCCCTCTGGAAGGAGGAACAGGTACGAATGACTGCACCTAACCATGAGTGTTCTGTTCTTCCCACTCCCTCTCTCTGTTGATAACAGATGTTGGTGTCTCGCTCTCAGACATCCCACCTCCCAGACTGTGAGAAATAAATTTCTGTATAAATTGCCTGGCTTGTGATATTCTGTTATAGCAGCAAAACAAAACAAAATAAAACAGACTAAGACAAATGGCAAGTGTAATTTTTTTTAAATTTAGAGATAAAGTGGACAACTGCAGGAGATATTTTCAGCTAATGCATAGTGAATTTGATAAGAAGTTTCCTCTCAATAGCTGAGAGAATCAATATTAGTTGCCTGAAATGATTAGTAGATATCCAACAAATATTTATTTTAAAATGTGAGCAGAATCTGAGCTTATGTTAGTCAACTATGTATAAGAAAACTTGGATTCCTATATTAAAAAAGACAATCATTTTTAAATGGAGAAATAGTCAAAGAAACTACTATTTTAGTTATGGAAATTTCGGTGGAAAAGTATAAGATAAAATTTGAAAGATATTTTACAAATAGTGAAAGCTTGGCACTGCCATTATGGAAAACAGTTTGGAGGTTCCTCAAAAAATTAAAAGTAGAACTACCATCTGGTCCAGCAATCTCACTTCTGGGTGTACATCCAAAGGAAATGAAGAGAGATCTGGACGCCATTCATTGCAGCATTATTCATAATAGAGAAGATATAGAAAGAGCCTCCCGCCTGCTGATGGATGAATGGATAAAGAAAATGTGATTATATATCATATCAAATATATATATTTCAGCCTGAAAAAAGACGGAAATCTTGCCATTTGCTAAGTTGGAGGACATTATGCTGAGTGAAATAAGCTAGACACACAGAGAAAAATACTGCACGATCTGACTTATATGTGGAATCTAAAAAAGTTAAACTCAAAGAACAGAGGAGAATGGTGGTTACTAGGGATTGAGGGTAAGAGAAATGGAGAGATGTTGGTGAGAAGACAAAGACTTTCATTTATAAAATGATTAAATTCTAGAGGTCTGATGTACAGCATGATGACTATAATTAATAATGTATTGTATGGGCCAGGGGTTTGGCTCAGTGGTTCTGCCGCCTGCCTTGCAAGTGCAGGGTCCTGAGTTCGATCCCTGGTACCAAAAAAATAAATAAATAAAGTAATGTATTGTATACTTGAAATTTGCTAACTGAATAGACCTTAAGTATTCTCACCACACACACACACACACACACACACACACACACACACACATTTTGGTAATCACTTCACAATGTGTATCAAATCATCATATCGTATATCTTTAATATATACAATTTGTGCAATTTGTGTTTGTCAACCATACCTCAATAAAGCTGAAGGGGAAAATTGAATGTTCTTTTCTTAAGCAACCAAGTGATTGCCCATTGAATGCAAAATCTCTTTTCTTTATCTTTTTCTTTTTTTTTTTGAGACACAGTCTCACTACATAGTTCAGACTGGCCTTGAACTCACTATGTAGCCCAGGCTGATCTTGAACTCATGGTGATCCTCCTGCCTCAGCCTCCCAAGCAGTGGGATTACAAGTGTGTGCCACCATTCCTGGCTACAAAATCTTTCTAACAATATCAAAGTTCAGTTGACTCCAGGTTTGAAAAAGTGTAAGGAATTTCCTCAGCTTGGTTAGGTGTAACGGATACAATTAATACTTGGACTGTGTTTTGTCTGAAAAGTCTTTTTTTCAAGTTAATTTTCTTAAAATTGTTGTCATTTTGCAGCCTAAAAACTGAACTCATCGTGTAGATTTTTTTTCTTACACTGGTCAAAATCTTCAGTGAAACATGAAAAACATAGCTTCCATCATAAGGAACGGTGCTCTATGTTAAAAGTCTGGATTTATCATAATTTATTTATTTATTTATTTTTGCGGGGGGTACCAGGGATCGAACTCAGGACCTTGTGCTTGTGAGGCAGGCAGCGGCACCACTGAGCTAAATCCCCGGCCCGTATTTATCGTAATTTTAAAGCAAAAAAACCCCCCCAAAAACAAAACAAAACCCTGATCTTTTGTCTATTGCTTTGATCCTCCTAAATGATTCATACTAAAGATACCTGTATGCAGTCTTTTAAAAAGTGTCATAGATATCGTTGTTAAAATTGTTTTCTAGGCATGCAAATGCTGTGAATCAGTCTCTTGTGGAACTGTAAAAGGAAATAGAAGAAAATTAGTATAATGATCTTGCTCTTTGCCGTGTTCACAGGTTAAATAGTAGAGGATTTTGACAAAGATTTATTATACTGTTACTTCTCATTAAAGATTTTCTTCAAACAAAAGGAATATTGGCCAAATGTTCAATAATCAAAGACAGCAATGTGATTTATGTTTCTCACTAGTCTCACACTGCATCTGAATGAGCTAAATTTGAAGCTCTGAAAAGGGAAGGAAAAGCCTGTCAGTGACCTAGCTTGACAGATACAAGATTTTTTGTTGGAATTGAAACTTTTAATAATATGAATTGAGGGCCGGGGGTTTAGCTCAGTGGTGCCGCCACCTGCCTTGCAAGCACAAGGTCCCTAGTTTGACCCCTGGTACCACCCCCCAAATAAGAATTGGTAGCGATTTTACACATTTTATTATCATTTCTCTTTTTTCATTTTTTGGTACCAAGAATTGAACTCAGGGCTTTATGCTTGCTAGGCAGGTGCTGTACTGCTGAGCTGCATCCCAAGCTCCAATTTTACACATCTTAAAAACACAACTTAATATGCAGGTTTACTCTGTAGTCAAGAGGATTATGCAAATTAGTTGCAAAGACTAAAAAAGTAGGAAGGACACATTAGTCACATAGTATTGATGAATTTATTGTTGCTGTCCAGTTTATGCAACACACCCTTGAATTCAATGTTAATAATACTGAATTGATCCAAAAGTTAATGAATTCAATATAATTTTGAAATGGATAGGGTTTTGCTTAAAAGTCAAGCCAATTCTAAAATAAAGTAAGTAGATCTGACAATATGGATGCAAATATTGAGACAAGAAAATTATTTTTGGTGCTCAACTCAGTTATTGGAAAACTGTTAAGTATATTTGGAATAAACTGGGTATGTGAATCTACTTTTTCAACTATAAATTATGCGAAATATAAATACAGACCAAGCCTTTCTGATGCAAACTTAGTATTTGAATTAAAATATCCTTTAAGCTTAAAAATACACACTGGATTTAGAAGATTTCACATAAAAAGAATGTAAAATATGTAATTAATAGTTTTTATATTGATTACATGTGGCAATGATAATATTTGGGATATTTGGGTAAATAAAATGTACTATTAAAATGAATTTTACCTGTTTCTTTTTACTTTTTAATGTGGATGAATAATAGAACATTTAAAATTATGTATGTGGCTCACATTATATTTCTGTTGGCAGCTTTGCTCTAGAGTAGAGAGAGGCTTCAGAGACTGGGATCTGAAAGTGGATGGCCCAAATTCAAGGATCTAGTTCAGTGGTGGCAAACCTAGGACACAGGTGCCAGAGGGCTGTTTGTTATCACTGAAAGCTCTAAAAGGTTCGCCATCCCTGGTCTAGTCTATGACACTTCTTAGTTGTATATACTGGGCAAGTTTTAAAAACATATCCATTCTTCAATTTTTCCCACCTAAAAATGGGGATAATAATAATTCTTACCTCATAGGGTTGTTTTAAGAATTTTAAACTGGGTGTGGTGGTGCACGCCTATAATCCCAGCATTCTGGGAGGTTGAGACAAGAGTCCAGCAAGTTTGACTCCAGCCTGGGCAATTTAGTGACTTAGTGAGATGCTGTCTTAAACCAAGAAATGAAAAAAAGACTAAGGATGTAATGCAGTGCAAAGGCCCTGGGTTCAATCCCTATTACTGGAAGGAAAAAAAAAACAAAGAAAGGGAGGAGGAAAAAAGAAAACAAGAAAGAGAGAAGGAAGGAAGAGAAAAGAAAAGAAAAAGAAAGAAAGAGAGAGAAAGAAGGAAAAAAGAAAATAAAGAATACTTAGTGCAATTGCTATTATTATTATTATTATTATTATATAATCTTGAGAAGTTCCTTAACCATTAATTAGCTCAAGTGTAAAGTGGTGATAACATCTACCTCACAATATCACTTCTTGAATTAAAGGAGACAACATATGCAGAATTGCCTGTAGGAGGTAGGAGCCCACCGCACACTTGTGGAATCTCCCATATGGTAGCTGCTGTTTGTCTCTGTAATCTGGCTCAGCTCACCACTCTTCAGTAGTGTGTGTGTGTGTGTGTGTGTGTGTGTGTGTGTGTGTAAGAAGTGCTAAACCATAGGTGCTTTCAGTCATTACATACTATTTTGTATCATTCTCCACTGTGCGGTTCCTCTCATGTTGCCTGAACTCGCCTCGCTTGGAGGCTCCCTAGCTCCCTTCCTAGCATCTGGACTGAAGGCTGTGGACTCCAGCCCCTCCCATCTCTCTCCCCACTAAATTCCTGAAACATTTCCTGCCTATCATAGCTACATAGCATTTAGTCCTATGCTACTTCGTATTGTTGTTTATAGAATTTTATGTGCATCTCTCTGTTCAGGTTAGGGTGAATGATTTATAACTTGTAAATACCCCAATGACACATGGTAATTGTTAAAAAAAAAAAAATTAGTCAGCAAGTGGGAACATTTGGGAAAACTAAGAGAAAAGAAAAGAATTTGACCTGGGAGATCCCAGTATCCTCTACAAAGAAAAAAAAGCATCACAGAAGAGAGGAAGTTTTATGTAAAAGTTTGAGATGTGCATCAAAGGGCTGATACGGACTTTGAGACAGGCAAAGGTGTTGGCTAAGGACAGAGATCAGAGAGCCAAGTGCACACCCACCTGCAGGACAGTCCTAGAACTCTTTCCCATACTCCTTCCAACAACTATTTTTGGCCACACTCAATTTTAGAATCTGACGCAAGACCTCAGCCAGTTCTCTTGCTGATCTCAGACTGCTTATTCCCAGGGCTTCCTTCCTCCTTTCTTGGGAGCCTTGCGCACACCTAGGTATGTAGAATGCTGGGAAACACTGCTTTCTACAAGAAGTCTTTGGCACTCTATCCAAAGATACCTTGCCATCTGGGTCAGTGCAGAATCAGCCGTCTCCAAGCACACTGCCTACCCCATAACCAATGAATGAATGAATGTCACAAAATTCGTTCTCATTTGGGAGGAAAACCACACCCAGCATGGAAAGAAAGAAGCTACTGCTCAACCACGACTCATGGATGTAACACCCAACACAAGGTTCAACTTTGTTTTGTGTTTTTATGGCCCCAAAGTTACGGTGACTTGGCAAGAAGAAAGGGAGACGTGTGGTAAGTTAGGAAAGGTGTGATTCAGTTTTTGTCACCTTGTCACCAACTGCAGTGTGAGTTTGGGCTGAAAATAAACTCACTTGGGTCTACAAAATACAAAGGTGCCTTCCTACATCAAGATTCTCTTGTTCTAAAGTTAGACTCTTGTCACTGGGCATGATGTACCCATACTGATCCTCGGGAAAATGATCACTAGCTGGATTTGGGGAAGGAGGACTTAGCAAGTCTGGAGAACTTGGCCACTAGGCTCAAGGACATGGGGCTAACGAAGAACAGGATCCACGGAGAGGGACCCAGCTGGTTCCACCACTCACTCGGGCTCTCTTTTCATCCCACCAGGTATAGCTGGACCCTTCCTCTCTCTTTCTAATGTTATTTGCAGCCCTCAAGCCAAAATCTGATTATAAAATTAGACACTCAATAGGTATTCCCTGATGCTGATTTTTAATGAACTTGGGCAATGCTGCTTCCTGTTTGAAAAGAGAAAATCTCCTTTTGACAGCTGGTCAATGCATCCCCAGTACCTGCTGTGTTTGGGAAATCAAGTGTGCATTTTAAAGGAAAAACAAAGATGAAAATAGGCCAAAGCTCTTAACAATAGATAGCTGTCGAAAAGAGAGCTTTTGGTAGCAGAATATGACTGCGAAACTGAAACTAGTACTAAATGATCTGTTTGTCTGTATATCCATTCATCCTACCTACTCTCACTATTAAGAGCTAATACAGAAAGGCTCACTAGTGCTTGACTTCCTTTTTCTTTTGGTGCTGAGTGGGGATGGAGCCCAGGGTCTCATATGATGCTAAGCGAATGCTCTTCCACCAGCCGCATCACCAGCCCAGTGCCTGGATTTTTCCTGAGATTTTGGAATGGTAGGTCAGAGATGTCTGTAAGACTTCGGGTAGCATCTTCCTAGCAAATCACTTCTTGGTCCCCTGGATCACTTCTGGGTCCCCTGGATCACTTCTGGGGACACCTTGGATTGGAATGAACTGGAGAAATTCGTGTGAAGGCCATTTAAACTCTACACGGGCCTGTTGATATTCCTCTGTGGGTGTGGGATTAGGCTGCCTTCCCAGCATTCTTGGCGGGTACACTGAATAGCTCAAAGGTCAAGGTGAAAGGGAGACGCGGTGGGTAGTGTGGGACTGGGAGAAAGGGTGAGCTCTGAGAAGAGTGGTAGGAGTTACTTTCCATAAAATTTCCTCCAGCTTCTCATCCTAGGTCCATGACGACTGCTGCAGGATTAAGCACAAACTCTATTATTTCCCTGCTTAAAACCTCTCATGCCAGGATGCCTTCCATTAAATCCTTGATTGATATTCAAACTAAACTAGATCGAATGTATTTCTCAACCCTTGCCACACCTAAATATTTGGAGTTCCTCATGTTCTCGCTCCTTTTAATGCCATCCTGGACTGATCTTCCCCCCCCCCACTTCCACTTTCTTCACCTTCCATTTTCTTTAAGATGATGCAGGTGCCACCACCTCTGATGCCCTTTGGAACTTGGTCTCCCTCCCATTGCCCCTAGGCACCCCAGGCAGATCTCTGCATCGTCCTTATTACAGGCTACTGTAATCATCCCTTTCCTCTTCTGTCTCCCTGACTAGACTGGACCCTAAGTTCTTTGAAGATAGGCCACAATGCCAGTCATGTGTAGAAGCTTGGTAAATGTTGGTGAGCTCATTAAATGGGCATCGGTTGGGGGTAGAACCATACCAGCCAAATGGCATCAGCATAGAGCTGTGGAGTTCAGCTGACCTCATCTCCAGGATTCTCCTAGGTATAAGCCTGGAGCTCCAAAGGCACCCTAGGAACTGGACACTCTGTCTACACAGACCCACATTGTTCTCTCCATCTAGACTTGAATTGTTCAACTCTGAGCTCCATGGTCTTCCTCTTCTAGAAGTCTGTTCCCTGTTGAAACACACTTGGTTCTTTCCCCTCATACCTCTTCCCCTTGTCATGATCGATGCCGTGTTGTGGGTACATGTTGTTTCTGTGTCTGTCTCTGTATACATGGGTGTGTGTCCTGTCTGCTCCACTCAGGTCAAAGTTCCATGGCACCTTGACTGTGTAAAGCCCACCGCAGTGCTGCCTGCACAGTGTAGGTTATCTCCTTCCCTCACCCAGAGCCTGTTTTGGAGAATTCACAGTCCCTACTGTCCATAGCCATTGCTGCAAGAGGCCAGTTTTCACAGCTTTTCCCCATAGCTATTCATTTCCACTGTATTCTGAGCCCCTATGGTGCTGAGTTACTAACCACGGAGATTTCACTTTTGTCTCTGAAATGTCTAACAGTAAGGTGGTTTGTCTTGACTGCAACAAACTCAGAACAGGCAAACAGAATGTGATATCTCAACTCATTTGGAGCACATCTACCATCATCCAGTACACCTTTTGAGGGAGAAGGAGCAAATTTGGATTTTGGCTTTTCAGGTATCAGGATCCACTGAAACACTGTCTTTGCTGTTGCAAATAGAAACCTAATTTGTATGCGGTCTTAATTCTTGACCATCTATCTGTAGGGCGTGTGCTCTTATGGGTTATTTGTTTATCTTTAAAATAATAATTAGAGGGCTGTGCTAAACCATTTCGTTCTCATCCAGTGGTCTGCGCTTGAGAAATGCTGGCTAATGTTAGGAATGCCTCCTGTGATGCTGGGGTGGAAGGACTCAGGTTCATGACCTTGGCCCCATTGCCACAAACCCAGCTAGGATGTGGGCCCAGAGCCCTGGTGACCATGGAGCTTGGCACTGGATGGGTTGAGAAAGAACAGGATACTGCAGATGACCAGTTATAGGTGCCCATGGCTCCAGGGCAGTGTGGCCCCTGATCCCTTTAAAATGGCTTCTGGTTGGAAATGGTCTTCTCCATTCAGCAAGTGAGGAGAGGCGGCCAATGCTTTTAAAGCAGTATGTGAGGATGGTTAAGAGCAGGGGCTGGGAATTAGGGATAGCAAGCCCCCCTGCCCATGGTGTCATTTGGCTGCTATGTCAGGCAGGCTCTTTAACTTCTCTGGACTGTATTTCCTCATATTTCAGCGGGGATGGTAACAGGACCCGTTTTATGGGTTTGCTGGGGATTAACTGAGAAAATGGGATGGAATTAAATGGAACATGCTTCGTCCTGTACTTGGAAGGTGGCAGGTATTCACTCAGTGGCAGCTGTTCTTCATATATTAATAAAATTAGGGTTGGTTGTAAGAAAAAGCTGTATTTAAAGTGATTACAAGACAGAGTCCACTTTGGCCATGCTCTCAGGCTACAACACCAGTTGCTCCTCCCTGCCTTCTCCCAAGGTGACCGACCCACTGTGCCGATGCCAGCTCCAAAGAGGGCTGGGGAGTGAGGTAAGAATCTTGGCCAATGTCCAGCTGCCTGGCCATGACCCCTGGGCTGGTAGCTGTGGGAAGGGCTAGGGAAGGTGCAGGGGAGGAATAGGGTGCTCGTGGGGAGGCTAGGACTCTGGGGAGGAAGTGGGTTTGTGGTGGGGGTAGAGTAAAGAATGAGGATGGGCAGAACTTGAGAGGTTTTTAACAGGAAGGAAGGCAGTTGAGAAAAAAAAAATCCACCTTATGTCTTGTTGGCCTGTTGGTGTCATTTTCTGAAAATAACAAATCAGAAAGAAGAACCAGCGAATAGTTTCTAGGGTATCACAAAGCATCAGGCCTTTCTCTGGTTTTTGTTTGTTTGGGGGTGGTAAGGGCAGGGTCTCACCATTGCCTTATCTGCAACTCCAAAGGAGGACAAAGGGGCTGTTGGATAGATGGGTCAGAACATCATATTAGGGTTGAATGTCCATTTTTCACCCCAAAAGTTTTGTTGCACAACTTAGTGTGATTTCCACAGGCAACTGAAGTAACTCTGCTCTTGAAATCCTGCCCCATGTGACTACTTTTTCTCTTGTCTGTTAGCTCAGTAATTAAGTAGTCATGATAGAAAAACAGTCCCCCCGTTCTGTGGAATATGGTCATGGGAAATCCTCGGCACCTCCCGAGGACATCTCCAGGAAGAACTGGGTCGATCCTGAGCACTTGGGAGAGGGTAATAGAGCCACTCCACACCCTCACACCCTCAGGGGCTGAAGCTCCTGTCCCTCTGAGCCCTACAGTTGTGCAACGAGAGGAAGCTCAGGGCAGATGGGGACCTCACTCCGGCAGTGCTCCATGGAGTGTGGGGATGGTCTCCCAGCAGGAAGGAAAAGCCACTGGAGAACAGGATTTCAAAGCAAGAGTTCTTCAGGGCCCCTGGAGACACTCGGTTGCTCCCACTCATTGCTCCACCCCTCATCTCTGCAGGACTCCTCATTTTCTCATAGTTTTTCTACACTTTAGTCTTCAAGCTTTCGTCAGGTTTTGTTTTGGGAAGGGGAACAGGGAAAAACGATTTCACCAGTTGATCCACTGATTCGGAGTCTCCTCACCTCCCTCCTGAAATGGCCATTGTGGGGGAACAGTCCACTGTTCAAAGTATCTCAGCATGGTTGTTCTGTCCTCTCTCCAGATCCTGCACATTCAAAACCAAGCCCTCACCCCACTCTCCCACCGTCGATCCAATCATTCAAGTTCATCCATGCCTCCGCCCTGCTAGCTTCATAGTCACCAGTGATTCTGCTGGTGCTTGATGCACCTGAAATGTCACACTCATCAGCTGTCAGCCCTGTACACTTCCCCAGCCCTGGAGCAGGGTGAGAGTCCCTCACCAGACCTCTGGGATGCACACCTTCCTGCCTTGCACATTCACATTTAGCCTTCCGAGCCTAGATTGCCTCACTCTCGTGTGTACAGAAGCCTCATGGCTGCCTGAAGTCTAAGGTCCAGCAGGGCCCCCAGCTGGGCATCCCCCACCCCTCTGCAATCTGCCTGCTCAGTTCCCCCAGCAATTGCCCCTCTGTCCCTGACACCTACATGCTCCGCAGCTCTGCCTGGCTGCTTTTAATTCTGTAGTTTGCTAGGGTTGTTGGAGAAGCTAAGACGCAGGCAGGGAGAGAGGGAGGAAGGAGGAAGGAAGGGCACAGCTCTGTCTCTGGAACAGAGCTTTCACCAGAGCTCTGGTCCTTGTCATTAGCACCTTCTGTGAACTCCTCCACCGTCGGTGTCTACAGGGCCCATTAAGATCAAGCAAAGGCGAAACCTTCACCCTTTTATTACCAACATTTCCAAACTTACATTAAAAACAGTCCGTGAACCACTAGCCAGCTTCAGTGGCCATCAAATATTCTGGGGGTGTAGCTCAGTGATAGAACCCATGCCTAATATGGGTGAGGCCCCGGGGTCCCATCCTTAGAAGCCATACGCACACATACATGCACACGTACCAAACACACATGTGCATGTGCATGCATGCACACATGTACATATATGGTCATCGAGTTTCACCATACCTATTTTATTTATTCTCTCTCTCTTCGGTTGGAGTATCTTAAAGAAAATTCTAGATATTGACTCACTTTGCCCCGAAACACTTTAGCATCATAAAAAAAATTTGCTTATATACCCACGATGCTATTATCCCATCTGGTAAAACTGATATCAAGTCCTTCTTATCAACTACTCCTCAGTCTCTATGCCAGTTTCCAAAAATTCTTTTAAAATATAGCAGTTTTAGAGTTGAGGATTTAATCAGGATCCAAACAGAGTCAGAACTCTTATGCATTGTATTCAATTATGCCTGTGAGTTCTCTTTTAACTCTTTTTTTGGTTTGTTTTCAGTTTTTCTTTTTGTGGGTACTGGGAATGGAACCCCCCCCCCCCCCCCCGGGAAAAAAAACCCCTCCCCCCAGGAAAGGACCCCCCCCCCCCCCCGCCAGGCTAAGCAAGCCCTGTCCCCTAGAGATGCACCCCAGCCCTCTTTTGGACTCCTTCTAAACTAGAACAGTCTCTCTTCTACTTTTCCTCCTATGCTATTGACTAATAAACAATAAACCAGGTCAGCTGTGCTGTAGAATGTCCTGTGTCCTGGTTGGCCGATTGCTTCTTTGTGGTGTCATTTATAGCCTTGTCGCTGGAGCCCTATGCCTCGTCTTGCCCTGCCTTTGACCTGACTTTTGTACATGGATATGGTGCTGCTCCCGATGGAAAGCTTCTAGAGAAGTCTGTACGTGCGTGTATGTGTGTCTTTTCAGTGCTAGATGAATCTTCCATAAACTAGATCCTCAACAAGCACCTGCTGAATACCATTTATGGAGCTCTACTATCTGTAGGCTTGTGTTACAGGGAGAGATACATACAGAAGAAGGTGGTAGCTTCTTACCCTTGGTGTTTCCGGGCCTGTTAACTATATGAGACTGCAGCTCTCAAACTCACACAATCAGAGTCACCCGGAGGGCTTCTACGCACAGAGTGCGGGCCCCGCCCCTCACAGTTGGGTCTAGGGTGGGCCCTGAGGATGTGCCTTCTGACAGTTTCCGGGTTGCTGCTGGCGCGAGGATCAATCTCGGAGGATAAGGGCCGGGGTTGTAGCTCAGCACCTCAGCGCCTGTCTGGCAAGAGCGAGGTCCTAAGTTCAATTCCCGGTAACCGGACCCCCCCCCCCGCCCCCAAATCTTGGAGAATCACTACCATCAGACATGAGCTGCAGTAAGGGCCCTGCGCCCTATGATACAGTGCAGATTTCCAACGCTGCACCCTTCTGGGTCTCTCTGGGCTCAGTGAGTGGCCGGGTCACAGCCTTTCTGTGGGAAGGAGCTACTCTGAGGACTACGTTTTGTCCTGATGCAGAGCGGGAAGGCCAGGAAGCGGACAGTGGCAGAGAAGCGGCTTCTTTGCACAGATAAAGGGACCAGCTGGCTTCCGGAGCCACAGAGTCTGGGACAGGGACGGCCGCGGGGCCTTCCTCAGGGTGGGCCCAGAGCGTTGCGCATGGGTCTCTGGGTGTAAAGTGTGAGCCTGCCAGGGAGCAACTCACAAAAGCACCCCACAGGACCCGCGTGGGCCAAGAGGGGACCGAGGCATTTCCCCACCGTCTCTGCCCCAGTGTCTGCCGACCGGATGTGGGACGCAGCCTCCTCTCTTCTCACCAGCACACTGTGCTTGAGAAACGGTGTCTATTTCTGCAGCTTCAACCTTCACTCCTGACCACGCTGGCCCGACTGCCCAACCCGGACCTCTCAGGCTCCATGCCATTCCGCTCAGTTCCTGCAGGATGTCTCCGCCCCATAGCCCGGGCACCTTCTGCTCCTTTCGCGTTATCCAGCTTCTGTTCTCCACCCCTGCGCTGCCCCTTTCCCCTTCCCCTTGCCAGGTGCTTTGTCCCTCTACACCCCAAACTCAGTTTGAGCGTCACCCCCATCTCTTGAATTGTTTCAGCTCAAAGTCAGGAATTCTCTTCAGTTCTCTTTTCCTAGCCCATCCTCTCTCTAACAGCCCATCTTTTCACTCCTGAAGTATCTTAGTACTCCGTGCTCTCCTTGTAATCTCCCTGCCTTTGTCTCAGCTCCAGTTCCCCTCATCTCTCTCTCGAATCATTGCAGTACCCTGAATGATGACTGAGAGTGCTTGCTCTTTGCTGTAACAGTGAGCAAATCCTTACCTTGCCTGATTTAATCACAAGCCGATGAGGTAGCTATCATCACCCCATTTTACAGAGAAGAAACCTGAGGGCTTAAAAAGATTAAGAAGTAAGTTGACCAAGGTCTCCAGCCTGCTGGTAATAGCCAGAGCCACTGTTCCTGACCACTATGCTGTCCTGACCTGGGCTGTAAACTAGAAGTGCCTGTGGAGCTCTTAAAGACTACATTGTGCACAATGGAGTACTACTCTGCTGTAAAAAAGGAAAAACCAAGTCATCTGAGGAAAATGGATGTACTTTGAGACCATAATGTTAAATCAGACACACGAGCTCAAATATTGCATGGTTTCTCATATATGAGAAACCCCAAATATAAATAAATTACAGAGCAAGATAAGAGATGGATAATAGGAAACAGGAGATAGATCTTTTGTAAAAGTAAAGGGGGCTCAGAGTTGAAGGGAGGGAGGAGGAAGGGGAGGAAGAAGAAATAAAAAGAATTATGATGTGTTATGTACACATACCAGCTCCCCTTGATGAATGTAACCATGTAGTGCAAACATAAACAAGTAAAAATTTAAAATGCCACACTGTTACTGGAAGTGGTAATCCCAGGGATGTCATGGGCTGGGGATCCCAATTTGAAGCCAGCCTAGGAAACTTTGTGAGACCCTGTCTCAAAATAAAAATACAAAAACGGGAGTCAGGGGGCACTAGAGATGTAGTTTAGGGAAGAGGCCCTGGCTTCAACCCCCAGTACCACAATAAATACATAAATAAGGCTGGGGTGTGGCTGCATGGGAAAGCACTCACCTAGCATGTGCAAGGCTCTGAGTTCCATTCCTAGCACTGAGGGTGCCAGAATGATCACACCAGATGATCAAATCCAAATCCCCGGGGGGATTCCACATGGGTGTTTTAAGAAGCCCCGAAGGTGACTGCTGCAAACCCTGCTTCTCCACCATGCACAGCCACTGTCCCCGCCCACTGCATGGCAGACCTTCCTCCAGAGTGCTGTCCAGTTTAAATACCACTGCGACCCTGTCCTGTGCTGCCTGAACACCTCGCCTTGCCTTCCACCTATACAGCAAAGTCAGTTCTTCAGAGGGGCATCCAGACCCTTCAGAGTTTGCACCCTCGTCTCTGCCCCTAACCCTAACCCACCATGCACTTGGCATCCCCAGGGCCTTTGCACAAGCTGTTTGAGCAGCCTGAAGTGGCTTTCCTTCCTTCCTTCTCTTTACTCAACCTTAACACTGCCAACTTTCTCCCAATCTCTCTCTCTCTCTCTCTTTCCCTCTCCAGAGTTAAAATGTACCTCCACAATTTCCCAGGTAATATGAATGGCTTCTCCTCTGAATTGTAGTAATTTATTTATATATTTATCGCCCTCAAAACGTGTTGAGTTGCAAAAAAATGTTTCCTATTTTCTCCCATGACCTAGGCATGTCAGGCACTCGGCGGATGACAAATCAATGAGGGTGAACTCTGAGCCCCTCGCCTAGCTGTGCCACTCACTGTCACTCAGCAGGCATAGCAGGCATCCTCGTCTATTTCCAGAAGCCCTGCAGCGTTCCCACAAGTGCTGTCCTCAGGCAGTCGTCAAAACCAATCCCTGGAGTCGGCTGGGTCCCAGTCCTGGTTCTGCCCTCTTGGTAAGTGGCCACTCACTGGAGACTAACACGCTCTACTCTCTCTGTGGCTTAGTCTTCTCATCTAGAAAATGGGAATAATGAGAGCACTGGCCTCATAGAGCGGCAATAGAAGATTAAGTGACATTGATCCATGCTGAGAGCAGCGCGAGACCTGGCACACAGCAAGCACTCTGTAACAGTCCATTGTTATATTAGTATTCTTAGCTTACAAAACAGCCTTCCACTACATTGGTAGCACTTATGGAAAATTACAGCTATATATGTTTGTGTAGAGATTTCGGAGGAAAATGTTCACTACAGTGATGACTAGGGCGGTTTCTTACTAATATTTACATATACTTTTCTTTATTGTTTGGCTGTTTCACTATAAATACAGATTTTTATATACACTTAGCCATTTCAACTGCCAAAACACACACACCCATACATACAAACACTCCAACCCCTAATGCGCACATGCAAACCCCATGGACCCACACAGAGAGCCACATGGACACACCTGCTCCCTCGGAGGCAGAAACTCTGGGCCCAGATGCTGCCGGGCCATGGAGACATTGCGCAGCATGCCTGTTTAGAGAGAACGTTTGGACCTCGGGCCATCTCCGGCGCAGAGCCAGTGGAGGGGTGGCAGGCACTCTGCCAGCTCTGGAACCAGGAAGTAGCATTGCTACTCACACAGCCTCCGAGTATACACAGCCCGGCTGGCACAGAACAGGCCCCATACGAAAGGCAGAGCCTGGAGGGAGGTGAAGAGAGGAGACCCAGAGCCACAGGCTGGCACTCGGAAGCATTGGGAAGCTAACTGCCTCTCTGGCCATGGCTTTCAGAGGAAATGGAGCTAACTACTATCAGAAAATGTTTTATTTTTAGCCCCGAAGTTTAGGAAATGTGGGAGGAACTGGATGGAGAGAGCTGAATCCTACATTTCTACTGGAAGCTTCCTTTATTTCCATGAGACGAGAAAGCTTGCAGGGCCCTTGAACAGGCCTAAGCTTTGCTGGAGTCTAACATCAACTCTGTTGTCATACAGCCAACTCCAAGTTGGAGCCTATAGTGACCAGGAAAAATCAGGCATCACAACAACCTCCACACACCAAACCTGCTTTCTTGTGGAAGGAACTGAATGACCCTGAGAAGTATCAGGGCAGAAATGAGACAAACTTCTGGACCCAGGAACCAGGCTGAAGTTGGGGAGGAATCTGGGGAGACTCATAGCAGATAAAAGAGAACTCTACCCAGGCTTGAAGACCCTTACAGGGCAGGCCTGGTGCCAGATCCCTGGTCCACATCTGGTGTGATCAGGTAGGGAGGTCACAGTGTCAGAGAGCACCTACAGGTGCCTAGATGAGGGCAGGAAAGGAGAAAGCATCCTTGTGCCTAAAAAGACATGATCTCCACTCTCAAAAAGTTTAATCGATAGTAGGGCACTGAGATAGGCACTGGTGAAAGAGTAGAAGAAAGTCTCCAATGTCCTGTCATGGGCAGTGGAGATCCTAAGTGTTGAAGAAGCTCAAAAAATACATAGCCAGCTCAGGCCCCCAGGTAGAGCACATGCACTCGGAGGTTGTACTGTCTGTAATCTACACAGCTGGGTCTGCTTCAGCACCGAGATTTGGGGTGCACGACTTAGCACTGGTTCCATACTGCCTCACATAGAAGAGGCTCAGTCATCAACAGCCTAATGGGAACAATTTTGGCAACTAATGAAGGTGGAGAAGTGACATGAGCACCCAACACTTCTCCAACCTGCAGGCTCCCCTGGTGACTCGGAACCTTAGCCCTTTTCCTATGATCCTGAGGTTTTCTAGTGCTTTCTTTTTTTAAATTGAGATAGGATTAAGTATCACCAAATTTAAAATGTAAATTCGGTGACTTTTAGTATATTCATGAAGCCATACAACCATCACCATTATCTAGTTTTGGAACATTTTCATCACTGAAAAAAATCCCTATCCACCAGTCACCTCCTCACAGCCCCTGGCAACCACTGATCTGCTTTCTGTCCAACCACTTCCCATGCTGGCCATTTCATATCAACAGACCCATGCATGCTGTGGTCCTCAGTGTCTGGCTTCCTTCCTTAGCATAATGCTGTCAAGGTGCATCCATGTGGTAGCATAAAGCTGTGCTTCTATCCTTCACAGTTATTTCTGGGTGTCCCGGATGGTGGTTCCCGTGGGCCCAGACATGAGTCTGCCATGGACACCTGCTCCTGAAAAGCCACCTGGCAGAAGCTGCTAGCTCTGACCACTTGGAGAATGTTTTCTCTCATTCCCATCTCATCTTCTGGGATTCTGCAGACTGTAAACCCCAGTGTCAAATGGCATTCAGTTCCTGTAGGTCCTCCCTTCCCTGCACTGGGGGCGGATGCTATGAGGCCTGGGGCATGGTCTCTCTCCCTGCCTGACACTGCCCTTGTTCTTGGTCTTCAGGAAGGCGCCAGCTGCAGCTTTTAATTCCATCTCTGAGGCACCCGAAGGTAGCCTGGTCCGGTCTCCCATTCTTCTATCTCCCCCACTCTCTCTGAGCCCCAAGAGTCGGGCTGGGGGCGAGTCCAAGACAGAACAAAACCTGGTCTTTGGCTGGGTTTCCCAGAGACCCATTCTAAGACAAGGGTGGTTGTGAACATGACTTTTTAAGGATGCGTTTCCAGCAAAAACCTGTAGGGGAGTGGGAAAGTAGGACAGAGAATAAGCAACATCCAAAAAAGGATGTGGCTTCAGTGGAAGTCCCACAGAGGGTAACTTGAGCTCAGTCTCACAGGGCTGTGACAGCATAAATCAGACCTCAGAGTGCGTGTTTAGCCTCTGCACCCATCAGCCATTGGTCGAGGCTGTCCCCTGGATACCTTGCTCTCTGTGGCCCCAGGTGAAGGGGTCCCCGCAGCCCAGAGTGGCCCTTTGACGCAGACATTCAGATGAGGCTGTTAGAAGTGAAAGGGCAAGTTTCTGCTCCACTCTTTCTCAGGGTCGCCTTTTCCCACAAACCTATCATCCACCCTATCACCTCCAACATGGCCTGGCAAAGTGCTGAGTGCTCAGTATCTGCTGATAACATAGCACAGAGAGAGAGGACAGACACTGGCAAACAGATATATAGGCAGACAGACTCCACTGGAAGCATAAAGTAGTTTTCTTTATGGTCATCCCTTGAGAAAATAGAGTCCATTATACCCATCTGTAGCTAACTCTTTTCTACTTACTGTACCTCTCGGCGTGCACAAAAGAAAATGAAACCAGTGCGGGTGTGATTGTTGGTGTAAGGAAGGCAACAGATGCTCATGGAAATCTGGTCCACGAAGTTCCAGGTGACAAACTCCACCGTCAGACCGAGTCTCATTTTCTTCTTTTTCATAGTTCTCTGGCTGACTCTCCTTGGTTTTCTGTTTCCTTAATTGCTCTGCCCTGCTCCCAAGGTGACTGAAGTGTGAAATCAAGGATTCAATGGACAAGAAAGGGTCTGGACAAGCATGAGGTGCACAAATATAATGGATTTTTAAACAGCTTTTGATGTTTCCTTTTCTTTTTTTCTCCAGTACTGGGGATTTAACCCAGGGCCTTCACACTGAGCTACATCTCCAGTACTTTTTTAAGTTTTGAAACAGTCTGAAGTCACTAAGTCGTTAAGTTGCTCAGACTTACTATCCCTTTGCCTCTGCCTCCCGAAGTGCTGGGATTACAGGCGTGCACTATGGACACTTTTGACTTTTTAGGAGGAATCATGGATGGCTGAGGAGAAAAGATTGAAAGAGTGAGGCCGAGAAATTTCCCTTGTGCCCTCAGTGAATCTGAGTCTTGGGGCGTCACTGTGATGCTGCGCCCGGCCTGCGGCTGTGACTTCATGAACCCTGGGATTAGCAGATACTTCCATGCCGCAGGGGGACTGATCAACAAAGGTCGCTGAAGGGGCTTAGCAGAACTAAGGTGCTGGGAGAGAAGGCAAAGGGGAATATGAGTAAGGGAGAAGGAAGAAAGAAGAGAGAGAGAGAGAGAGAGAGAGAAATGAAAGAGAAGAAATGAGAGAGCGAGATGCCACATTTGCCACATTCTCATGCCTGCTTTCCTCCCCACTCCCAGACTCCCTTTCTACATTTTTGCCGGGGAAAAGCCAGGCAGCATCTCCAGGGCAATCTGACCTTGACCCACAGGCCTCTGGCCGGCCTTGGGCAGAAGGTGGCCAGGGAGCCCGGAAGCAGAGGCCCTGGCCCATCCGCTGAACAGAGGGCTCTCAGAGCTGTGCCAGCCTCTAAATCGTCCTTTTGTTTTACAGGCTTTACCGAACACGGCTTGATTTCATGTGACTGTGCTATTTCAGGAGGAGTAAATATTGCCTGCAGTCTGTTTAAAAAGGCCAATGACCTGAAATGTGTGGGGTTTTTTTTCTTTTCTTTTCCATTTGAATTATCTCCAAGACCAGGCCTGTCCAAGCATCATGAGTTTTAACTCCTTGGCTTTCAATTCTAACTTTCCCTTTTTGTCTCATGTTATGCTGGACAGGCAAACAAAAGAGCGAAGATATGGGGATAGAGGTGAAGAGTCAACTCAGGCACAGGGGAAGAGGGGGAGATGCCCGGGGTGTAGCCCAGAAGAGGGCAGGGAGCCCAGGCTCGCTGGTGCTTTCGCTGCTTCCAGAGTTGGCGTTTGACCTATAATTATAGCCTCTTTCTTCTGATTTCCTCTGTGAAAATAGCAACATTCAGGCTAAGCACAGAGTAGGGGGAAAAAAGCACGACATAAAGGATTGGGGATTTATAAATATAGTTAAAATTACAGGATTGTTACCCCCATGGTTTAATTCTCTGACGAGAAGGCTGGGAGGAGGGAACACAGTTCTTCAAACTTGACTTGGGTCTTAAAATACCCAGGTGTGACATTTTATGAACCTAGCCAAGAACAGATTCATTGCAATTCTTTCCCAATGGATGTGAAAACATTGGAGGGAAAGAAGGAGAAGAATGTCCCTGGCCTGGATTTTTATTTTGAGCTCTTAAGGATTCTCACTCACCATCTAATTGTTCCATCTCCTCTCATCAAAGTCGCATTCACTAAGGAGAACTTAAGGACAGAAGACTTCGTTGTCTTGGCCCAAAACCTCAGTCTCCTGGGGCCTGCATTTCCCCCAGGCAAACAGTGTGTTTTTGCTGAAATTGTTATGCTCTTATATGGTTCAGCACCCGGGTCACAGGTGACCCACCCTAGCTCTCTTGTGAGATTTCTTAACTTGGAACGGGTGATGGAGATTGTCGCAGGGAGCTCTGGCCATGGAAATGGACACAGCCCATCTGCAGTGAGAGAGAACAAAGCAGCCATGAGTGGGAACCAGAGACAAGACGTGGCACGCTGAAGTCCCTGCCCCTGTGCTTCCGGGGGCCCAGAGCTATATCTCCCTACCTCTGCTTAGTTCATAAATTCAATTTTCCCATGGATTTCATGAACTAATTAATAATTTTCCTCTTTTGCCTAAACTAAATCGAGTGGGGTTTCTGATGTGCGCAAGAAAAGTCTTGACCAACACTGAGGTCCAGGAAAGCAGACCAGGTGATGTGATCAGCGCAGTATCTCATTTGGTTTTGCAAGGGTTAAGGGCTCACAACTCCACTTTCCAGAAGGCTCAGTGGTGGGCAGGAACCTGTGGTCTGGCCTCTGTCTTCATGGGGAGGCACAGGCAAGCTTTCTGGGTAGCAGATCCTGGAAGAGACCACAGCGATCACCTCCCGCCACCTCTACGGCCTCTGAGCTCCGACTATTGGATCTGCAGCGCTGCAGAATAGTGACAGACCCGCTATCTGCCTTTCCTGTGTTGAGTGGACACCTCCATGCCCAATGACCCCTGTCCGTGTGAGATGGGGTTCAAAGGACCTGGATTCCAGCCAAAGTTCTGGCGATCTCCTGCATTCAGTTTCCTCCTCTCCTACTTAAGGACTTAGGTTGACAGTCTTGGAAACCTCTTTTCTGTCATCCTGACTCAAAGGTAAACTGCCGGCCGGGACTCGTTCTCCACAATCAACAGTATTTGATTTCCACCAAAAAAAACAAGGGGGGGAAAGGGACAAAAGAAGAAGAAATCCATTTTTTCCCTCATATTTAAGGTGAGCTGGTCCTTTTTACAAAATAAAGGTTATTTCTCACGTGTCACTGGATTTGAAAAAAAGATGCATTATAAGAAATGTTTTCTGTAGAAAAGTGTAAATATAAATAAGCAAAAAGAAGAGAATTTTGAGAACCTATAATACTTCCTATCAAAGATAACTTCTATTAATATTTTGTGTATAAATGAAAATATATTTCTATATGCATGCTGTGGTTGGAATGTACCCCCCGAATTTCATGTATTAGACCCTTAATTCCCAGAGTCAGATGTTAATTACATGTGGAGGCAAGGCCACTGGGAAGTAGTACTTAGCACTGGATGAGGTCATGAGGGTGTGGCCCCCATGCTGCAGTTAGTGGCTTTACAATAAAAGGTAAAAGCCAGGTGTGGTGACACACACCTGTAATTCCAGCACTTGGGAGGCTGAGGCAGGAGGACTGCCAGGTGTTCAAGGCCAGTCTGGGCTACACAAAGAGACTGTCTCAAGAGACCAACAAAACAAAACAAAAAACAAACAAACAAAAAAATGAAAAGAAAAGAAAGAGTAGAAAGAGGTAAGCTAGCTAGCATGATTCATTACTTGATCTCACCTTGGGATTCCCTCTACCATGTAATGACTCAGCAGGATGGTGCTCACCAAATGGCAGATGTTGGTGCCATGCTATTAAACTTCCAGAACCATAAGCCAAATAAATCTTTATTCTTTAGAAGTTACCCAGTCTGTGGTATTTGGTTATAGCAACAGCAAATGGACTAAGACAACACATATATATTTTTTCTTATAAAAATTATCATACTATACATTCTATTTTTCAAACTGATCTTGACATTTAACAATTTTTTATGTTAAAAAAAAGACACCTGAAAAACATTTTTGTGGTATAGTATATAAATAGCATTGATTTTAGTAGCTATATAGTAATCTGGTATTCCAGTGCACCTGAATTTATTGACTTAATCCCTTATGGCTGGACAGTTGGCAAGATTTATTTTTCAGTAGTATTAATAATCTTGTAAATATAATTCTTGCAAACAGGCGTGTGTTTTTAAGGCTTCTAGGTGTGCAGCCAGCAAGAATTCAGCCAATCACGGAGGTGAAGACGTCACGCCTCTTGGCTGTGGGCGCAGAAGAGCTTCCAGGTGGCAGGGAACCATGTGATCTCTCCCACATAGCCTCTACCTCCATGGTCACAGCTGATTGCACTGGCATCCTCTTCTCCTTGAAAGGCAGCCAGCAGGAAGCCGGCCAAAGCCTCTGAGGGGTCTGGCAGGAGACCCATTGCTTAAGAGGGCACCAGGCAGGCTGAGCAGATAGCCCCCCAGGGCAGCAATGCCACCATCAAGGGCAGGAGCAGGCACGGTGGCAGTGCCATGAGTTAAACTCTACCCACCGAGGTCACCAGTGGGCTCCCGAAATCTGAGAGAGGAAGGAGTCTTTTCCAGTGTGATGCCCAGAGCTCCCCTCCCTGGCCCCAGGTAGTTTACCCTGGAGAATAAAGGGGTGGCTTTCTGGAGCTGAGAGCCTGGCTCTATCATTTCTTACCTGTGTCATCTTTGGCTTGTCTCTCACCTTCCTGCTCTTAAGTTCCCCAGCTCAAAATGAGAATATCGACACCTACTACAAAAGGTGCAAAACAAATGACAAACAAGGAAAAGCGTTAGAGACTGCTTAGTCTCCAGGAGGCACTGTTATGCCTGTGCTACTAAGTAGGTTCCACCTAGAATCTCAGGAGTTCAGAGTCTCATGGGTCAATCTGCAAGGACAAACTGATGACCTGAGACCCAAACTATCCTGAGTTTGCTGTGTGAGTGCTGCGGTTTCCTCCAGCAAACTGGGAAACTCCTCTAGTGCCTGGGCTGTGTCTTTCACTCCATCGTGCCCTCCGCTGCACCTTGCGTGGACTAAGTGCTCCTTCTGTGATGGATTCTGCACACTCACAGGTGTCTTTTCTTTGCACACCCAGCACAGCCAGTTTGGCCTGGTACAATGGGCAGCTAGGGTAGCAGCTCGGCTCCCCTGCCTCCTGGCAGGTTCCCTAAACTGCTTTCCCTGGAGGGAAAAGCACCAGTGGCCTCTGCAGCAAGTGAGCATTGTGTGCACAGCTAAATCCAGGGGGCTGAAGTTGTCACCTTCTTTAGTTTGCAGACTTAGAAAAACATCCCCAGTGGAGCTAATCTAGAGCTCCTTTGGCCTGTGCTGGGGCTGACAAAATGTAGAGGTGCAGTCTGTTTGGGGGACACCTCCTTCCAGGAAGGTAGGATGCCTGTCTGCTTCCTGAGAGGGTCCCAGACACACACTGTGGCTTTCCTCTTTGATGTCCCTGAGCCCAGAAGCCCCAGGCAAATAATGAAATGAAGCTGGTGAATGTTGTTGGTCCTTCTCACCCTTTGGCCTCTTGTGGGCACACCTGTTGACCTAGTTGGGCCACCAAACTTGGGTCTGATTGCCCAGCAGCTGCCAGTACCCCAGTTTCATGTTTGCCAGAGAGAGGGTTAGGAGACAGGGCAAGGAGACAGGAAGGAGCCCTTCTATGTCCTCTGGACCTGCCCCAAAGCTAGAACTCAAGATGCCAGGGGACAAGGATTCAATTTTCTTTTACCATTACTCACTACCAGGCCTTGTACTGAGTAATAACATAAAAAGCTAAGACAGAGCACACCGCCTGCTGATTACTGTACCAAGCATCTTACACATATTAACCCATTTCATCATTATAAAAAATCTTTGAAGTAGGTAGTCATATTCTCTCCATTTTACAGTCGAGGAAACAGAGGCACAGTAACTCCTTCGAGGTGTCCAAGTAACTTAATGGTACACCTGGTTATGCACATAATCCCTACTCAACAACTTCCCAGTTAAAGTTGCAAAAGGATCATGTGTGCAGGAGTACATTTAATTCCCAGAGTAACCCTGCAAGCTGGGTGAACCCGGTCCCATTTTAGAGGTGCAAAAATGGAAGCCTAGAGCGATTAAATCTGTGTGTGTGGCATAACTAGTAGGTGATGGATATCATGCCAGGCCTGTCTGGCTCCACTCCACCCTGACGTGAAGAGAAGACCTTGCAAAATGACAAGGAAAGGCTTCATGGGCTTAGCAAAAGGAGCCACAGCAAGACCACAAGGGTTGGGATTGTAGAAATCGAGTCTGCTGGAGGTGCCACTCAGGCACGGCAGAGGCGGAGGGCAGGAGTTCAGGAGCCGGACCTCTGATCACCTGCCACGTTGCTGCTTCCAAGACACACCGATTACCCACACTGGCCAGCTGCTTTTAATCCAACAGCGACAGATTTCTGAGAGCCTTTCAGAGAGATGAACCTGGCAATGCTCAAAAAAGGACTAAATGCAGCCAACTGTCAACTGGACATGTTTCAAGGATTCTTTCCTCTCCCTGCTCACTTTCTAAGCCATCTTGTATGTAGTTTTCTTTTCTCCTCTTCTCCTGCGAGTTTTTCAGCCCAGCTTCAAGCTGTCTTCAGCTCCAGGTGGTTGGGACCCAACTATCACAGACCTGGAAAGAACCTCTGAGGATCCAGTGCCCGCTGTCTGCTTTAAGGCCCCTTAAAGATGGCCTTGTCCCCTGGCTCCTACTACCACCAAGAGCAACCCAGGTCCTCACTGGGGAGGACCAGAGGGTCTGTCCCATCTTTTCCAAACCCAAAGGAGCTCTTGGAAGGGTCTCCATGAGCACAGAAATAAATCAGCTCTTTCAAGAGGTCACATGTGGCTACCACAAGATTGGGGGAACGACACCTGCAGCGAGTTTCACATGAGCACCCAAAGCAGAAACTACCAATGCCTGCAGGAGACCAGAAACCTCACCAAGGAGGAGACCCCAGGAAGGAACTGCAGCCCGAGAAGCTGCAGGCCTGGGCAGCAGCATGGTCTCTCTACGAAAGGCAGCCTGTGCAGGTTTTGTGATCTGGCTTTCCCTTGGACTACAACCAGGGACACACCTTGACATTCCCAGGCTTTATGTCATTGTGCAGCTCTCTGGGTGATTCCCCACCCTAAAGAGGAAATGAGCAATGACTGTAACTTTGCCTTGGATCAATTTTACAATCTCTTCAGGCACTAACTGATCGCCCAACTCCTTTTTGGTTGAGTGACTGAGGTCTGATGAATGTCAGTCCCACCCTCACTGTGCCTAAATTCCTAGCTTTGGCACCAGTTGGGAGAAAGCTGAGACCATGGCACCAGCAGGTATATCAGGACGCCAATAATTATAGATCCACACTGGTTGTTTCTCCACAGAAGCTAACTATGAACATTAATTAAATGTCTACCCAGGGTCAGGTGCCCCAAAGAGTGTCAGATATATGTTATCCAACGAATCAAGCATGTTATCTCCATATTTCAGATGAGGACATCACAGTATAAGAAGCGAAGTCACTGACCCAGTGCTCTCCACTGAGTGGTGAGCTCCAGGGAAGCAAGGACTGCCTCCTCACTGGCGTCTCCCCACGTTGGACACAAGAAGAGGTGCAGTAGAAGCTCCTGGCTGGGGTGTGGCACAGAGGTAGAGTGCTTGCCTACCATGTGCAAGGTTCTCGGCTCCATCCCCAGCACCCCGCCCAATCTTGAGTGGATGAATAAACAGGTACTAAATGGTGAGGCAAAGAGGAAAATATTCTCTCAAAGAGGAAATAAATAGGGACCCAGAGAGGAAGATACATTGCAGACTACCTAGAAAAGCTGCAACAATCAGCAGCTCTTGAAACTTTCCTTTCTCCGTGCATTTATCTCATTGAGGGTTTTTAATGGAAAGTGTCCAATTACTCTGCCGTGGGCGTGCGCACTGGTTTGCCAATTTTGGAAACTTGTGAATCCAGGGCGCAGAGTCATGACCAAGGCTGTGAGTCATACTCTCCATGCAAGCACCCTCCACACCGCTGTCCGGACGAAGCAGAAGTCACCAGCGCGTCCCCTGCTCTGGCTGTCTCATTTTACCTTCTGAAGTGACAGAGGAAGCTGTGCCGAGGGAGGGGTCAGGGCAACAGCAGACCTCTGGGCCAGTCCCCCTGCCAACACCACACGTTCTCCCGGTGGCCCGGTGGCCTCCTCATGGTGCTCCCTCCCCCCAGGATGTCATTTGTGAGCCTGCACTGCTGTGCCTTTCTAGCCAGGTACATAAAAGAACCGATCACCAGGAGACTAGTTAGCCTCTTTCACGAAGGATACATCTCATCTTATTCACAGGGAGAAAGGTCCAGAAATTCAAGTGTCCCGGAGAGAGGAAACTCATTGATTTAAAGTCACACAAAGGTGTAAAGAGCCGGTGCAGGAAGGAGGCAGAGTTCAGGGGGATGAAAGGGATGGAACTGGCTTGGCACCCATCACAGACGCCGGGTACTTACAGCACAACCTCCTGACTCACATTCATGTGGAGGGGTTCTCAGGCTCCCATGTCTGCCCAGGCACAAGAAGAAAGAGAAAACCCAAACCATGTCATGTACCTGTGTGCGACACTGATCGAGTTCTGCAGAGTAGCGGTGGCGCCCCAAGTTCAACTCAGTCTTTCATTTTTCACTCTTTGGATTTTGCTTTTCCTAATTTCTGCCGTTCACTCTGGTGCATCCGGGTGCAGAAGGAGCAGCTACACAGCAACCCAGATCCCGGTTTCTCAGCCCCGAGTACACCTGTGGTCTCATCCTCCTGAGTGAACTGGATAATTCAGGCAGAAGGACAGAGAGACAGGCATGCTTTTCAAAATAGGTCTGGCTTTGCAGTCTTTAAATAACAGGGAAGGTGGTGTGCGAGGCAGCTACTCTGCATCTTCATTTCCAAGGAGAGCAGAACTTGACAAAATGGCCTCAAAACTGAAGGCATTTGGGTTTGCTGAGTAGGAATGTCTAAAAGGTAAGAAAACTGCTAAACACAAGGTGGCCTTCTGCGCAGCAGGGCTGCTTGTCTGACTAGCTTGGCTATGGAGGCACGGCCTGCCCGGCCTCCCTATTCAGCATGGTTCCTGCCGCAGCATCAGCCTCCTCCGGGGCTGGCTCAGGGCAGGTAAGGCACGCTGGTGCCCCCTCCGCGCCCATGCTTCCGGGACACGCTTCTCCTCCAACTCAAGGGTACCGCGGCTGGAGCCCCCTGAACACACATCAAGTCCCTGAGGTGCATTCCTGGGGACCACACAGCACATTAGAGATCATCTGTGCCTGCCTTGGACTATGGAGGAAGCACAGAGCTGGGGCTGGGCAGATCCTGCTCTCCTCCCAGCTGTGAGGTCCCCCTGCACCCCCTGCTCATTCACTTGGGGGCCGCAGAGGGTGTGGGAGGTGTCTTTCACCTGGTGAAGAATCATAAAGCACCTCCGCTGTGTCTTCTAACCTGCTCTCAGTGTGTACCAGAGAGAGAGAGAGAGAGAGAGAGAGAGAGAGAGAGAGAGGGATCTACCTCTACCTCTCTTGTTATGTTTTGTTTTTTTGGCACTGGGGATCGAACTCAGGACCTTGCGCTTGCGAGGCAGGCGGGGGAACCACTGAGCCAGATCCCTGGCCCTACCTCTACCTCCCTTAATAGGATACTAATCCTGTCACCAGGGCTCTACCTCAGGATCTCACCTAAACCTAGTTACCTCCCAAAGGCCATCCAAACAACTTGAACTTATGGATTTGGGGGACTCACAATATTCAGCCCATTACAACTACAAAAGTAACAGATTTCAAAGAATCTGCTCTCTAATCTGTAGTTTTCCCTCTCAGGTTTTACGTTCTTGGCTACTACTATTTAAATATGCTAAGATTGCACTTTGTGGGAATGCAAACATTTTCATTACGCATCTTCATAATTACTAGTCTATAGAAATGCAGTTCATCCCTCTCTGGCGCTTCTCAAAGTCTTCACCTCTGGGGGGCTGCGGTCCCACAGTCAGGTCAAAGAGGAGTGTCACTGAGAATTCACAGGAAACAGAGCCCATATGATCACAGTCCTAAGGTAGGATGAACTGGGCCCCAATGGGATTCCATGGCTTCCTACCTGTGACTTTTCCAAACTTTGATTTCCCCATCTATAAAATGGGGGGGGGTGTTATTGTACCTAGCATCGTAATGCATCTTCATACAGTCATTGTAAGGGTTAAATTAAATAATACATGAACAGCCCTGTCACCGAGCAGGCACTGAATACATAGCAGCTATTAACATTGTTGTTAACATAACAATATTCTCCAACATGGCATTCATGTCTTTCTAGCACATAAGTGCTTTTTCTACTGTAGGACTGAGACCACCAAGGAACAGGGACTGAGCTTCTCTCAGCCGACTCTTGTCGCCTTCCTGAGATGATAAGGTCCTGCTTTAAGTATTTCAGGGGGCGGCCAATGTTGGGATGCTGCCCTTGGAGGGTATAAGGACTCTTGTGGCCACTTGCCTGTCTGCTGGCCCAGAGAACTCCTCCAGCGTCTCGAGCTCCCAGTAAGATTGGTAGCACAAGTTAGGCCTCATTTCTTAGGGGGTCAGGTGTCCTTCTCCCAACCCCATTGCCCCACCCTGGTGAGCACTGGTTCTCGCTCATACTTTGGCGGTTACCCCTGCCCACTTCTCCTTACACGACTCTGTGCCTGGGCACATACATACTCTATTGAGCTTCTGCAGAGGGACAGAGCCAATGGCCATCTGCAGGCTGCAGAGCCGGGGAGACCAGCAACTTCTAGGTCCAAGATGCTGGAAGCCTCAGAACAAGAGGGACAGATAATACAGCCCAAGCCTGAGACTGAAGGCCTGGAATTCCCCTGGAGAGTCGCTGGTGCCAATTCATACTCAAAGGCTAATGAATCTGGAGTGCTGTCCAGCAAAAGATGCACCTCCTCAAGAAGGACGGAGCATGTACACGTGAGTGTCCCTCTTCTGCTCCTTTGCTGTACCATCCAGGCCCCTGGCCCCTTGAATGATGTCACCATGTTCAGATGGATCTTTCCTACTCTGTCCGCTGCCCCATATGCCAGTCTTCTCTGGAACACCCTCACAGACACACCCAGAAGGCGTCCTGCAATCCAATCAAACTGGCCACCAAAGTGAACCATCACACACATCATGCATTGCCCGTCAAGGGTGACCTCTCATTTCAGCCAAGAGTTCCTGTAGTCAACCATCTACACAGGCACTTTGGAAGGTGCCTAGCATTTCAAGGGTGGGTCCCTGGTACTTTCTCAGAGTAGAAGGCATTATCTTCCCCTGGTCCTGTGGTCCTAACTGTACAGAGTGGCATCAAATTTGTCATGGTCCACCTATGAAGACCCCATCCCCAAAGCCCTCCATGCCAGTCCCCCGGTCTGATGTTCTTACACACTTGAATGACTTGGCCTTCTGGGCAAAGGCCCTGAGCCCGTCTCCTCCTACAGCTCCACCCCGGTGAACCACCCAATTATCTCTTCCAGGAAGCTTCCCACCTTCTCTCCCAAGCCAAGCCTCATTAGGGGCTCACCTGGCACCCTGTGCTTACCTCTGTCATTACCCATTGTATTGTAATCATCTGTCTCCCTCCTCTTCCACACTACATTGAGTTCCAGGAGGGCCAGGGCCTTGTGTTCATCTCTGTGTCCCCAGAACTTAGGGCATTGCCTGTGTGTAATGAACACGAAGTACATGTTGAGAAAGGAAAGGAGGGGGTAGAAGGCAGGAAGAAAGAAAGCAAGAGAAAGACTGGAAGTAAAAAAGTAAAGAAAAAAGGAAGAAAAAACAAAGAATAACAGCCTTAGGAAGAAGGAAATAACAGGCTGGACCTAATTCTGCAGAAAAATCCCCAGTGTCCCTGGGCAGTGAAGCTAAAACCCACCCTCCTCTGTATTTAATCTCCCAGCTTCCCTCTCCTTGTTATTAATATAAAAATAGAATGAGTTTATTTGGACTCATTAAAATTGTTGGCTAAATAATTGTGATAGTTCCTGGAGCCCTGGGCCATCAACAAGTCCCATAAAGTATTCTCTACTGACAGCCGAGCATAAAACCGTCCGCAAACACAATGAACCTTTTCCTGGTCACAGATACCAGCTCCACTCCATGGCCAAGGTCAGGGACTTCTTGCACAGCTGACAAACACTTCCACACACATATCCAAGAGAGGGCCAGGCCCCAAAGCCCTCACGAGTTCACTGGGAATAATCACCTTATAGATACCTCACCAGGTGGAAGGATCAGGGGTCCAGAAAAATAAACAGCAAAGCCACACAGCCAGATAATCAAAAGAGTATCCACATGTGCACACACACACATACGAGTTCAACAGTGCAACTTCCCGAATAATGTTTTTCTCAGCTTAATAATTAAATGGCCTTGTGTGTTTTGAACAGAAGCCAAGGGCTCAGCAAGGAGAGGTGACAGACAAGCAAATCGATGAAGTCAGCCTGGAATGAAAATGAGCCGGTGCACCAGGCAGATAATCTAGAGGTTCTTGCATCTGTATCTTCTCAAAGTTTTTAACTCATTGTTGGAGTGAAAGTTTTGCTGAACTCAAAATGTTAGAGATGGCTTAGAGAGGAAGCATAGAGAAAGTCCACTGTATAAACTGTGTTCCGGCCAATTCAGCTATTGTTCTTTCTACACGGAACAGAAGCGAGCGTTTGACCCTGAAGCCTGAACCAGTCTTGTTTGGCTGTATTTAAAGGGTGGCTCCTCAGGCTTTGGGACTAAACCACAGGGCCCCCTCCCTTCGGCAGATGATGCCCTGCAGATGCCATGCCAGCCCTCTCCATGAAGAGCACATGTTCCTCACCTTGCATTTTGTGGTTAGGAATTTCATCCCTGAATGTAGAAGTCAGTAGTGAGAGCTACTTTCCAGAGTGTTGGGAAAATGAGTGGATCTGGAGGAAAGCAGTCTGCTATAGATTACAGTGTGTGTTTGTGTGTGTGTGTGTGTGTGTGTGTGTGGTGTTACTGGGGTTTGAACCCATGGCCTTTGCACTGTGCTACATCCCCAGCCCCTTTTAAATGTTGAGACATGGTCTCAATAAGTCACTAAGTTGCTGAGGCTGGTCTCTAACTTACTATCTTCCTGCCTTAGCCTCCCAGAGTGTTGGGATTACATGCATGTGTCACCACACCCGGTTTAGATTACATTTGCAATAAAGTCAAATATCAGTCTTGTCTCCGGAACAAGGGGGAGAAGAACAAAGTTAGCAGAGGCTGAAGGGCCCAGTGGTGCCCAGGCAAGGAAGGTGGGGAGTGGGGAGGAGACTGAAGGAAGAAAGCACCATGGCCACCTAAGGGAGCCAGCCATCAAAGCGGGCAGGTTTCCTGGGAGCAGTGTCTGTGCCAGCTACTCACTGGCCATGGGAGCCATGTCTGCTTGTGCCACCTCCCTTCCATTCCCCTCTCTCCCTTCCTCCTTCCTCCCTGCAGCCTCTCCTTCAGGCCACATTTATGGGCCACCTGTGTGTTAGGTGCTGTGTCAGGGGAAATGGACAAAAGCAGTGTCCCTAACCTCAGGTAATTAAGTAGCAAAGCTCATTAATGAACTACATGATGCAACCATATCACAGGGCCTGTGTCTATTAATGTGGCCTCACCAGTAGGCCTCAGTGGAGGCTGGGGTCATTTTTGTCCAACAGCCAATAGTTTACAATTGATTTCAGTAACGATGTGGTTCTCAAAGTTTCTCCACATCTATGTTTTATATATGTATATATGTATCTACATATCTATATATGTAAAAAATTGTACAATCTAGGTGATGGATTTGCTAGTCATCTGTTCTCTCAACTTTTCTACCTTGTTTCAAATTTTTCATAATAAAAAGCTGACGCCGGGCATGGTGACGCATGTCTGTAATCCCAGTACTCAGGAGGCTGAGGCAGCAGGATTACCATGAGTTCAAGGCCAGCCTGAAGTACAGAGCAAGACCCTGTGTCAGAAAAAACCCACAAAAAAATGACAACTTGTTCTACTTGTGAACCTTGTTATGAAGGCCACTAGAATATGTGTGTGTCCATTAGCTAATGAATAGTCACAGGTAGCGTTTCTCATGTGCCAGCTAATGCTGAGCATTTTCTCCTCAGGCCTCACAGCAATGCTGCCCTCCACATGAACTTTACAGGGAGGGAAACTGAGGGCTGGCAAGGTGAAGTACTTACCTCAAGGCACACAGCTAGTAACTGCCAGAGCCAGATCCCAGCCTGCTTTGATCTGGTTCTAGACTACCTGTTCATCAGGATTCAGGTCTGGCCTGTCCCCCAAAGGCGCCTGTGCAGAAGGCTTGGTCCCCAACTTGGCAGGGCCAGAGGTGGAGCTTTTGGACGGTGACTGGGTCACGAGGGCTGTGATCTCTTCGATGGACTCTTCCCCGATGGATCATAATGTGATGGCATTATAGGGGGCGGTGAAACTTCCAGGGGGGGCCCAGTTGAAGCAAGTGGGTCACGGCTGTTCCCTTGGGGGCTGTATCTTATCCCACCTCTTCCTCGCTGGCTCTCCTTCTCTCTGCTTTCTGGCCGCCATGAGATGAGTCGCTTTCCTCTGCCACCCTTCTGCCCTGATTTTCTGCCTCACCTCAGGCACAGGGCAATGGGGCCCTCCTACAGAGGAGAGGAGCAGGAGTCCAGAGGAGTAAACAGCAGAGCAACACAGCCAGATAATTAAGAAAGTATCTGCTTGTGCGCACACACATACAGATTGAAACCTTTGAAACTCTAGCCCAAATAAACCTTTTCTCCAAGTTGATTTCCTCAGGTATTTTGTCACAGTGACAAAAAGCTGACTAACACACCACTCTTTTTATTATTATTATTGATTTTATGGGTACATTGTAGGTATACAATATAATGACATTTGTCATTGGGAATTTGCACCTTTACAAACTCTAACACACCACTCTTAACTGCCACCCTCCACTGAGCGCCTCTAGGGAAAGCCTTGAAATGCAATGTTGCCTGGAATTTAGCTCAGTGGTACTGTGCCTGCCTCACAAGTGCAAGGTCGTGAGTTTGATCCCTGGTACTGGGGAAAAAAAAAAAAGAAAGAAACTCAATGTTTACTTGAAAGGTTAGTGACAGGGACCATCAAACAGCTATCACAAGGCCTTTCCAACTTTGCTCGGGGGGAAAAAAGGCCTCCCATGGCCGCCAGGGGAAAAGAGGCAGTGCAGAGTTTGAGAGAGGGCTCTGAAGCAGGAAGTGGAGAAGGAGAATGCGGCCTCACTCTGTGGCCCTGCAATTGTTTGGGGGAAAATTGAAGCCATAAGGCAGCCTTTGAGGGGGAGACAGTCAAACCCAAATCCTCACTCATGCTAGGCACGTTCTCTACCACTGAGCTATGGCCCCAGCCCAAGGCAGGTAATTTTGACTGGAGCAGCAGACGAAATGTTTTCTGTTTAGTAGAAAAGTTGCCACAATCGTTGCTCCAACTCACCAATGAAGGCTGAAAAGAAATCACAGTGGAAAGGTTTAATGGTGTTTTCTTCCCAAAGGGCTGCTTCTTCAAGGTCTCATTGTGTCTGAAGTCCCTGTTGCTAACATGGGGACACAATCGAAGAGAGTGGGGCTGGGCTGCCGGGAGCTGTCTGTGCTCTCTCACCCAGTTCCTTTTCTGACCCGGGCCAGAGAGAGCAGAGGGCAGGGTGTGCCCAGCCAACTGGCCTTTATAGGAATTTCAAGTGAGTTCTCACCTCATTTGCCCTTGGTGCCTGCTCACATGGCAAAGTCTAAGCCACAGGGCCAGCCTGGCAGACCCTCTGGGGAATCATCCAGGTCAAGCTTCGCTCGTGGTGTGTAAGAACTGGAGAAATCATATAAAAAGTCAGGAGGATGCAGATACTGCTAGCATCAGTCTCCTAGGGATTGAGCATTAGAACACAAGTCACTTTCTCCAGGACCCTTTTTCTGTAAGAGAAGTCCAGCTTTGCCTGGAGACAGAGCTATCTTATAAAACCTCCATTTAGAGGGGAGAGCCGAGTAGGTCAGGAGCAGCCACTAAAGTGTCACCTTACACACAATGAGCCAACTGCCCTGGAATTTTTTTTAAACAAACACAATTGTGCCAACTGATCTCAAATATTTACAGAAAATTCACAGTATTATGACAATCACAGACTTTCCCTCCTGCTAAAACTGGGGACAACACAGTCTGCAGCTGGTCTCAGGAGACAGAAAGTTGCAGTCAATTCTGATGAGTCCTGTGAGGCAAAATCCATTTTGACCAAGAGGAAAAGGAAACTGTTCCCCTAAATTCAGAAAGTTACAGAAACGACAGTCTTTTTAACAGTTCCAAAGTGAGAAGTGCTTCTGAGAGGGAAGAATAGAGCAATGGGCAAGTATTTTTTAAAATAAACAGCTTTCACTGGACACTTTCTCCTAAAGGTTTCCCTATCTCTAAATAGTACTTTTCACTCTAATACACCACATGCCTATGAGTGTCCATGGGCTGCTCTGATTTCCTGGCTTAAAAGTCTCTGCTCCTGGGCTGGGGATTTAGCTCAGTGGTTTCACTGCCTGCTGGGCAAGCACAAGGACCCGAGTTCGATCCCCGGTACCAAAAAAAAAAAAAAGTCTCTGCTCCCACCTCGAACTAATTCACCACCCACAACTGGTCTCCCTTCCCTGGCTCCTCTGAGCAATAAGACCCTTTCTCCCCTCAAGCAAGGTTTCCGAAGGGAAAGCATCATCCCGCTTCCTAAGTTGTGGCTGGCTCTCAGTCCCCACGGGATAAGGGTACACACTGCATTTGGTCCTGCCTACTGGGTGCAGACTGACCTATTGGCACACCCACTCATACCCTCTGTCTCTGTCACACAGACAGCTCTGAATTATCACCCTGTCTTTTGACCTTTGCATTTCCTGTTCCTCCAGTCTAGAATGTTCTTCCTCCAAGTCCACAGAGAACTGAGGCTTTGAGATTCAGTGAAAATACTACATCCTAAGTGGAGCGCATCCAGAACTCTGTCCCTGTTCACCGGTCTCTCCTTCCGTCTGTCCATCTCTCTCTCTCTCTCCACACACACACACACACACACACACACACACACACACACACACCATGCCTCCTGCTTATCTGCTCAGCCATATGAAGATCACATCCTTTCCCAGGGTCCTCCTCTATGCTCTGTTCATGCATCTGATCACCATTCTAGATTGTGAGCGCTCCCCTGGCAACAGAGCCGTGCAGTGCTCATCTTTGTGTTTCTACTTCCTCAGGCACGCAGCAGGTGTTTCACAGTCTAAATGCTCCAACCAGCAAGGCCAAGCTCAAATTCTACTTTTTCCAAGTCTTCTTCAACTCTCCACAGGAAAAAATTACATCTACCTCAGAGCACCGCATCCTCTACTTGTTTATAAATAATTACTTCTGTCTCCCTGAATTTTTTTCCTCCTAGGATTTAAATTTTTGTTCTACTAAACTATAATGTGCTTTAGGACGTCAATACTTTTTACTTTGTTCCTCCCCGCCTTTGATTGTTTTTTTAAAGAAATATTGTTACTTAATTAATTTGTTGGCTGGCTCTTTAAGAAGTCAACATCTACTGTTTCTAAGCCTCTTAGTTTATATAAGAATTTTAGCCTAAAGGCTGACTCTATTTGTCCCCACCTCAGAAGCTTAGAGTTTCTGTAAGATGGATGTTGTATATTTGGAAGTTGCCGGAACACGATGGCCTAACAGGATAAGAAGTCTGGCATCATGCCCTGGCCACGGTCCGCATTGTCCGTCCTCCTGCCTGGACTCTGCCCAGCATGGGCTCTCCTCTCCCTCCCCAGGGCCAAAGGATTCAAGGGTAACCTCAGCTTCATACACTGAAGTCCTCTCTGGTTTTCTTGGCGTAACCCATGTGGGTCTAGTTCTCTGCTGTCCTGACAATAATTTCATCAGCAGGATCAGCAGCTCTCTAAATTACCATGATTCCGTGGCCTTACGCGGGAAATGAATATACACGGCTTCTTTCAAAACGACCTTGGAGAAACGTTTTCTTTCCCCCAGTGTCACCATTTCAAAAATTCTAAAATGCAGATCTGGTGAAGAAGGATGTATAAAAAACTCTCCCTTGGCCTCCCATCTGCCACTTTTTGTCACCAGCTGTTTGATGAGTCCAAGTGCACAGAGGTCGTTAGCCAGGATGGCAGAGTGCCAGGCAGTGTCCCCAGGATGCCAGTGGGGTGGCCTTCAAAATGGTCCCGGGGTTGGAGCTGGCCACCAGGAAAGCGGCTGCTGTCTTCACTCTCCCTCCACCTCAAAGACCCTGCCTTACCTTCCTATGGCCCCCCTGCCGAAAACTACCCTTCCACGGCCTTGTCGGAGGGCCAAGAATTTTGGCAGTTGAAGGAAGAGTTGGTTTCAACGTTAGACTGACATTGGTAAGGGTTCCCGGAGCCTCCAGACCTGCATCCTTCAGATCCTGAGCTTGAGTGCTGGTGGATGGGAATCTCAATTGATGCAGCTGTGCACGGTCAGAGTGGCAGGTGTTCAGGACACCAGGGCAAGACCAGGGACTGTCACTGGACAGGCAGACACACATGAGGAGGCCCATGTGACTGGATCACTGTTCACCAAGGATGACCCAAACCGAGGCCAAGGCCCTGAGAAGCCAGCCGAAGCCCTGAAAGTTGGAGTACGGGGAGGGGGCAGTCAAGCAGCTAATGGCATCTTAGGGGTTTCAATGGCAAGGATGGGAATGCAAATTGGAGGTATCTCGGTTTGGTGGCAGGAAATAAATGTTGGATCTTAGAGGGGAACACTAAATTATTCAAGGCAAGGGTTTGGTCCAAACGGTATTACAAGTCAGGTTGGTAATAGGCAAGCAGGATTCTGCAGTGAAGCCATGTTTACTGGCTGACACACTGCCGCACAGGTAGGCTGCAGGCTGAGCGTGTGTCCTCCTCCTCTCCCTGGACCGGGCCTGGTCCTAGAGAGGACTGGGCAGGACTGACTTTGCAGGTGCTAGATCTCCGGCACTGTAAGGATGAGGACCATCCCTAGCTCACTTTCTCTTCAGTGAGGGGCCATAGGTGCTCAAGAAGAACTTACTGAGTGAATGACCATTGTGGCCAGGCATAGCCCCTCTCCACTGAAGAGCAGAGTTAGTCTTGGCCCTGTGGGTACTACTTTTGCTGCTGTGGTCTGAGTATGTCCCCAAAGTCCACATGTCCCCTACTTCCCGATGCTGCAGTGTTGGGATGTGTTGGAGGCAGGGCCAGTTGGAGCCTTTGGTCATGGGGGAAGGGCCTCAGGATGAGCCCATGCCCCGATCGTGGGAACAGGTTGCTGAGCATGGGAGTTGGCCCTCCTTTCTTCTGCTGCACCTGTTTGCCCTCCTGCTTTCTGCCACAGGTTGAAGCACAGAAGATCCTGGCACCTTGCTCATGGTCTCAGCCTCCCAAACCATGAGCCAAAATCATTCTCTTTTCCTTTTGAATTACCCAGTCTCAGGCATTCCATGCTAGCAACAGAAAACAGATTTAGACAGAACCGACAGAGCCCTAGCCTCTAGATTAGTTTTGTTTTGACAAGTCTGTAGCACTTGACACATGCTAGCAAACATGAACTAATTTAATTCTCAACGCTTTGAAGGGCTAGGATGCATCTCAGGGGTAGAGCACCTGCTTAGTATGCACAGGGCCCTCAGTTCCATCCCCAGGACTGCAAAACCAAACCAAACCAAACAACAACAACAATAAAACCCTAAGGTCAGTTCTTTTATCAATTCTACTTTAAAGGAGCAAACTAGGACAATGTTACACAGTGGCCACTAGGTAATACAGCCTGGAAATGAAGCCAGGCTTTCTGGTGTTAGAGTCCATGCTAACACAGACTAGTGTCGAAGCCACAGGATCCTGACCCAACCTGACCATGGCTGAGAACTATGTACACTGATTTGTGACCTCTGGAAGCCATTCACCACCCCAGTGATGCTGGTGGTGGCTGCTGGATGTAGAAAGGATTCCCACTACCTCTGTGTGCTCTGAAATGCAAATGTGACACACAGCAAGCATTGTCTCCTAGGACAACTCCCTGGGGCCTCCTGGACTCAGCCCCCCTATGCACAGGGTGCCACAGGGCAGCACAGGGTGGTGGTGGGGGGATGAGAGCTGTGTAGGACCCCGGACTGGTCCGATGCATTACTCTTGCCACCTTGAAATTGCTAACGATTTTTGAACAAGGACCCTGGGCTTTTTCTTTTGCACTGGCCTTGCGCATGAGGTAGCCCGTCTTGCCTGTGTTGTCTGTGGGATTCATCCTGATTTTTCTTACTCCAGCCTCCCTCTCTCACCCACAGGAATCTACTTCTTATAATCTCAGGAAATTCTTGTCATTCTTAGGTGTTAGGAGAGCTTGCAAGTCAACTGGAGTCCTTAAGAGTCTCTTAACTCTCATCTGTTTCTCCTGAAGCAGATTAGGAATTTCTTTTCACAAGATCTGAGAGCTCTGATCCTCATTGCAGCCTTCCCACCCTCTCTCCCCATCAACTTGACTTCTGATCTCTCAGCTCCTGCCAGTCTAGGGGCAGGATCAAGGCCATGAGGGCTGAGGCCAGTGGTCAGCAAAGAAAAGCCTCAATTAAAAGAACATTCATAATCTGGATTAATAGGGATTTAAGAGACATGACACTAAACTAATGTGTGGATCTTCTTTAGATCTTGATTCAAATGAACCAAGTACAAAAAGATATTTTTTAGGTAATCTAGAAATTTTGAATATGAACTGAGAATGAAATGTTATTGAAGAATTGTGCTTTATTTTACTGGGTGTGGAAAAGGTATTGTGATTATGTAAGAAAGTGCCCTTATTTCGTTTAGAGATGCGTATTGAAGTATTTGGGGCATTATGACCTAGTATCTGAGATTTGCTCTAAACTGCTTTCATTAAAAAAAAAAATAGAGTGGGAGAGACAACTGGGGAGAGAGCCCGATAAGACAAATATGGTAAAGTATTGATGCTTGTTGAAGCTGATGATGGGATGTCTTGTACTTGCCTCTTTGTGTATGTTTGGGAGTTCATAATAAACAGTTAAAAGTGAAAGAGATGGCGAGTGTGAGAGAGAGAACTTCCAGACCACAACGTTTCTAGAAGAGTAGAAGCAGATGTTAGGGCTTTGAGTTATTTTACTGCATTTTGCAGTCTCCTCTAAATAGAATCTTCTTAGCTGTCTCTGGGATGGTAGGAATGGCTTCACCAAACCATCTCCAACTCTCCTGCCCACTGTCTCTTGGGGTCGAGAGCTTGTGGAGACATGAGTCTAACAGCAGGTACACAGGCTCAAACTCAAGACTTGGACCTATTAGTCTCCTTCCCGGATTTCATTGCCCAAATCCTGCTCTTCCTCTGGACCCAGCACAAGTGCTGCCCCATGTGTGGCCAATCCCGGGTCCCTCCCTGGCACTTATGGTCCAGCATCTGGCATTTCATTCTACGGGGTCCAGAGCCAATTTTGGGTCCCAAGCCATTTTGCGCAACCTAATCTCCACTTCCCAACGAGTGAGTTTCCCATGCCTTTTCCTCAGGCAGGCTTCTGAACAGGCCTGCTCTGTGCTGAACACATGGAGACCGAGCATTCCTACATTCACTCGCTTATTTCTCCACCACTGAGCACTGCTGTATGCTAAGCATTGTGCCAGATGCTGGGAATTCAACAGGGAATAATATAGACTCAGTCTGTACCCTGGAGCTCTTTCGATTGAGAGGGAGAGATGCTATTAAACAAATAATTGCACCACAAAGTAATTCTTGACAATGGTGGGGAATGCTGCAAGTGTAGCCCCCCATGTAGATGCGATGTGTGGCCCAGGAGACCTGACCTGGAGTCAGGAAAGGCTCCCTGAAGGAAGTGGCTTTAGGAAGGGACTGAAAGGAAATGCACTAATTAGCCAGGTGAGGAGATGGGCAGAGCATTCCAGGCAGAGCAAATGGCATGGGAAAGGCCCCTGGGGGAAGTGCTCGGGCACACTAGGGGAGTCTACTCTTACTGCCATATGGAGATCATGGAGAAGATAAGCACATTCTTCTTGAATGAAGACGGATTCCGAAATGCCTTAGCCCTTTGGCAACTGGATTCTCCTCATCATCTGTGTTGGACGGGTGCAGTCCTAGCCTCCAATCTGTTCTCATCTCCCTGCATACATGCTCCTTTGCAAAGTGATTTTTGTCCCTCTTCCTGATGCATAGTTTGACCTATTTTCTATCCACTGAATCTGGGCTTGGTTTCATGATCTTCTCTGGCCAATGGGAAGACTGTAAATGTGACACGTGTGTTCATGCTGATAAGAACCTTCTGCCACCACGTGAGCAAGGCTGGCCCAACCAGCTCGAGGATAAGAGGTACTGCAAGAAAAGAGGCTCCAGGTGTATCCATGGCCCTAGATTCAGTGTGAGGCCCCAGACATAGGAGAAAGCACTCCAAACACTGGGCCCTAACCCACCAAACTAGTCCCAACGAGAAAAACCTCTAGCCAACCCATAGAATCATGAGCTCTAATAAATGTTTGGATTGCTATCCACTGAATGCTTGTGTCCTTCCTAAATTCATATGTTGAAACTCTACCTCCTAATTTGGTGATATTAGGAGGTGAGGTCTTTGGGAGTTAATTGGATTAGAGGAAGTTATGAGCGTGAAGCCCTCATGAATTGGATTAGTGTCCTTATAGATCAGGCCCAGGGAGCTCATCTGTCTACCATGTGGAGACACATCTGGAAGGCAGAAAGCCCTGAGCAGACACCAAATTTGCCAGCACCTTGACTGGAGACCACTCAGCTTCTGGAACTGTGGGAAATAAGTATGGTGTAAGCCACTCCGTTTGTGGTATTTTGTGGCAGCAACCTTGGGTGACTTAGTTATTTTGATTTGGGAAGTCTTGGGAGTGGTTTGTTCTGAAAGCAAACAGATACATCATCTTACATCTGCACACTCTTATTATCTACCTCCTAGCCACAAGTCTTAGGTGTGTGTGTGTGGGGGGGGTACTTGGGTTGAACCCAGGGCTTCGCACATGTTAGACAAGCAGTCTACCACTGAGCAACCTCCCCAGTCCTGCAAATCCTGCTTTTGTTTTTTTAAAATCTGGCAACTCTAGCGGGAGTGTCAAACTCGAATGGCCACAGGAGGCCAGGAGATAAAATAAATGAGTAATATGGGCAGGGTGTAAGGCGATAGAGGTGGAGAGCACTGCAGGACAAGAGCACACTTGCTCTCCTTAGAGGGAGCAGCCCAGCCCTGCTCCTGCCCATTGTTACGGGAGAAAATGCAGCTGCAATGTTTCCAACCTTCCAGTTTTTCAAGAGAAACTGGAATATTGGATTTTTACATGAAGTCTCCTAGTTATTTAATATAATTGAAGATTTCCATATTTTGAAAGCCTTGTGTGGGTCTAACAAAGCATTATCTGTAGTCAGCCCAAGGATTGCTGGTTTTCAGTCTCCAATTAGAGGAATGCGTGGATACAGTTTGTTAAATATGACAATATGCCTGTGAAGAGATTCAAACAACAGCTGAGAATTAAGGTGAATGGGAAAGTTTTCCTTTCCTTGCCTCCCTCAGCCCTGTTTCCTCCCTAGACACAGTTTGCCTGCAGTCTGGGCACCTATGCTAAAGACGTGAACTTCATTGTGTAACCCAAAGGCTGGGGAAAAACCAGAATCGGAACACTCTAGATATATATTCTAGTGGATCATGTGTATAAAAGGAAATCTGTGCAAGGATGTTCATTGCCTTGAAACATTGGAAATATCTTAATGCTCATCTTAGAGACCTATATAAATAAATTGTGCTACAATCAGATGACAAAATACTACAAAGCATTAAATTGGATGAACTAGATATTTATGCATCTAATGGATACTCTCAGACGTCAAGTGAATGTAGAAAATACATAAAACAAAATAGATGAAGTTATTTTCTCGATGTCTATATAGAGCCCAAGTATAAAAATAATGACCAGAGGAAAACTCACCCAGGACATCATATTAGTTTCCTGTTGCTGCTGTAACAAATTAGCACAAAGTTAGTAGCTGGAAAGACATTTATTATACATTCCTGAAGTCAGAAGTCTACAGTAGGTCAGCGGGGTTTTGCTCCTTCTGGAGGCCCTAGGAGAGAATCTTTTTGGCGTTTTCTGCTTCAACAGACTGCCCGTATTTCTTGGCTCCTGTCCACTGCTGTGTTTGCATGTGCACCCCAAGATGGTGAGCCAGAAACTTTATTCCCAGTGCAGTTGTGCTGAGGAGGGATCTTTAGGAGTTCATTAAATCATGAGTGAATGGGTCAATGCTGTTATCACAGGAGAGGGTTCTTTATCATGGGAGTGTCTGATTCCTGACAAAGAAGAGCCCCACCGACACCATGTGGTGCCCTCCACAGTCAGATGACACAGTGAGAAGTCCCTTGCCATGCACACCCCTTGATTTAGGACTGCACTCCTTGGCTTAGGACTTCTCGGCCTCCAGAACAGTAAGAAATACATCTCTGTTCTATATAAAGTACCCAGACTCAGGTATTCAGTTATAGCTGCAGAAAATGGGCTCATGGGGCCTGGGATTTAGCTCAGTGGTTTAGCCACCTGCTGCGCAAGCGCAAGGACCCTAGTTCGATCCCTGGTACCAAAAAATTATAAGAAGTCCACATAGGACCAACAAAGACATTTTAAAAAGAATTTATGAAGCTCATAGTGAAAAAAAATAGAAGAAAATGACCATCCTAGTTTTTCTCATAACTGTACATTTATGTCTTACCTAAAAAGAGATATAAATAATTCAAAAGAGAAAGAAATTTCTCTCCATGTAAATTATCCTGTTATGCTTCAATGAAACACCTTCTTATAACAACACCTCCACCCAAATTAGAATTTCAAAACCATCCACATTACCATTCACTACACAATTTTTTTTTTTTTTTGGTACCGGGGATTGAACTTGGGACCTTGCACTTGCAAGGCAGGCAGAACCACTGAGCTAAATCCTCACCCCTAATTTTTTATGGTAGAGACAAAATCC
>NW_004624771.1:17626029-17739727 GCF_000247695.1 Heterocephalus glaber | reverse complement strand
AGACACAGAAAGATCACACAAACTCTAAGAAGTTGTTAAAGGCAAGAGAGAAAGGCAGAGTGAAAGAACAAAGATGTGAATAGAATCACCTAACAGCAACAGGGAGGCTAGATACCGAATTTACTTTCCTTTAAACCTAATGATAAGAGAAGGAAAAAGAGAAAAAAAGAACAATAAGGGAGAAATCCGAATTCAGTGCAGAAAGGAACAAATGAGGAGATGAGGAGCAATGTGGGAGAGCGAGAGAATGAGTACGAGAGAGAGAAAAAGAAAAGATAAAAGAAAGAAAAGTAAAAATTTGAAGAGTAAAAAAAGTAAAAATTAAGAATTAAAAATAAGAGAAAAAAATTTTTTTTTCTTTTTTGCAAATAGCAATTAAAAATTATGGGCTTCCTTCAGGGTATGTCTCTGCTGTCCCAGTAGGCCACGTAGGAATCTGTGTGCATATACGAGTCAATGAGTCTCAGCAAGGCAGCAGCAGACCAAGTACAGTGGTCTGATGTGCCTTTATTATAGAGATTCTCTTTACTTTTCCGCTGAGCTTCAGTTTTCATCGAGCAGCCTGAGAAGCCCTCTTCCTGTTACTGACTTCTGCTCTATCTTGTGGCGCTCAGGACAAGGGTCTTTGTAATCTCCTGTGCCTCTGTAGGGGGGAGATTTGGCCTTGGAGGCGCCCTAGTGGCTAAGCAGACCTCACCTCACCATGGCATGGGCAGTGCGGAGCTTCCCAAGTTGGAGACTTTAGAAACTCCTCTTAGTCCAAATGCTGCTGCCATAGCAGAGTGCCAGAGACTGGATACATTATAAACAATAAAAGTTTACTTCATTTGCAGTTCTGGGGGCTGGGAAGTCCAAGGTACAGGGCCTATATCTGGTAATAACCTTCTTACTAGTGGTAATGTGGTGGAAGAGCCAATAAGCATGGGTGAGACAGGGTGGGGAGGGCAAGAAGAAGGAACCACCATAATCCATTTCCTCCATAAAAACCCATGCCTACAACAACATTGTCCATTCCAAGGCACCTAATCAGCTCTTAAAAGTCCCCACCCCTTAATACTGCTACCATGGCAACTGGATTTCAGCATGAGTTTGAGAATGGACTTTCAAACCATAGCGTCCTCCTCCTCTTACCCCTCCCACCCTTCCTTCAGTCAAAATGCCTTTGTTTTTACTTGTTTTTTATGTTGGAGCTCCACAGAAGATATCATCATCTTAAACAATGTTCTGCCTTGAATATATGCATACAGACATACATAGCTTTAAGCACGGCTACTTCATTCCAGCCTTCAATAGTGTGTGGCTGAAGAATCTCAATGGAGACAGATGAAGTGACTTGTTGAGATAACATAAAAGGTGTTATATTCCTTAGTAAATCTCTTTTATTGAGAGGTCAAAGGCCGTACTAATGTAAACCTACAGAGGAAAACCTTAAGGCTTTCCAGTAACTGGGATTGTTTTATCTGACTGTTTCCTGTAGTCATGGATTCCTTGGGCAAGGGTGTGGAGATGAGGGAAGAGGAGATGTTTCTTCAGGAGCTGATCTGTGTTCATCCTCTCCCTCCAGATCAATAAAGCGACTGCTGAAAAGAGGGCTACTAAGAAGTAGAGGAGGGCCGGGGGTTTAGCTCAGTGGTGCTGCCTGCCACCTGCCTCGCAAGCACAAGGTCTTGAGTTCAATCCCCGGTACCAAAAAAAAAGAAGTAGAGGAGAAGTAAGAAATCTTTACATTTAAAAGCATTTTTAAAATATTGATTCCTTAGAATTCCAGGGCACAGAGAGATGTTTCTCCCTTTGCCTCCTTTTATTCTTCTTGTTTTTGTGAAAGTTCATTTTCCTGATTCTGTCTTGCTGAGTCTGCTTTTTGTCTGTCTCTTGTTTTACTTTCTTATTTATAATATTTTATTTGAAATGAAAGGATGGGGCTGGGAGTTATTGCTTCACAGGTACCCATAGGCTCTATCCCAGAGGAGATTTCTTTGTCAGTTGCGGAAGAAGGCTGCACAGACATTCAAAGGATTCACCAACACAGGAGAGAACACTGCCAGTGGGCCCTTGTTGCTTCAGAGCAGAAGGACAACTAACCGATCCAAAAACACCCACTTGGCCACTTGTGCTATGCACCGCGACATGTGGCAAGTTGTGAAAAGGCAGAATCCACTTCTGGAGACTGTCAGTTTGGAGGATTTGAAAATATTGCCATTGACTTCTGTTAAGTGACTTGATTTTTAAGTGAAGAGGCACATGAAGATGTTGCCCTCAGATCAGTTGGCATCAGTGAGGTTTAAGTGCAGTTGAGAGAACCAGTGATCAATATTTCTTGGGCCTATGCCTGTCTGGTACTAATCTTTTGTAGTAGGCATTTGCAGGCTATAGTGGAATCTGCTGGTGACCTATTTGGCTTTCCTTCCTCCTTTCTTCCTTGCAGTTTTGTGCACAAAGTACAATATTGTACATCTATTCTTTCCTTTTGAGGCTTGGAGAAAATGACCCCATCTGCAATTCCAAAGGCAAGGATTGATTAGTCTAAGCCAATCATGATATTTCTATTCCCCTTGGCAAGGACTAGTTTAGAAAAGGTCGTGTAACACAGCTCTGATCAATGGAACATAAAGGAAAGTCTTGGAGGAGGAGGTTGGCACAGGTTCTGGGAAAGAGACAAAAGAAGAGGCAGCCTTTCTCTCTGGGAATTTGTGTCTAGATGAGATTTCTGAAATTACTGCAGTCATCTTGTTAGCCTAAGGATGAATGTTGGCACCTAGTGCAGGGCAGAGCCAGGAGACCTGGAGCTGGGATACCTCTGAGCTAATACGTGATACGATGCTTTCTTATTGCCTAAACCATGTTAAGTTGGGAGTTCAGTTGCTTGCATCAGAAATCATCCTAAGTGACATCCAAGGCTTAGTTTACTCCTCATGAAGTCCACGCAGTTTATAGGTTAAGAAATGCATTTACATTAGTACAACTGGTAAGCAGAGTCCAAATTCAGTTCAGTTCTGTCTTCCAGAAGATGGAACCAGGCCACTTCCCCCGAGGGCAAGGGAAAAACCTTGTTTACCGTTGTCTAGTACAGACACTACCACATGGCAGACACTCCGAATGAATTAACTCAAATTCTAGGTTTATTTTATTATGTTATACTACTACTTTAGAAATATACTGCTATATTAGTATATATATTAAAATATTAGTATATATTAATATATATTAGTATATATATTTCAATTCTAGATATTCCAAAAAGTTTTCACTACCAAATCCCCAAAATACTTGAAATACTTTTTTAAACTTTTAAACTTTACTTTAATACTGTTGAGCTGGTATGCACAAGCTGTTGTTTTTTGGATCTAGAATGTCCCCTAGAACACTCATGCACTCAGAGGCAGAGCTTTTGGAGGGTGGTTAGATCATGGGTGTGCTGTGTTCATCAGTGGGTTCATCCACTGTTGAGTTTGTACCTGTGTCCTGTTGGGAGGTGGAGCCTGGTCAGAAGAAGCTGGTTCACTGGGGGAGTGGCCCGGAAGAATGTATTTCCCTCCCTGGCTCCTCCTTTCACTCTCTGTTTCCTGACCACCATGGTAAGCAGGTTTTCTCTGCAGCAGGCCTTTTGTCCCTGCCATTTCTGTGCTTGAGCCTGATAACCACAGCCTGAAACATCTAAGCCTGTGGGCCAAAATAAACCTCTCTTTTTTTAAGATGTGGGTGTTGAGTATTCTGTCTCAGGAATGAGAAAGCAACTAAGACAGGCTTTGGTAACAGGAGTGAGGTTTTACTGTAAAATGTAAAAGTCATGTGGTTCAGAAGCCTTTGAAACTGGTTTGGGGGAGAAGTTTGGAAATGCCAGCTAGAGAATCCATATAATGGTATAAATCAAACTTAATGGGAGATTCTGTTAAGAATTAAGAAGATCAGAATTTTGACAGAATGCAGATGTAAAGACCAGGCTCAGGAGGTTTCAGTTGGGAACAAAGACTCCATTAGTAGTTAGAGTCAAGACTATGTGTGTTAAATTTCGGCAGAAAATGTGCATGTATTTTGTTTATTTCCTGAGACTTGGTGGGAGACAGATTAAGGGCAGCAGACTAATTAATCTGGTGGAAGAAATTTCAAGGCAGCCCAACATTGAGGCTGTAGCATGGGCACTACTCACTGCTTTTAGTGAGATTTATACTGAAAAATAGGAGCAAAAATCCTATTTTAAAGCTTTTCAGTTTTTCCAGAAAGGAAGCACCTCAAAGTTAGAGCAAAGGAGAGTATGGTTGATGAAAAGGTGAGCATTCAAAGGAGGCCAAGTACTTTAGGAAAAATTCCTTAGGTCAGCAATGAACCTTTTAGACCTTTCAAAGATAACAAACAGCTGGCTGAGGCATGTGTGCCATAAGCTCACCACCGCTGCCTTAGGGCATCTCAGGAACAAGAAAGACTCCATCCTTCACAGGCTTAAGGGTTCAAAAGTTAAAGACTGTTGTGAGAAGAGAGCCCCAGGGCACCCTGCTCAAGAAGGCTGTCTAGGGAATTGGCTTCTAGGAATTCTGTTCACAGTGCGCAGGCATCCAGGCACTTGGAGGCCTAGGTATCCATGGTTCAAGAAGGCCCAGCTACTGCTTGTGCTGGCAGCAGACCCTGGCATAATCCACATGGCACTGGTTTTACAGGAAGACAGAATGCAAGAGTTTTGGGGTCAAGGAAGCTTCTGTCCAGATTTCAGAAAAAGGGCTAGGAAGCCAGACAATGAGCCCCTGAGAGGTCAGTGTGTGAAGCTGTGACAGAGAAGCTAAAAGTGCAGTGGGCACCATAAGAAGTTGGAGAAGCTGAGAAGATGGAACATCTGAAGATAGCTGTAGGCAGTGAGCAGAGCCAACCCAAGAGAGAGCCCACGAGGGCTACAACCATTGGTGCCATAGGCAGCTCAAGCCTTCTAGAGTCCTGGACATGGAGCTATGGCTTTTAATTTTTACCTTGTGGGGTTTCAGTCTTGCTTTGGTCCAATTTCTTTCTACTAACTACTCCTCTCTTTTGGAATGTGAATGTTTATCCTGTGACATTGTATATCAGCAGTGCTTAACTTTCCTTTGATTTTTACAGGAACTCACAGCTAAGAGTTTGCCTTGAGTCTCAGAGGAAACTTTGGACTTGCACTTTTCAGCAATGCTGAAATTGTTAAAACTTTGGAAATTTTTAGAGATGGACTAAATGCATTTTTCAAAAGGAGACATACATAAGGTGTTGGGGGTCTATGGGTAGGATGTTGTGATTTAGATCTGAAATGTTCCCCCAAACACCCATGCACTCAGAGGCCAGTCTTGTGGAGGGGAGTTGGTCATGGGGGTGCTGTACTCATCAGCGAATTGACCTGTGGCTGAGTGTGCTGTTGGGAGGTGGGCCTGGTCTGAAGAGGTGGGTTCTCATATACACTTACACACACACACACACACACACACACACACATGCACACATGCATGCATGCACACTAAAAAGCAAAAAAAAAATTTTAAGCAATAATACAAATTAAGAGAATGAATACTAAAGACAGCAGAATCCTCAGGGAAATCTATCCCTGAGTGCAGGGCCCAGTGAATCTGATGGATAAAACCTGAGACCTCAGCCTAGAGTTGGGACTCCTAAAGGCTGAAAGGCAGTGGGTGTGGGGATCCCACAAGGGACATACAAAGGAATTGCGTCATGGTTCTCAGTTTAAGAGAGAAAATAAAAAGTCTCCCTGAGATATGTCTCTGTAAGCCAACCCCCACTCAGTTTTGGGTCCAAATTCATTCTACTTAAAATTCTGAAAAATCTCAAGCCAAGACTTTTACTTAAATTGACCTGGGACATAGAGTTCACCAAAATAAATGTATACACACCTCAGAAAAGAAAAGTAGTATGATGCTTTTTTCAATAGATGGTGCTATTCTTGTATGGGGGATGCTAGGGGATATTGTATATCACAGAAAACTCACTACACTGCCGGCCCTTCAAGAAGAAATTGAATATGTATGTGCAGCAATCTCAATGACCAAGGTTACCCAAGGAGCAGTTCGCTGTACTAATAAAAGTCTGGAAGCTAATGACAACCACTTTGAGCACCTCTTGTAACTGTAGAGGCCAAAGGTAACTTGTATTAATCTTGTAATGTCTCAATAAATTTAGTATTAAAATATTTATGCAAGTTCTTCTTTTCCTACAGTGTGTATACATTTTTTTGGCAGACTCTGTTTATCATCCTGAGCACCTAGAAAAGGCAAATGTAAATCTCTTTGAATGAACACACACCACCCTCTGCCAGGCCTCAAGATATTCCAGCTGTAAAAGATCTAATAAATATTGTAGGGGAGGAAAACTTTTAACACTCTTTTATTCAGTAGCTGTGGCCTACAACTTAAGCCAGCCAAGGCCAGATTAAAAGCAGAAAACAGTAGAGTATATTTATGCTTGCAGCACATATACACACGGTAGGGCTCTGAGATGAGCTACTCAAAAGGGGTGGCTACATCTGGGGCTTGTATAGGATTTTAGTAGGTGAAAGGGAGGAGGAGAAATGCATTTACAGAGAACAAATCACCACAGGGAATGACAAAAGAACTTTCTGAACAAACAAGAGATAAGAAAGTTTGTGATAACATTTATCTACGTAGTTATACATGGCCTTTCTGTCTTGTTGACCTAAAATTAGCCACAAAGACTAATCATCAAAGCAAGGAGATGATCTGGGAATAGTAGAGGACTGCAAATGGGTTATATGTGCTATGGCGGGTCATAGGCATATCCAAGGATGTGGGGAAAAGGACAAGCTTTTAAAGACAAAAAGAAGTTCATGTGAGCTGTTTCAAAAGAAAGACAATTTTAAAAATAAATAAATAAAATTAAAAAAAAAAAAGAAAGACGATTGGCAAATATGAGATCCTCTGCCTCAGCCCACTGAGTAGCTGACATTATAGGTGTACACCACTGTGCTAAGTTTCTGGCTCCATTTGTTAGGGTTTGACATTAGTGACTCCATTTTGATACTGATAACTTTCACATTCCCTTCAGGACTGTAAAACTTTCCTGGAGAAATGACTTAGGGCAGGGTTGATTCTCCCTTCTGGAAGGAGATATGCCTTGAAGAAGAATTTATAACAGGCATATTTCCCAGATGTTATTGCATTTAGTAGGACAAAGAACATTATAAGAAAGCTTGTTTCAGTTGGGTGTGGTAGTGTACACCTGTAATTCCAGCACTCTGGCAGGCTGAGACAGGAAGATGGCAAGTTCAATTACAGGCTGAGCAATTTAGAGACTTTACCAAGGTCCTGCCTCAAAGTAAAACATCAAAAAGGGCTGGGGGATGAAGTCAGTGTGAAGACCCTGGGTTCAAGTCCCAATACTGAAAAAAAAGATTGTTTCTTGGATCTGTGGATCTTACATTTCTTCAGCTTAAAATAATCTTGATGTCAACTTGGGAGTTCTACATGGTCTTCACAACATATACTCCAGCTTTTTAAAAAATAAATTACAAAATTTGTAGGGAAACAAAGCATCATGAGTGAGAGTCAAAAGATACAACAAACAGAAGCATTGGATTACAAATATTGCAGCTGTTATTGGATAGCTGATCCAACCAGAATACAAATTAAACACATTTAGTGTCAGTGAAATGAGGAAAAAATGGTCATAGGAGTAAGAAAAAGATGAAAAAAATAAAGGAAGTGTTGCGCTTGTATTCTTACATGTAAAGATGCTAGCAGTGCAGAATGTAAATAAATTTTTTTTGGGTACTGGGGATCAAACTCAGGACCTTGTGCTTGCAAGGCAGATGTGGTGCCGCTGAGCTAAATCCCTGGCACTGTAAAGAAATTTTAAACAAGCTGAAAAAAATTATTGGATTTCTCCAATGAAAGACTATGGAGCACACCCATTAGGATTATCTGATTCTAGACTTTCATTGCCTTTGATCTATTTTTCCACACTGTGAAGAGTAGAGCACAGATAGCAATGCAAAATAATTCTTGTCTATAAAGATGCAAATGAGTTCCATCCATACATTCTTTCCCCACCCTAGAAAAACCAGTTTTGCATTAATTTCAATATTTTTGATCTGTAAATATGTCTGTCCTTTGGATTCCTTTGAAACAGCTACAACATTGTTAAATTAAACTAAGTTTGGCCTAAGTCTGCTTCCGTACTTGAGTCCTTATATAAAGATGAACTCCATTTCAGTATGCAAAATAACTAAAAGTCTAATTTAGGAGTATAGCTTATTATTATTATTATTTTGAACTCTTCTTATTGAACCCAGGGCTTTGGGCATGCTAAGCATGTGCTCTCCACTAAGCTATATGCTGCCTGTGAACCTCACTTCCCACTTCTGACCACAAATGTTGCCTGATCATGCTGCAGGCAAGTTCTTTGAACTGTGTACTTCTGAGGCCTGCCAGATTCATTGTTCTTTCCTCAGCCTCTGTTTAATGTAATTTGCCTAAAGTTTTTCTTCTAACAACATAGGCCTAGATATCTCACTAATAAAAATTCTTACTTAGCACATGCTCATTTTATATCTGTAGGCAATCATGATCTTACTGTTTTTTAAGGCTGTCCTTTAACAAGAAGTACAATGAAAGACTGAATTGTGAAAAGCTTTCTTCCTCTTAAGTTTTAAGTAACCCCTAAGAATCTCCTATCTCTGGAGGCCACACTGAGGAAGAGGCAGTGACCAATGAAAGGCCACTCAGAGCTCACTCGCTTTGTCATTTAGAGCATGTGCCCCCTCCTCCCGGGTAGACTCCGTGGGCATCTGAGGCACTGCCCTTGGGGTTGGCAGCATGGCCAGTTTCCTTTGGTGCCAGACCGCCTGGGTTCAAGTCCTCGCTCCACTCCTCAAATAGGAGTGGCCAGGGGCAAGTAACATAATTTCTGTGCTTCAGTGTCAGCTTCTGTAAAAACAAGAATGATACAAACTACCTAGAAGTCTTCTTAGAAAGATTAAATGAGTAATGCATGTAAATCCCTAGGAAATAATACCCAGCCTATTGACAAGGGCAAGTTTTAGCTAACACTGTTATTTTTTCCTCATATGTCACCTGCTATTAGAATGAACACTGCTATTTAAGATCCCAGTCTTTATGATCCTTGTGCAGCTCCAACAGAAATTATACTTGATTATTTCTCAAGATTACTAGAGCTGGTGGCCAGCACCATGGGGTATGAGTGAGGGAGCCCAAAGAAGGAAGCCATTGGTGTTCTGCCACCCAAAGGGAAGACTTCCACATGTTACAGATTCAAACTCTAAAGAACAGCTATGGGCTGCATTTGCAAAAGAAAAGCACTCAGAACACCCTGGGCTGCCTGTGAAAGGTTCCCTCCTTTGTGCTGCCTCAAGGACACTCTTCACATCTCTGGTATGTTCTTCTTTTTTGTTTTTGGTACCAGGGATCAAACTCTAGGGTCCTTGCGCTTGCGTAGCAGGCGGCAAAACCACTGAGCTAAATCCCCGGCCCTCTGGTATGTACTTCTTGAGACCACCAGCACACAGTCAGTGCTTTATGCGTTTAAAATGCAACAACTGGAACCCACCTGGAAACCACTTTATGAAAAATAATAGCTGTTATTCGTACACTTGCAGTTCTTTAAAGAATGTTTTCATAAACTTTATTTCTTTAATTGTCACAATCTTATTATGTTTTCCAGGAAACAAACAAGTGGAGTTCCAGGGAGCTCAAGTCAATGGCCCAGGGTTGGTGCCCTCGGTAAGTGGAAGGTTCATCCCTTGAATTTAGGTTCAGGTTCCAAGGCCCAGGTGTTTTCCTGGCCTGAGGGAGGAACTTGGAAGTTGTTGATTCTTCGCCTCCCATCACCTCTCATTTGCCAGGCTGGAGACGGACAGAGTCAGCTTTCAGAGACCTGTCACAGAGCTGGCCTTCATCTGCAAGACGTCTCAGTGCCAGGGCTATAACGTGCCACTCCACACTGTCACCAGTCACGATTGAGGAGCATCTTGGTCATGGTACCATGCTAAGAGCAGGGCTGTAAAGAGCAATAAGACAGGTGAGGAACTACCTTCTAGCACACCTGAGAGGGGTATGGGTGGGTGCTCCCGGAAACAGGGAATTGAAGCAGCAATGTCCAGAACACAGGCCAAATGCAGATGAGAACTCAAAAACAGGAGAAACTGTGACATAATGTAGAGACAACTGTGAAGAAAATGAAGTTTGTCTTCTAAGCCTCTTGCTCTGCTCCCTTTCCGAATATTCCACTAGAATGTGTTGGGCTAGGAAGATCTTGATAATACCTGGCTGCATCCTGAGAGAGGGGACACTAAGTGCAGTGGGGGAGCTGTTCCCTTGGAGGGCTTCCTCCTCACCCAGACAGACAGGAGCTTCTGTTGGGTGGAATGTGAGAAATAGGTTGGGGAGAATCCCTGTGTCCGTTGTCTCTGTAGATGAGACCTGGGGTGGTGGTGAGTTTTGGGTTTGCATCATACTGTGTGCGAATCTATGGATTTAAGGCTGAGAATAGATCATTCCATGACAAGACTGCAAATCAGGAAGGGCGATGTTGAAGACTCTTCCCCTGGCGGGGTGGGAGGGAACACTGTGGCCACCACTACCATGGCTTCCCAGTAGGCCAGGTGCTGTTCCTCTTGATTTGCATGTGTTACTCATGTAATGGCTCTAGGAATCCTACCTCCCTCTTCAAAAGGGGTCAGGTTTTTGGATGCCCTGTCTTTGTCCCTCTGACAGGGTGGGAATACCCCTTAGGCTAATATGGTGGCTCCTAGCTACCTGAAAAGAACAGGCGCTTGTTTTTCAGTAAAGAAGCCAATGGACCCTTGCCTACTGTCACCTGGCTTCTCCTCTGTTGACGTCTGAGTCAGCTGCAATCCCCAGTGATCTGCCCACCAATGACCTGCAGCTGTTCTTTCTGCGGAAATTCAGTTCCACCCACTGCCAGCTGTCTGGCCAGCTCCTCCCCAGCCAGGGACTCTCCCAGGAACTCTATTTCCCGCCATCTCAGGGTTGGCATTGAACGGAGGGAATGTTCCATCTTGACCACACTGGCTGACTGTAGGCACTGCTGGGCCGTAATTAATCCTCATCCCAAGCTCAAAGAAAGCCATAATGATCTCTACTACACAGATGGGGAAACTGAGGCTCCGAGAGAGGACGTGCCCGCGTCATGGTCATATAGCCAGCAAGTGATGGGGCCAGAGTGTCCACACACACCTGTCTGACTCCAGAGCCCATGCCTTTCCCACTGCATCTCTTGACCTTTTAGTACTTTTGACACGAAATGGGTAAGGACTTAATATTCTGGTACACAGTGCCAGCCGAGGAGGGTGACAATTGGGACTTGTTTGTAACCCCTCCTCCTCTTGGGAAAATAAGTCTGTTTTGTCCCCCAGGGTTTCCCATGGAGCACAAGACTTGGACCCTTGTATTTTAACAAACTTTCCCAGTGATTCTAAAGTGAGGTCCTGGCTGCTGAACTAGGCCTTCAGACTCTGCATTGCACTGAACTAGTGAGTGCTGACCCTCCAGGCACTTTATGTTCCTTGTTGTTTTTGATCCTCCTGAAAATCCTATCTGTTAAATTATCTTTACATCCAGTTTTAAGATGAAGAGTCTAAAGCAGAGAAATTTCAGCATGACTGTGCAACATGCCACAGCTGGAAAGTAGCAGGCCAGCATGTCAACACGGCCAGTATGGTAGCAGAGATTGCAGGCTTAGCTGCTACTCTTGCCCTCCGATTGAACCCTGCTCCTGTTAACAGGGTCTGCTGGAGAAAATGCCTTCCCTCTGGTCAAATGAATTACCCAATGGGAATAAGTCAATAGTCAAGACTAAGGTTGGTAGGATATTTTGAGACAGACAAAATTTTTTGACATTTCCCTCCTCTCTTACCCCAAATCAGATGCCACAGACACCCCAACTCCCATGTGGATAGCCAGCCCTGCTGATTCCTGGCATTCACCCCCTACTTTTTTGCTGAGTCTCCCAGTTCCCTTAGTATCCTACTGTTTCTTTCCTAGGAGTCCGCCAGAAATAGCGGGTGGGTGAAAAGGCATAGCAAAGAGAAAGATTGATAAACAATTAAGAAACTTTATTGGGAAGCAGTGATATTGTTTTAGATCTTCAAGTCTGCCTAAAAATGGACCATTCAGTCCTGCAGATAATAATACAGTACATGTAAACAACACACATTCATGCACATTCGTGCAAAAGTCCATGCACACTCTGAGGTATTCGGAGATGTTGTAAGAATGTCCTAATGCATCCCAATGGGTATGCATCAGGTGCTAACCCTCAAACGGACTTGATTGTTAAGCACTAGCTCTGCTGACTACTAAATGACCTCAGACAAGTTTATGATCCCTCTGCCTTGGTTTCCTAGTCTGTAAAGGGAGAATGATACAGGAGCTGCCTGATGGACAGCCTGTGAAGCCTGAGAAAAGCATTGTTGATCCTACTTCACAGCAGCTCTGGAGGGCAACCGTGACCCTAATGGGACTCGCTTCTTTCCTCTGCTTCCTCCATCCCTGTGGCAATGACTTACCTCCTCTCCCACACTAGGGCACTTGATTCAGTGCAGTCTTTTTTCTCCTTCAAGGGATCTAGCCCAAAGGACTTGTCTCCCCTTCTTGTATGTGGGGAGCTGTGTTCTTGGCTTTGAGACAGATTTCTTAAATTATCTTCCGCAGTTGCAAGTGACTTGGCTGTTGCTTAGAGGTTTAATTAACCAGTAATAGGAGGCTTGAAAGAGACAAGTCTCTGGAGACTTTCCCTCTCCCGGGTTGGTTGTGAGCAAGAGTGGAACAAGGAACTAGAACTGCACTGTCCCATATGGTGGCCACTGGCCACATGTGGCTTTCGAGCACTTGGAATGTGGCTGTCCAAGCTAAGATGTATTATAAGGATCAAATATTCACCACATTTGAAATAACTAATATAACATAATATAAATTAGCACAGTGATTTTTATATTTATATAAATATTTTTGGATATATTGATTTTACTTCTAAAAACGTAGCTACTAGGTCATTTAAATGCCCTCTGGAGCTGTTGGATAGCACTATGCTGTGTTCACAATTTAATAATGCTTAATCATTCAATAGGGACTTTAACATAGGTGTATGCCTTGGTCCATTTTGAAAATCTATAACCAAATCCATGAGAGTGGGTAATTTATAAAGATAAATTTACTCTGACAGTTCTGGAGTCTGGGAAGCCCAAGATCAAGGTGCTGGTGTTTGGTGAGGACCTTCCTGCTGTGTCCTCCAGAGGCGAGGAACACTGGCCCACATGGTGGAAGGGAGACAGGCAAGAGAGGCAGAGATGGAGAGAAAGGAATCCACTTCCCAGTGCTGTTCTCTAAGGACTTTCAGCCATGCCTGATGGCAAATCCCTCCTGACCTGAACATCTCCCGTTAGGGCCTCATCTCCCAACATTGGGGATAGAGTTTCCAATGAATTTGGCTACATATTTGTCTGTTTTGGCCACTAAAATGGCTTATTAATACTTAATTTGCAGGTGTTTAAGGAGAAAACAGGTGCTCTTCTCAGGACTATGGCTCCTGGCTTCAGACTTCCATCCCACTGTCCTCGGATTTCACCCCACCATTTCCCATGCTTCCATGACTAGAGACAGTGGAGTTTGCAACTTTGGGCTACAAATTTTAAACTCTATGTAGATGCTAGCTGACTGTGGTTCGAAGTAGCAGTACAAGAAAGGTCCTAAGCGGTGGCCTCCAATCTACTCCAGGACAAATTTTTGTTTCTCCTAATCCTCTTTTTGTATGATGTTACTATGTTGAATTTCCAACAAAAGTACTACTGTATCTTACCCGAGTTCCATCCCTGGTACAAAACACACACACACACACACACACACACACAGACAAGACTGTATCTTCCCATAGAACCACAGAATAGTAAACTAGAAGAGAATTTAAAAATAATCTTGACTGCATGAGGCTCTGGGGTTATCTAGACCCAAACCCTAACACCAACATACACATAAATCAAAGAGCAAAATAAAAGACAGGTCATAGGTAACAGGGAGCTGATCCACCTTACTGATGTTTTAAATCACTGTATCTGCTATCATTGAGATGAATTATAATTACAGGATTTCAAGACATTTAAAAGGTAAGAAGACAGTTAACATCCAGACCTCAGATCCCCTGGCCTTAGGAGGTATCAGTCCTCCCAATCTAGCCAGCTGGGCAGCCTTGAACTGATGGTGATCTTCCTGCCTCAGCCTCCTGAGTGCTGGGATTACAGGTTTCGATTCTCATTGGTACAACCAGGGATCCCCTCTCTCCCTGCTGACCCCCTTCAGGAAAGTAGACACCTCTTCTCTAAGTCACACACTAAGTGGACCCTAAGGAAGGGGTACATCAGGATTCCAAGCTGGGATCCAATAGGGCAGAGCATAGAAAAGACCATTGCTTTACCTAATGTAACCTTCAAACACCTCCTGAGCTGTGTCAGTCTGACTTTTTTATATTACGTGATCCTGTTATAGAAAACAGATTGGGGCATTAAAATTAGGAGAGCACCGCCTCACTGGATTTTAGGTAATGAATTCTTACCCAAAGACAAGTAACCAAGGAGCCAGGAGACCTGGGCTCTAGTCCCAGCCCTGATTTACCTTACGATTTTAGGCAACTTATTTTTTCTGTGCGGCACCTCCTGATCTACAAAATCAGGAGGCTCTTTCAGGCTTGACACCTGAGTTGATGTTTTCAAGATTTAATGTTGAGTAACATGGGTTTTTCACATTAGACAGTTTATGAGCTGAATTTTTTTGCCCAAAGTGCATGGATTGACATCTTAATCTGTGGTAGAGAATGCAACTGTATTTGGAGATTTTAGCTCAGTGGTTTCGCCACCTGCTGTGCAAGCACAAGGACCTGAGTTCGATCCCCAGTACCAAAAAAAAAAAAAAAGGTTAGATAAGGTAAAATGAAGCATTTAGATGGGCTGTTATTCAACATGAGTGGTGTCCTTATGAGAAGAAACTGGGACCCAGATATGCACAGAAGGAAGGCCTTGTAAAGACTCAAGAAGAAAACAGGCCATTTGCAAGATCAAGAGAGGGATCGTCAGAGAAGACTTCTTCTAGTCTCCAGTATCATGAGAAAATAAATTTCTATTGTTTAAACCACCAAAAAAATAAAATAAAATAAATTTTAAAATAAAAATAATCAATTCAGGGCAAATCTTTTATTTTACAGATGAAGAAATCAAGAAAGTGAGGATAGTATAGTGCTTTTATACTTGCAGAATGTGTCAGTGGTTTTTATCATCTACCTTGAAAAATAAGATAACATGGGAGAAGGGGAAAGGAAGGGAATGTAAAATAAATTAAGATGTGCTACCTACATATACCAATTCCCATCACGAATGTAATCCTCATGTACTGCGAACATGCACTAATAATTGTGAAAAAAAATCAGCTGACCACACCTGCTCCAAGAAGCCTTCTGTTTTTTTGGTACTGGAAATTGAACCCGGGTCCTTGCGCTTGCGCAGTAGGTGGCAACAAAAAGCTTTCTTAAATGCTTGCTTCGGTAACACGTATACCAAGAAGCCTTCATTGTTCACATTATATCCTGCACATAGTTCTACCATTGCAGTTGGAGTATTTCATAAGTTATATTACAATATAAGCATTTACTTTTGTTCCTCTGGATGCAGGAACAGTTATCTTTGCATTCCCAATAAAATGCAAATTAAATGTTTCTTGAAAAAATAAAGTAGAACTAATCTTCATTCATATCTTTATTTATGTGCAATTCCTTTACATAAATTTCTTTTTTCATATCCAGGTAGAATTTTCTTACACAAAAATTCAATGGGATGACTGCTTAGAAGGAGAAAGCAGTAGTCAGAACTTTTTCCCTTAACTTGTGATTAGGCTATATAAAACTTGCAACAAAAAATAGGTAAATGTAACCCATGCAATGAAAGCAAATAGCTAGAGCATTTTAAAGCACTGAAAGAAGTCTTTTTGCAGGGATAATAGCAATTTGGATGTGAGGTACTGCTTTTGCATATTAAACACAAGTCTTTGTCCCTTTCACCTTGTAGTAAGAGAAAGTAAAATCTGATGTGATGGGGGAAGGGAAAGACCTTAAATAAAGGGGTGTGTTGTTTCCTGGGACCAATCTTCCTAGTGGCATTGCGCCCAGAAGCACTTTCTTCTTGGCTAAACCACAGGGCCGGATAAATTGAGTAACAAGATGAATGATCAAGACCCCAGAGGCTTAAGAGAGACCACAAAGTTGATCAAAGCCTTCAGGCTGGAGCCAGTCCTGTTTCTAAGGCCACACCAGTCAGGGTTGCTGTTGCAAAACTCCAGCCATGAAAACCCCAGTTGTGGTCTCTTTCTGGAGAAATTCAGGATCAGTACAAAGGAGACTCCCGTGAAATGAGGTAGTCATGGGAATGCCAGGGGTATCTAAAGATGCTGTCACTACTCAACACTCCTCCTGGTACCTGGTTTTGGAGTGCTAGAGTTTCCTTCTGGAGGAGGGTTCTGGGTTCTTTTTGTCCTGAGCAAAGAGTGGGTCAAGACAAGTGCAAACGATAGCAAAATTTTAATAAAGGTGAGAAAAGAAACAGGCTCTGCAGAGCAAATTTAGGCCAAGTAAAAGTAGAAAAAGAAGTACAGCCTACAACATGAGGGTGGACTACTGTGAAAGAATGCAGTAATAAGAGCTCAATGGTGACTGTCCTTTTGTATCACCCACTTCCCATGCTGACATCAGGTCTTGGCCATCCTATCAGAAGCCTAATTGAGTCCTCACAAGAGTGCAGGGATTTGAAAACTCTTCTGAGCACATGTCCTGCAGTTTTGTGATCAGCAGGTCACACCTACTTCCTCAGCCAGCTTTGCCATGCCCTAATCTCGTGCCTCACTCCCAGGCCTCTCTGCCATACAGAAGTCTAGCCTGGAGTACAAGGAGTAACCCTTGCATCTTCCCCACAAATGTGGCTCATCACAATATGACTTCTACAACCAGGAAGCCAATATCCAAAAAGGAGAAAAGATAGATCTGTTTGTCATTCATAGACATCTGGAAGCATACCTGCTGTAGTTTGCCATAAGGATTTGGGGAGAAGTGGCAAAATAGTAAAAATCAATTCACTTGACTGAAGTTCAGGAGACAGTGAAAGATAGTGAAACAATCTGGGAGACACAGGCTTTCTCAACATGCTTATATACTTTATCTTCAGCAGTACGATCTTAATTTTTTCTTGATTTCTCCAACACTATCCATTTTTCAAGGTCTTTTTTGGGAATCCTACTTCTTCCATGAAGTTTTCTCTATCCCACAGGACGTCTGCTTTTACCATCTGTATCATTCATTTGATAACATACTTAAATATGTCCTTGAGCTACTTTTTAATTTATTTATATATGTGCACCTTACATTCCTGACTAAGCTGCAGGTACTTCTCAAGCAGAGTAGTGTGTGTCACAGCAGCTTGCTGAGCTGAGCACAGAGCTTTCAAAAGAAAGCCAGGAGAGCAACCTCTCTGGAAGCCATGGCCCTGAGTCTCTCTGCTTCCCCTTCCCAGCATGCCCTGGGTCTCTCTGCTTCCCCTTCCCAGCATGCACTGGGATTCTTCACTCACTGTCTCTTTGCCTAACTCCTTCCTTGGCCAGATGAGAACGGCATATATATTGCTTCTTTTCCCTCCAGAGGGCTGAGAGAACCCAACAGCCCTGTTTACAATGGATAAGGTATCAGAGAAACAACTCATTATTAGCTATGTAGGAGGGTTTATGACAACAATCACCATTATCCAGATTATTAGGATTTTCTTTGAAAAAGAACTCCTTTACTGCTAAACAGAGCTGACCCATTAAAGAAGAAGAATCTGGGTACAGTTACCAGATATCTGAGGACTTTATCTTTTAAAAAATACAGTAGATATGCATATATTGCATTTACATAGTCCACAAAGGCAGGTGGGTCCATATAAGAGGAACTAAAAGTAAAAATAAAATCTGTTCTGAACTGTACACCTAAAAACGGTTAAGATGGTAAATTTTATGGTATATATATTTTACCATAACTAAAAATTTAAAAAGAGAGAGCCTGTGTATGAGACCAAGCATTCAAATAAGGGTAGCAAGTTGCAAATGGAAAATGTAAGCAGAAACTTAGGGTGGAAAATGGGCTAAGCTATCTTCATGTAACTGAAGGGTAAGTGAAGTCAGTAACTATGCTGTGCTACATTAGATAAGGAATAAGATGATCATTAAAGCTAACCATCAAATAAAAGAAGGCATTGGTGAAGAATTTTAAATTGTACTTGGAATGCAAATAGAATTGAATGTATATCTAAATGCTATATTTACTACATCTGCTTTTATTTATATATTCTCTGCCTCTGAAAAAGAATATGAGGTGGAACCAAGAACTGTAATATTACATAGTTGAATATATAACTTCGTCCTTTTTCCCTAAGTTAAAAGTCAGAACATGCCAAGGACATAAAATTCCAGCCAGACAAATGAGGTAAGGAACAAAGGAAGGAAATGGCTGACTTTGGCTGTGTCTCTTTGATGGGCGCATTTGCAGAGAAAGTCAAACTCTGGAAGCATATCCGCCCTGCTTGAACTCTTTGGAAAATCTTCCCCATTGTTTGTTGCAGCACTTCTAAAACATGTCACACTTCAGAAGCCTTTTTATATATAATGCATTCAGGAAGATACCTGTAGGAGCTTACGAAGTACATCACTATAATGGTAATAGCATTCAGTGATGCTTACATGCTATGTATGTCTGTTTCTTATGCTATAACAAAATACTTGAGGATGGGAACTTTATAAAGAATAGAAGTTTATTTAGCTCATGGTTCTAGAGACTGGGAAGTCCAAGAACATGAGCTTGGCCTCTGGTTAGGGCCTTCTGATTGCCTTGTAACACATATCACAGGATGCGACAGAGCAAGGCTGCTAGCTCATGTCTCTCTTCTCAGAGTCACTAAGGCCATCATGGGGGCACTACCCTAGGACTTCATCTAATCCTAGTTAACTTCCGAAGACCTCACCTCTGAATACTATTAATATATGGTTTAAATTTTCAATATGTGAACTTCTAGAGGACACATTAAATTATAGCACATGCCAGCATCCTTCTAAACACTTTCTATATGTTGCCACAATTAATCCTTGGAGCAAGCTGCAAGATAGGCATTGTTTATATCCTCTGTTCTACAGACGAGGAAACAGAAATGCAGATGGGCACAGAGTAAGTTCCCCAGCGTCACAGAGCTAGTATGAGTCTGTATTTGAACCAAGGTAGTTTGACTCCGAAGCCCGGGGGCCTTCATCACTGTTAACAAGCTAAATATTTGTATCTCCCCTCAAATTCATATGTTGAAGCCCCAACCTGAGAAATGATGGGATTTAGGGATGAGGCCTTGGGAAGGAGTTCAGGGTTAGAAGAGGTTAGGAGGGTGGAGTTCTTGGGATGGAATTATACGATCTCATGATGCCCTCTAAGAAAAGACACTTGAGAGCTGTCTGCGCCCAGCACATGCACTGTGAGCACACAGCAAGGTGGCAGCTGCCTAGAAGCCAGGAGAAAAGGACACAGAAAGCAACCTACCTTGCTGTGTCTCAGCCTTAGATTTCTCAGGCCCCAGAGCTATGAGAAAATACATTTCTGTCACTTATACCACCAAGCCTGTGGCATTTTGCTGTGGCATCCCAAATGGACCAAGACAACCCTACACCACACCTGCTTTCTACCTACCACAGAATTTTAGGGAACAGGTATGTAGATGTCATGCCAACCACTGTAGCAATATATGCTGAAATCACATAACACCATGTCTCATGAGTGACTGTCACTAACTGGTGTCCCCTCCCTTAAAGCTCCCACTATGTATAGGCCTGTAGTACTTCACCTACCACACTTGTGTAGATACACAACTTCTAAAGGACACTGGGGTAGAAACCATGTAGGTGTGTTCAATGGTTTTTTAAGTAAAAATATTTCTTATAATGGTTTTAGATTTATAGAAAAATTGCAAAGATAGTGTCTTAGTTACTTTCTCATTGCTGAGGCACAGTACCTGACACCCACAACTCTAAGGAGTAAAAGTTTGTTTTGGTTCACAGTTTGTAGAAGTGTGAGTCCATAGCTGGCTGGTTCCAAGGCAGGGCAGCATGGCAGAGGGGCATGACAGAGAAGAAACAGCACATGGCATGGCAGCAAGAAGCTGAGAGATCAAGGAAGAAGGAGGGATATAGATCCTTCCAGGCCACACCCCCAGTGACCCACCTCTTCCAATCAGGCTTCACCTCCCAACATCACTTTCAGCTATAAACTCATCAGTGGACCAATCCACAGAGGAGTATCATGCCCCCATGACTCAGTCACCACCCTAAAGCCCCGCCTATGAGTGCATAAGGCTTTGGAGGACATTCAAATATAAACCACAACAGATAGTACAGAGTTCCCACATGCTCACATTTAGTTTCTCCTCTTATTAATGTGTCACATTAGTAGGGGGCCTTTGTTACAACTAATGAATGAACATTGTTACATTATTGACTAACATCCATACTTGATTTCTGTTTCCTTACTTTTACTTGATGTCCTTTTGCTAGTCTAGGATCTCACCAAGGACACAACATCACATTTAGTCTCCATCTTTCTTTAGACCTCTCCTATGCGACAGACACTTGCTCAAACTTTTCTTGTTTTTGATGACCTTGATAGTTCTGAGGCATACTGGTCAGGAATTTGGTAGAACATCTCTCCAGTGTGCTGTGTCTGATGTTTTTCTCATGGTTAGACTGGGATTATGGATTTCAAGAAGGATGACCACAGCGGTAAGGGCAACTATCCTCACAGCATGTCAAGGGTATATACTATCAGTGGGATTACCACTGTTGATGTGGATGTTGATGTTGACCTCGGTCACCTGGCTGAGGTGTATTTGCAAGTTTCTCCACTGAAAAATTACGCTCTCTCCCTGTTTTCCACACTGTACTCTGCAGAGAAGTCACTAGGTGCAGCTTGCTCCCCTTCTTTGCAATTAGAGTATTTACAACAATTATTTGGAAGTCTTTTGTATGAGGGATTTGCAAAATTCTCACAAAATTTAGGGGGATCTTCTTGGGTAGATTTTTTTCTCACAGCAAAATTGAGTAAAAAGAACATTTAGAAAACAACAACAAAACCCAAATAACCTTATTTAATGAGGCCAAAATAAATATTTAAAAAAAGAGATACAAATGGCCAACAGGCACAGGAAGAGCTGCTGCCCACCACTACTCACTAGGAAACACAGATCAAGGCCAGGGTGAGCTGTCACCCCACACCTGCCAGGATGGTGCTTATTATAAAGACCACAGATAACCAACGTGAACGAAGAGGAAACCCTTGCAAACTGCTGGTAACAATGTCGGTTAGCACAACCATTATGGAAAAAGCACAGAGGCTTTGCAAAACTTAAAAATAGAGCTACCACAAGATCCAGCCATCTCATTCCTGAGTACACATCCAGGGGAAACAATCACAATCTCAGAAAAAGATCTGCTTTTTATATTCACGGCAGCACTGTTCACGAAAGCCAAGACACGGATACAATCTAAGTGTCCATTGCCAGGTGGATTTCCTTACTCTTCTTACTCATCATTCGCTATGCTCTTTTCTTTCATGTGCTTCACTGCGGTCTCAGCACTTTTCTGGCAGTTTCTCCAGCTGCTTTTCCAGGTCCTTCTGCCCTCTGCCCCCAGGCTTAGGGGCCCCAGCTGGTGCTGCACCTCTGTGTACAAGCTCCTGACATACACGCCTTTCTGATCCTGGCAAGAACCCTTCTGGGGCCTGCCTTCTGGCATGTGGGAGCCTCTTCAGTCAATTCCATGTGGCAGGAGAAGCTATTTATGCCTTTTGGAAACCTCATCATTTGGGCAGGAAGTGACCAACTTCCTGGCAAAGAAACTCCCAAAACATCTTCCCAAAGGGAAAGGAGAGAACATGTATCTGTGACGTACGTTTTCCTCCCTTTTAGTCCGTCCTGCCCCAGCCCAGCTGCACAGTGCATGGCTGAAGAGGCTCTGCTAGGGATAGAAGCCCACTCTGTGACTCACTCAGGCTCAGGGTCTGGGCTTCGAGTGTGGCAGGGGATTATTCAGCTTCGGTTGAATCTAGTGGAATTTCCCGGGGCTGGAACCCTATTCCTGTTTACTCTGTGTTCCTGTGGGTGCTTTCACGGGGCACTGACAAATCTTGGTTAATAATATAAAGATCTTCTTTGCTCCAATTTAAGATTCAGTGTGTGTCAGGCTGCTGAGTCAAGTGGGCAATGTCATGGACACAGACAGGGATGCAAACTTTCTTCTACAAAGAGTACGCAAAAGTACATCATGGAGCCAGCATGCCCAGCCTCCCCACACACAAACTGAAAGCTTCTGTGTTGGCTGGAGCACCTGAGACCTTGGTGTCAGGAACGTGTACGAGATGGCATTGGGGTCAGTACGTGGGCGTCCCCACATGGAGGTGTGAGGACCACACGTTAGTGCTTTTGCTACGGTTGTTGTAGATGGTGTCTGTGAGAACTTACTATATCTCAGCAATGGTTACAGGTGAAATTACTGCTGACTTTGCTGTCATTTTGGTCTTATGATTTTTTTTTAAGTAGATCATACTAAATTCGAGCAGTCAAAGCCATGCCTCCAACAGGGACTAAGTCACCACACTACGCCTCTGAGAGACTCAGCAGGATCGGCCCCAAGGACAAAACTGAAACTCAAGAGTTGGCTTCAGAACATAATTCCCTCTTCTGCTACATCCTTCCTCACCGCCATCGCTGGCTTCAGCTCAACAATGCAAAAACTGCACCCTTCAATCATCTTTCTCCCAGGATTAGGGGTTCCAAGGCAGAGTCAGGCTAATATAACCAACCACTCCATGCTAACCCGCTCATGCTATTGGTCCCTTCTGCCCAATGCACATTTTTAGGGGGGACTCAGAAGACTCTGGTGCCCGTGAGGGGCAGAGATGCCGAGAAGTGGGCAAACCTTGGTGCGGGTGGTTCTTCTCCTGCCCTGGCCTGGCATGCTGGCTCTGCTGATCGCCTGACACACTGACCTGGTGAACTTTCAGGTGACAGATGAAAGCCCAAGGAGCCCCTTGCCTTGTCCTTTAGGGTAATAATCAGGAAGGGAGTCCTGGGGGAGCTGGGGTTCCCATCCTCACTCCCCCGGGACCCTGGCTGACCCTCATTTCCCCGAATGAGAAGGTTAGGACAGATTATCCACAGCGTTGGAAGGTTTGATCTATTTGTTTTCTGTGTGTTCCTTCTGCTCCTTTTCTTTTTCTGTCTTCTTCAGGATTAAACATTATGTATTATTCCATTTTACCTCCATTATTGGCTTATTAGCTGTGTCTATTTTTTTGTGGTTGCTCTCCATGGTTTCCAGCACGTTTTTCATTTACCCCAGTCTACTTTCAAATGATTTGCTGTCACTTCTCATCTAGTGAGAGAAGCTTGGATCAATACCGTTCCATGGTCTCTCCCAGCCTTTGTGTTATTATTGTCATACATTTTATGTCTATGTATGCTACAAACCCCAAGATAGGTTGTAATTATTACCACAGTAATTACTCTTTTAAAGAGATTTAAAAGCAAGAAATTGTCTTTGATATTTACCTAGTATTTCTTATTTCTGATGCTTTTTATTTCCTTGTGCCTCTCCAAATTTTCATCTAGTATCATTTTCCTTCTGCCTAAAATAATTTTTTTTTAAAAAAAGTTTCCTCTAGTGCAATAAATTCTTTCAGCTTTTCTTTGTCTGGAAAAAGTCCTCATTTTGCTTCTCTTTCTGAAAGATATTTTCACAGGGCATAGAATTCTAGGTTGAGAATTTTTATTTTCAATACAGTAGAGATTTTGCTCTACTGTCCTCTGATTTACAACATTTTTCACAAGAAGAATGCTGTCACTCTTGTCTTTGTTCCTCATGGGGGAATGTCTTCTCTCTAACCATTTTTAGGGTTTTTATATTTATCACTGTGTTATGGCTTGTGTTTAGATGTACCCTCAAAGCCTCACTTGATCTTAGGTGGAGCATTGATTCACTGTGGGGCTAGGTCCGAGGGCACTAGGATTAAGGGCGTGAGTGCTGCCCGCCCTAAGTAGTCTGAAAAAGGTAGAAGGCACAGGAAGACACTGGTAAGGTCCCTTGTTGAGTTGTTGCCTTCTAGTGCCATGAACTGTTTCTCCTGTGTGTTGTCTCTCTGCCATGTGCCGCTCTGCCTTGGAGCCAGCCAATTATGAACTGAAACCTCTACAAAGTGTGAATAAAACCTTTAAATAAAACCTTTCTCCTTTAACTTTGGGTGTCAGATATTTTGTCTCAGCAATGAAAGAAAGGTAACTAACACACACTGGTTTTCTGAAATTTGATTTTGAAATGCCTTGATATGGTTTTCTTTGTATTTATTCTGCTTGGAGTCTATTGAGCATCTTGTATTTGTGAGTTGATAGTTTTCACCAGTTTGGAGAAATTTTCAGCCATTAGTTTTTCAAAAAGTATTTGTCCCCCTTCCTCCTATAGGATTCAAATTAAAGATATGTTACACACCTTGATATTGTGTTGCTGGTAACTAAAGTTCTTTATCAGCAAGTGGAACATGTTTATAACAGCAGATTTAATGTTCTTTGCTAATTCCATCACCTTTGCCATTTCTGGGTCTGTTTCTACTGGCTGATTTTTCTCCTGGTTGGTGGATAGTATTTCCCCATTTTGTTGCAAGCTGGGAAGTTTTGACTAGGTGCAGGTTATTGTGAGTTTTACACTGTTGGCTATTGGTTTGGTTGAAATCCTTTAAATACTGCTCTCCTTTGTTCTGGCATGTGGCCAAGTTACTCAATCAGTTGATTTCTTGAAGGCTTATCTGTAAGCATTTTTCGGGTGCATCTAGAGCATGGTTAGACTAGAACCAATTTACCTGCTTTCAAGATGGTAGCCCGCTGTGGACTCTACTGATGTATGTTATGAGGTCTCTTCATGCTGGCTGATGGGAACAGAATTCTGTGGGCTTGCAGAATCGGGGGTATTATTGTTTTCTGTTTTCGAATGTTTGTATCTTTTCCCAGTTTCCTCTTACACATGCGCAGATCACTACTCAGTCACAGACTGAGCCTTGGGGAAGGTCCCTCCCCTCTAATATGCTGCCTCAAGTGTTCTAGCCATCTTGGTGCCCCCTCCATCCGGCAGAGACCCCCAGGCTTTGCTCCATCCCCCTTCCCTACACTCAGCCTAGAAAGTGCTCATGGCCAATCAGTTAAAGCAATCACAGGACTCACCTTGGACTTCCTCCCTTGTCTCAGCATATCAGCCCTGTGCTATTATCCAAGATCTAAAACCACACATCATCTAGTTTGTCCAGATTTTTAGTTGGTTAAAGAAGACAGAAAATCCCTGAAGTCTCTAGCATGCTCTCATAGCCAGGGGCAAATTCATTCTATAACATGATATTTAACATTATGATCTTTTCACTGAACAGCAGATGACAGTAATTTTTGAAATTTAGTATTGAAGTTTTAGTAATTGAAGTTTTAGTAAACGTCTTTTAAAACTGTGTGCTCATTCCTTCATTTATCACACAGCCATCTAGTCCCTCCTTTGTTGTCCTGTTGCAGGACAGGAATAAAGCAGGGAATGAAACAGGTAAGGTCACAGTCTCATGAGCTTTTACTCTAGTCGAGGGAAGACAGGAAGAATATAAACACAGTAAATAAATAACAAGCCCTAGAGTGTGTAAGTGCTATAAAATAGTGTGTATTAGAGTGACCAGGGAACTATTTATGATGGGTGTTTAAGGAAGTCCTCTCTGCAAGGGTGACGTGACCAGACCTCTGAGTGACTGGCAGGGACAGCCATTGCACATCTGAGAGTAGAGTGTGCCAGGCAGAAGGAACAATACTTACAGGAGCCCAGGGAAATACCAAGCTCAAATTAGTGGAGAAACAGCAAGAATGGTTTGGCTAGAGTAGAATGAGCTAGGGAGGCCAGGTTTTGTGGAGCAAAGAAAATTGTGCAAATGTATATTGTATTTGCCTGATTAGACTATCACATAATTTGCTTATTTATACCTGTCCTATTGATACTTTAGATTTTTACTTTTTAAAATATTTCATCATAATTAACACTGCAATCAACATCTGTATTATTTTCTGTATTTAGACTGATTTTAATATGGCACAATTCCAGGATTGGAATGAAAGTATGAGGGTATGTACTGGGGGCTGCTGGTGCCCCCAGGATCCCTTCTGCATTCAGCGGTACCCTCCTCCAGCTACTGTGGATGCTGCTGATGACTCATACTGGGGACCAGGGGGGCCACCTCTCCAGGAACCTGGGAGTGACGCCCCTACACGGGCTCTAGTCAGGGACTGTGTGGGATGTAAAGCACTTGCCTCACAAAGCACCTGGATTCCAGCCTCAATGCAGGACATTGCATCCCACCCATTTCATTTTAGCCTACAGCTCCCTGCCTACCTCCTGGACACCAGAAATGCTTCTTTCTCTGCCTGATTTGTTCCTTGCTGCTCCCAAGTTGGCAGACCTCTCTACACCAAGGGGAAGATGACAAGAGGGGTGGCCCTGCCCGTGGGAGCAAATGCCCTTGGCTTCTGATCCCCCAGCCCTGTAGGGTCTGAGTGTGGGTGTCTCCAGCCGCTGTGAGGTTGAGCACATTGTTCTACAGCCCTGCCCAGTGGCTCCTCTTTTTTGTTTCCACCTCCAGTTCTGCCTATCTAACTAATCTGGGATGATGAAATGGCATTTCTTTTTCTCATTACCCTGAATTAAGCTTCATTAGGAAGGCAAATGCTCCGCCTAAAACAAATAAATCACCTAACACATTCCAGAGGCAAGTTTAAATTATTTTTAATAACCCTTCCCTTTGGATTATCCAAGCCACTGATACTTCCCCTCTCGGGAATAATTGAGAACTGACAAAAAACGCAACTCGCCAGGGGCTTAAACTGCCTTGCAGAGCAGCTAGGAAGCCTGCTGCAGAGGACGCTCCATGGCGATTGCATTTGGGAAGATGTGTCATCCCTAGGAACACAGTGGTGGTGATTGCAGCATTTATCAGCTCTGAGTCACGGCAAAGCCTGGTGTGCTACGGGGACAGACCCAGCTCTGGATTGGATGGTTTCCCAAGCCAGAGTCACCCAACAGGCCTGGGAAGCTTGTTAATCCTCCTCAGGGTGTGATTACCAAGGCCAAGGCAAGCCATCAGTGAGCACAAATGCCCTGCTGAGAATGCCAGGCCCAGGCGGGGATGGGGATGTGTGCAGGCAACACTTCTGCAGAGATAGATACAGCAGAGTCCATGGGCTACAATCCCCAGCTGCCCCCCGGCTCTCAGCAAAAGGGGCAGCTTGGTCAGGAGGGAGGGGCAGGGGCCAGAGGCAGGAAGCATGACTTGGTCCCAGCCTGAGAGCACTCGTGCCACGCTGCCATTCCTCGGCACAGCAGACGTGGCCTGGCCTGTTGGCCAAACTGAGAGGTCCCTTGAGGTGATGGTAGCTGGAAGATTCTGCTTCCCTGGTCAGCGACACTGAACTCTGGCTTTGGAGAGCCTCGCCTCAATTTTGGAAGCAACTGGATGGGGATACAAGGAACAGGAAGCCCCCCCAACACCCCAGGATCTGCTGCTGTAATTCAGGGACAGGGGGTTCCCTGGTCATTTGCCAAAGGTCCTGGAGAGACTGGGAGCAGCAGTGGAGGTGCTCCAAGAACTAAAGGCTCTTAAGTTCCTCCCATTCCTGTTGATCTGTGGTTCTAGTTTAATGGGCAGCCTGGATAAGCATAGGTCAAAAATGCACACAAATGGTAAGCAACAGGATAGGGAGTGATCAAGACAAGCTCTGTCTTCCTGATCTTCATAGACTGTGGTCCTCAGCCAGGCCCCAGGGCTCCGAGAACACGACCAAAGATTGGAAATCAGGGCTGGAAGCAGGGAGGAAGGTGTGAGAACAGGAAAGGACAACTCCCTGGAAGTTCAGAGAGCTGCTTATAAAAGACTGTAAGGAGAGAACTCTTAAAAAGAACCTTTTTCTTTTTTTATACCGGAAGCCGAAAAATCTTTTCTCCCAGGGAAGGGAAACTCTGCTGTTGATTCATCCAGATTTGAACTTCTTGAAAGTTGGGATGATTCAGATCTTCACTCTGCGAAGGGCCCGTGTGAGAGAGGGGTGGATGGGAAGGATTCAGAATCCTTGGGGCCTTCTGTGGGCCGAAACCCTGAGCAAGTTTCCTCTCCCGCCAGAATACAAGCAGTTGTCACATGGATGGACTGGAGATACTTCTGTGACTGCTCTCAGTAAGCACCTCGGGGACAGTCATTTGGAGAGCAGGCCAGGAAAGGGGATTGTGCTACCTCTGCTGATGGGTCAGAGTGGACTGAGGGGCTGAGCATGTTTACCGAGTGCCTCCTGCCTGGGTTCTGTTGCCAAAAAAGACCTGGATTCAAGACCTGTCTGGGACATTTATTAATCACGACTCTTGAAGTTGCTTGATCTCTCTGATCCCATAGGGTCCTTGGTTCCCAAATGTGGACAATCACTTATTTAAACAGTGATTGGATTGAGAATTCAAGGTAAGGCCCAGAGGTGTGCCTTAACCCTGAATTTGTATGTCTTCTTGTCATCCATATAGGCTGACAAGTGAAACTGAATTTCAAAAAGGGAACTATTAGTTAAGATGATGTGAACAAAATTTCTAGTAGGTAGACTTTAATCTTTTTCACTTTTCAGTATTATTTGTGAATGTGCATATGTGAGAATATGTCTGTTAGGCCTTAAATGTCTCCAACAAGAAAGAGAAAGCCAAGAAATCAGAAATCTAGGTTCCGACTCTAGCACTTATTAAATGACAGAGATACTGGGCAGATCCTTCAATCTTGTTGCGCCTCAATGATCTCATCTATAAAATGGGGAGACTAGTGCTTCTCTCAGAGTGTTGTGGTTAGGATCAAATAAAATCATGAGTACAAAAGCTTGTGTTGAACTGTGGGGGAAGTGATACAAATAGCAGCTGGTTTTTGCATATCAACTGTTCATGGATGACCTGCTCAAATCATCTAGCTGGGCTGACTTCGTAAGCTATTTGATTGGTATCTTGGCAGACATTTGAGCTTGTTTCTTCTCCTCCAGTCATTCACTTCCTACTCTCGTCTCGCCCTTCCACCGGGCCCTTTGACCTCATTGTGCCCAGGGCATGGTGTTCCTATGGTCATTAAGATGCTCAGGAGCAGGATGTTTTCAACCTGCTGGTGCGAGGAGCTTTCCCTCCTTGCCTTGTAAACCATCTCCAGGCTTCCATTGCTCCAGCGTCATTCCTCCTCCTCCTTCTTGACTTTTGCTTAACAGAGAGAGAGAGAGAGAGAAAAGGAAGGAGGGAAGAAAGAAGGAAAGGAAGAAAGAAAGAGAAAGAGGAGATGCTTGGGACACAAAGAACAGTGTGCTGAATAGCGGGGCCGCTAAGTCGCCCCATCCACACACATTACCTAAAATGCTCAAATACAACAACAGAGAACTGGATCTCACTCTCAATTTCTCCCGCTCCTCCGCTCTTCTCCCAGGCACCCGCCTTGCACCCTGCGCGGGTCGTAGAGAAGAAGGTCACAGCCGTGCAGCTGGAAACCAGCGGAGGTGCTGCTACTCCCAACCCAGGCGCTTGCGTGTGGACTGATATTTGCTCCTCTCGCTTTGAGCATAAAATACCCTGTCACCTTTCTTAAAGAACTGAAACCCGTTTCTAACTATAAAATAATGCATACTTATCATATAAAACTTTGAAAATAAGAAAAATGATAAAGAAAAAAAAGAACCAGCCATAATTCCCCTGCTGCTAACATCTAGAGATTTTTGGAGTCATAAAATATAGATAATGTGTCTGTGTTTAATACATACAATTAAAAATATATATATATAATTTTTTACCGAATGTTATGAGATGAAAAACTTCCCATACCACTAAAATTCTCAGAAAAACATGGTTTTAATGACTGCGTAATGTCCATCATATGGAAGAATCCTAGTATGCTTAACAGATTCTGTATTGTTTGACTTTTGGGCTGTTTCCTTTTCTTTCCATTAAAAATATAGTACTATACTACTATTAATATCCTTGTACATGAGTATCCATGTCTCTGATTATCTCCTTAATATAAATCACTACAAATAGAACTACCGGGTCAAAGGGTTGGGACATTTCTGAAAGCCTTGATACATGGTGCCAGGCTGTCCTCAACAAAATGTGTCCCCATGGACTCTCCCATGAAGAGTGTGGAAACTCTTCCACATTTCATTTCAGCACCCCTGCCCAGGCTGCACGCCATTCCATTTTAACCTTTGCTGTTTTAATTAGGGAAAACTGATTTGCCTTATTTTTGTGTGTCTGCCCTGTCCTGACCCTCCAGCCTTAGTACTTTGTTTGCTACCTGTTGTGTGTGTGCCCTGTCTACCTGTCCCAGAATCTGAAGCCCTTCCAATTCAATCTTAAGCTGTTATGGCCAGAAATTTCCCTTCCTTTTAGCACTTGTGACTGGTACAGCAGGCTTCATATATTCAATATCTGATACATGTTTAAGGATTTTTTTTAACTATACAGAAATATCCAGTAGCAAGATAAGGTATTCTCTCTTTTGCTGATGTAGATAGCTCCATTATAACCCCTTCTCCCAATTTCCATTACTCTTACAGGGGCTATTATACCATTGAGGTTTAATCTTATATACATATGATTATAGTTTGTTAGAAGAAAAAAAATTTATCTCCTCAGCTGGATTATTGGTCATTCATAGGTGGAGACTATGTCCTTTGTTTCTTTTAGAAGGGCCGGGGATGTAGCTCAGTTGCACTGTGCCTGCCTGGCAAGGTCCTGAGTTCAATCTCCAGTACCACACAAAAAAAAAACAATAGAAGAAATGAACCCATGACTGAGCACGTATGGAGATTTATTTTTTTCATTCAATCATTCACTCATTTAACAAGCATTGTTGAGTGTCTGCTATATGATATCTAAAAATATAGTGAATGTTTAAATTTAAAAAACATTACTACAATAAAAGGCGCATTGCCATTAATCTTCCTCAAAATACTCCCCCTGGCTTTGAACACACTTGTCCCATGGTTCTTGTAACTTCCTGAAGGAGATCTGAAAGTTCTCTTTCATGAGTGTCTTTAGTCGTGCTGTTGTGCTTGCCTTGATGTCCTGAATCCATTCAAAACATTTACCTTTCATGGTCATTTTGACTTTGAGGAAGAGCCAGAAATCCTACAAGGCCAGATCTGATGGAAGAGGGTGCAACCCCACCTTTCCATTCAGTGGCACTTGGCAGTATTGCTCCCTATATTTTTGGTCCACCTTATGATGACAGTCATGAAAGAGGACTCTCAGAACTGCTTCAGAAAGCTGCAAGAACAAGGGGTTAAATGTGCTTAAAGTGATGGGGAGAATTGTGAGGGCATTAATGGCAATGTGCCTTTTACTGTAATACATTTTTATATTTAAACAATCACTGTATATGCTGATCACGCCCTCGGATGTCAGGCACTGCATTCAATGCTAAGAAAATTAGCAGAGACTTTGCCTGATTGCCAAAATGTTTGAAATAATTCATATTTCACTCAGCAGTATTTGAGTACCTGTTTTCTTTGTATTCATCAGTACTAGGTGTTTTCATTCTTAGTTTTTCTCATTCTGAAGGGTATAAAGTAATATCACATTACTACTTTAATTTTTGTTTTCCTGATTGATAGTGATATCAAATATCATTTGAATATATTTATTAAACATTAAGATTTTTCTCTTCTGTGGATTACATGTTCATTTATACTATTTATCCATTTCCACCATATCTGTCTTTTCTAATCAATTTCTGAGCTCTTTGTATATTAATTACACATATTATCAATTGCTATAGAATAATTAGTATGCCGGTACACTATATTAATGCGTTATTGGCTCTTCTTTGCCTTCAGAATGAAGTCCAAATGCTTTGGCCAAGTCAGGTGGGTTGTCTCTGGTCAGATGCCTTTGATAAGGACGGTTAGACAAATTCCTTTTCCTCTTTACCCCCATTAGTTTGCAAAGAAGCCGAGCAGCACAGGCTCTAAGGGAACCGCCCAAATCTTGTTTACGGTTGGGGGACTGTGGCACCCTTGAGGGAGCATGACTGTAAGTGGTGGGGCCCTGAGAACTGAGTCACCAGAGGAGGAATCTGGCGCCGTGAACCAAACCTGGCCTGGAGGCAGGAGCCCGAGGGCAACGATGCTCAGTGCTCCTGGGGAGCCAGTCCTAGGACACGTCTCACCTGGCCCCTTGGGCAGCATGTGTGGCTCCCAAAAGAAAATGGGCATCCATTTGGGCTGCTGTTATGACAAAAATTCCACAGACTTGATAATCCTATAAGTAACAGAAATTCTTATAGTTCCAGAGGTGAGGAAGTCCAAGACCACAGTTCCACGGCTGGACTTGCCCTGCTCTGGATTCCCTAGGTGGTGCCTTCTTGCTGCAGCCTCAGAAGGCAGGAGGTGCAGACACGGAGTCCTCGTACAGGAGAAGGACAGAGAAGGAACAGGCAGCTCCCAGAGGCCCCATCCTTACTGCTGCATTGGGGATGAAGTTTCAACGTGGATTTTGGACACAAACTTTCAAATCATAGCAGGGGAAGCTTAAAGAGCTTGGAGCCCAGCAGCCTGGCTGTGGAACCCTTGAACTGTATCCTATAAGAGCAGTTTCTTTCACACTTGGTAGACCAGCAAGGTTTTGTTTACTGTAATACACTTTTAAAACTTAAATATTCACAGTATATTTTGATCACACCCTGTGGATACATACATATGGAAGCAAAAATCTTTGGAAGGAGATACCACATATGAGTGTGAAGATTATGAAGTGTTTTTTTCCTCTGCAATATTCTTTGTTTTCTAAATATTCTGTAGCAAACATGTATTGTTTCTTTCTATAATTAGAGAAAATAGACACGAATATTTAACAAAAAGTAAGTTTTGCTGTTCAAGGAAAGAAAAAGAGTGAGTATCTTAGTCTGTTTTGTGCTGCTACAATAAAATATAATAGACTGGGTAATTTATCAAGAATAAAAATGTATTTCTCATAGTCAAGCACTGGGATCCAAAGCACTGACATCTAATGAGAACCTTCTTGTGGTATCCTCAGATTTCAGAAAGCAGAAGGGTAAGAGAGAACCAACTTCCTCCTTGAAGACCTTCCTCAGATGACCAGATCCAGTTCTTGAGGGAGGAGCCTCAGGGCCCAGTCACCCCCTCAGGACCTCAACTCAATCCCATCATACTGGCAACACTTGAGTTTCAGAGGAGAAACGGTCAGAAGGCAGTAGCTAAAGAGTGTAGGGTTGACATTTCCTGTGCTGGTGATGGGGCAGATGCTTCCTGTTCATGGTTTTCAGGAAAGATCTGAAAGGGGTTGAGGGTAGCAACTGGGGTGACAATGGTTTGCAGGGGGGAAAGGAAAGAGACGTGACTGTGGCTTGGGGAATTAACCTTGGATAAGATATCTCCGTAGTTGGGGAGGAAAGAAGCTGTAAGAGTAAAGCAGCCATTTGTGGGTGCGAGGCAGGAGGCTGAGGAAGTTCATAGTTGCAATGCTGATCACCAAATCCTGCAAGGCTGTGTGCTGGAGAATGGGGGCTTGACCAGCCACCATAGAGGATGGGAGAGGAAAATGGCGCACTACTGCACTGCCAAGTGGTGTCCAGCGCTGACTTTGGCTGGAGACGTCCTCTACTATGGCCCTGACCTCAGTTGCCCCACACAGCAGATGCATCCACTTCTCTGTCACGTGGTCTGACATGCTGTGGTTTTGCTCTGGGTCCTTGCTTAGTAGCTTCCTAAGTGAATTCCACTCCTCCCCTTTGTGTGCACAAATCCTACTCAATCCCAAGGCCCAGCTCAGGTTTCTCTATTTACTTATTCACGTATTAACTCCTCCAGCTTCTAGTTGGAGTCTCAGAACCTCATGGCTCCTGGGTTCAGGATCTTGAGAAGGCACCATCTCTGCCTCTTCTCTTTGCTACCTGTGATATCTGATTCTGACAGTGTCATTTCAGGACAGAAGCCTTGCCTTGAAACCTAGCTTCCTGATGTCTTTTGATTGGAATCCAGTATTATGTTCAGTCTGTGTGAGAGTGTACACGTGTTTCCTTTAACTTCTACTCTTAGAGGTTTAATTTACTGGAGGGGAAGCACCTGTAATCCCTGTTTGGAAAAATGTCCACTATATGGCATTTCTCCCAGATATTACCCACTGGATGATGAAAGTTCCAATGGAATCAGATTTCTCTGTGGACCATGTCATGTGTAGACAGAATCTGACACTTGGCCAGCTATTTGGAAATGTCTGGGTCTCCAGATAGCTTACTCCCCATCATACCTAGTCTTTGATTTTTTATCAAGAACTCCAGTACCCCTCTATTTTCTACCAGTTCGATGTCCCTTCTGGTATATGTTTCCTCTGCCTCCTGCCTGGTACCCATTGCATATCCCCTGGCATTCTCAGTATCCAAGCTCCCCCACCTTCTTGTCGTGTCTGTTTTTCAGCTCATCAGCACTGGGCCAATCCCACCATCCCTCTGCTTCCATGCCAAAGCTGCTGAGGCCTCCATTAGGACCTAGGTTTGGGCTCCAGCAAGGATTCAGCCCTGATGTCACTGGTGGGAATTGGTGGCATAAGAGGACCAAGGACTGGTCCCAGGGTGGCCAGAATATTGGTTATATACAGGGAGACGGAGCAAACACACAGATATATATGGAATGATCAAAGTATATGGTGAATGTTTAAATAAAAATCTTTATTATAGTAAAGAACACTTTGCCCTTAATCCTCTTCAAAATACTCCACCTTGCTTTGAACACACTTTATCCCATTGTTCTTGCCATTTTCTGAAGCAGTTTTGCAAGTCCTCTTTCATCAGTGTCTTTATGAGGTGTGATTAAAAAAAAAAATAGTGAATGCTCCTGTCAAGTGCCAACCAATGGAGAGGCAGGCTCATAAAAACATTACAGCGTTATTCACCGAATCTGGTACTGAATGACTTCTGGCTCTTCTCCAAAGTCAAAATGTCCATAAAATGTAGACGTTTTGAATCAGTTCAGGACATGGAGGCAGCTACAACAGCGCAACTAAAGACACAAAAGAGGACTTGAAGAACTGCTTCAGAAAGCGGCAAGAACAATGGGATAAGTGTGTTCCAAGAGAGAGGGAATATTTGCAGGGGAATTAATAGCAACATGTTTCTTACTATAATATAGTGGTACTTCAGTTCATGAACTTGATTCTACTTGATTCTGATCACAAACTGAACTGGACAAGAATCGAATCAAATTCAATGGTTAGGTTCAATGTTAACCTTATGGGGAAATGTGATTCAGTTCTCATCCAGTTTGGTTTGTGGCCAGAATCATGGAAAGAATTGAGTATGTGAACCAAGTTAACACTCCACATTTAAAAAATTTGAACAGGCTGGGAATTTAGCTCAGTGGTTCCAGCACCTGCCTCACGAGCGCAAGGTCCCGAGTTCAATCCCCGGTACCAAAAAAAAAAATTTGAACATTCACCATATATTTGATCACTCATGTACCGAGGATACTAAAGGTGATTCTCTCAGTGTTAGTGGAGAGAGTTGCAAATATGGAAAGGAGAAGGCTGAGAACAGCCCTGTGACGTTGGGCTGGAATCAGAGGCATTGGTGAGAACTCTCGGTAGTCAGTATATACAGATGTGTGTGTGAGTGAGCATAATGTATATTGAGGACAAGAGCCTAGGAACAATGAATGACACCCCTGGGGTGACATAGGACCCAGATCCTGGCTTATGAATATCACCTTCCACAAAAAGGGATCAAGTCTCCTTGGAGAAATGACTGATTCCAGGGCAGGGGTGGAAGAAGATAAGGTGAACCTGGAGTGTGCTGCCAGAAATAACAAGTGCTCAAGGAATGACTGGGGACCTACCAAATGGACACAGGAGATAACTTGAAATGATTCCTATTGGCCAGACCTGGGATGATTTGAAGATCAAAAATAATAAAGTCATTCAATAAAATAGTAATCTGTAAATGATGCAGGAATTCCATAGACTGACTTGACCAAAAATTAACAATAATTTGTGGGGTTTATACCAGATGCAGTAATAATAAAAGATATACAAAAACACAAAAGTCAGGAAAGGAATCATACAAGTACAGCATTGTATGTTTCTTATACATAAAGTGGCATGATCTTATTTCAAGATATAGTGAGCATGAGCTAAACCCAAAATAAACTGTCAAATGCCCATTGGAAAAGCATGACATTCTTGGTGATGAACACATGCTATTTTTTTAAAATGACAGGTGATTCACAGACACTGTCCAGACGTGAGACTTCCTGGACCCTCAAGATATACTTGAATTAAGCTATGGAGATATGTTATAATTTCTAGAGTAACCACTAAGAAAAACAACTACATGAACAAGCTAAGGATTCAGTAGAGAAGATTAAATGGGCCACTAAACTTTGTGGTTTTGCTTTATGCAAAAGAAATCAGGAAAGGATGTAATAAGGAAAAGAGAACAGATGGAATAAATTGAAAATAAATAGCAAGACAGTGGACATAAATCCAACTGCACTAATCATTATATTAGAAATGAAAGGTCTAATACTGCAAATAAAAGGCAGTTTCGATGAGTGAAATGGTTTGGATGCCTTCACTATGAAGGCGACAGTTGGAAGAATACTTGAAAGAGAAGAGAGACAAGCCCTGCAGATAAGCAGGAGAAGCCGGTCGCAGACAGAGAAGAGTGTGCAAGCGCTCGAGGTGACTTAGTCAGATAACAGAGAGGAGGTCCAAGCAGTGAGAGCTAAGTGAGCAGAAGGGAAAGTCTAGGAGATAAGGTCGGAGAGTTACGGGGGTGACCTTATCGCCCATGGTGAGAACTTTGGGTTTTGCTCTGAATAAAATGGGAAGCCATCTTGGATAGTTTTGATCAAAGAAGCGACATGATCTGACATTTTTAGTCAGCTTTATTGTGATATAGTTTGTATATAAGAACCCTTGGCGATTTCAAGTGTGCCATGTGATGAGTGATCCCAAAATCCTACCCCCATCTGACGACCTCCGCATTCATCATCCGGATCCACTCCATCACCTGCTCTGATTTCTGTGCTGAGAAAACTGGAAAATGGAAGCAGGGAGATGAGCTGAGAGGTTCTGGTAATAAACTTGGTGAGAAATGATGATGGCTTAGATCAGGTGGTAGCACAGGAGGCAAGGAGACATGGTCACTCTCTGAATGTATTTTGAAAGAAGAGCAATCAGGATTTTCTGAAAGATTGGCTGAGGTGTGAAACAAAGAGTCACAGATGACTCCTGGGTTTGGGGGCCAAGATATTGGAAGGATAGATTTGCCATTAATGGAAATGGACTGGACTGAGGAAGGAGCAGCTTTGGGGGCAGAAGGTCATTTCAGACGTTTCCAATTTAAGGTGTCTAATGGAGTTTTAGAAGGGCAGTTGGATATACAAATCCAAAATATCCAGCTGATTGGAACAATCTAATCAGAGAAGAGTTCTTGGTTAGAGATTTGAGAGCATGAGCTACATCCAAAACAAACTGTCATGTGTCCCTCAGGAAGGCATAACATTCTTGGCAATGGACATGTACTATTTTTTAAAAGGAGAGGTAATTCGCAGATCTGTCCAGAGACTTCCTGGATCCTCAGTGCCTGAAACATCTGGGAATATTGCTAGGGTTTATGTCGCTAAGTTATCATAGCCTCAGGATATTGCAGGAATATCCCTCGGAACAAGACCGGTTGTGATGCTTGAACACACCCCTGGGAGTTCACGTGTTCTACACTGGCCCTATTTGGAAAAGGTGCCAGTCAAGACTTTTAGGGTGTGAATGCTGAGTTATGGAATTAGGGCTGAGAGATTTCCTAAAGGACTTCTTGCTCCAGCCTCTCTTCTTTCATGGCTGCCAGAGAATCAGTGTCACATCCGGTGGGAATTATCCCACACTTCCCTGGGATTCGCCCTGGGTGGACAAGTCCCTTAGAAAGTTCTTTCTTCACTGGAGCACAGACCTGCCTCAGTGTGGTTGAAGGTCTTACCACATTTAGTGGGTGAGACACAAAGTACAAGGGTTTTTGACTTGGCTGTAAGTTTCTTGGCTTTCCTCACCCTCCCAGGGCCTGTCAAGTGGTTTAGATTTCAAAACTTAAACCCTTGGCCTTCACTAAACCTTCCCAATATTTTCTGTCAAGAGGTTTCCTGGACTTGTGAAGGGAAAGTAAACCAAATAGGCGTTTGTTTCTCCTCAGGGAAGCGCGGTGCTTTCGGAGGCCGCCAGATTATTATGGTCTGTGGGTGGTGGAGGCCTGCCAGGAAGGAACAGAGGTGTCTGCCTGCAGTGCAGCACAAGCTGAGGGCTGTGGTGTGGTTCTTGGTGCTGGAGAAAGGAGATTTGTGGGCAGGATTCAGAACTGGGGGCCATGTTCAAGCCCAGACCCCTCCTTTCCCATCCTACTGCCACCCTCTTCTCTGTGGCTTCAGCACTGATTATAGCTTCATTTTTTTCCTAACAGGAAGTAGATATCAGCTGGGAATGATGGCACACAACTGTAATCCCAGCACTCTGGGAGGCTGAAGCAAAAGGATTTCAAGTTTGAGTCTAGCTTGGGCAACTTAAGAGACTTAGTGAAACCTTGTCTCAAAATAAAAAATAAACAAAGATCCGGGGATGTAGCTCCATGGGAATGCCCTGGGGTCAATCCCCAGCAAAATACACATGCACACGAAGTAGACATCAAGCCTTTGGTTGGACCAGGGCTTGTATACCCTCATCTCACCCTCTGAGATTGGTACCATGAATCCCAAGTGCACCCCAAGGGACAGGGCTCTGACATCACTTTGGCTGGATGCAAATGCTGTAGTGGGAGGACAACACTGACTGTGATAGCACACGGTGTGAAAGAGGTGACGTTAATGCGAGGGATTCAGTCGCTGTTCAGATTTGAAGGTTGAATACAGCCTAGAGAACACCAACTGCACAGGGCCAGAGAGTTCTGGCGTCTCACAGCCATGAACTTGGCATCAGGTAGAGCACAGATTACATAAAAGCAGTGTGGGAATAGGCCAATGTAGCACCCTGGGCCACTTTAGTATTTACACTTTTTTTGTTTCTGTGGGATAGTTGCAAGTGTGAATTCAGGGTGGCTTTAAAAAAAATAGATAGCTTTTATAATGTAGACTTTAAAAATGTATATAAAAATAGATTTCTGGGCCTTGTCCTCAGAAACCCTGACTCAGTGAGTCTGAGTCAGAAAACTGTCTTTTGAAATCTTTCCCAGTGAACTCTGGGATGCATGTTTGGCATTCATCAGCTTAAATAAGAACTAGGGGCAGGGCAGACCCTTGAGTGTTGACATTTGGACTTCCTGGCCTCTGTTTTGGTCCCATGCTTGCCTTACCTGGACGGCTCTGCCAATTGATCGCTTCCCTGCCCTGTTGAAGCTGTTCCTCAGGACTGCTGGGAGGATTAGGGAGCGCATGTGTGAAGAACATTTCACATCATCACTCAATAAAAGTCGGTTGTTATCCTTATTATCTCTGGTTAAAATTATATAATGTGGCCAAGGATTTAGTTCAGTGCTTCCGCTGCCTGCGTCGCAAGCGCAAGGACCTGAGTTCAATCCCTAGTACCAAAAAAATAAATAAATAAAATAAAATTATATAATGTGTCTGAGGCATGTGACTCATTGGCCATGCAGGAATAGCCCTGGAATACAGTAGAATTAGGTCAACCTCCTTCCACCACTAATCCTGGCATCTCTGTTCCCGCAGCAAGCTTCCGGTTTGGCCCCGTTGGGTTCTCACTTGGTGCCAGTCTGCCGTTCTTGGATTTGCTTTCTACTCTTTTGGCAGAATCTGGAGCAGGTGTAATGCCCCTTTGTGTTTATTTAGAAATACTCCTGACCGGTGGGGAGGACTTAGCTGCCCACTCGAGCTGTTTTGGTGGCTCATGTCCATCCCTTTGTGGTTATGTTTACAACTGTGGTATAACTGCTTGGAAGTGAAATGTCATTTCTCTGGAGACAGGGCTGTTCTGGAGATACAGTGAAATTCCTCAGCCTTGGAGGGTCCCCAGCATGTAATACAAGCTCTCTCCCAGCTCTAGAACTACCCAGAGTGGATGGGATTGTACGGTTTAAACAAGAGCAAGGGTGAAGGCTGGATCCACTCATCCATTTATTCAGCCAGCACTTATGAGCACTTTGAATGTACTCAACACTATGCAGATGCTGGAAAGAACAAAACAGGTCTGGCCATTCCAGCTCAGCTTTTCTCTGTTGCCTTTTCAGAGCATTGAGCACATAACCACCTTAACCTTCATTCCCGCAAGTCCAGGACAACTATCAAATGCTTACTGTATATCAGGCTACAGGGTTGGTGGGATAGCTGCTGTCTCTCAGCAGCTCACAGTTTAATAATTAAGCAAGCTCAAAAACAACAAAACCACCCTATTTCAAGTCTGGTTTGGAATGAGTGAAATACACCCGTCCTCCCAAGAGCTTAAGTAGAGCTAAAATAGAAGGGTGTATAGAGCACAGGAGTGTAAGAATTAAATGTACTTCAGAGGAGTCCTCTATTTAGTAAGCATTTGCTGAATGCCTTCTATACACCTAGTGTTGTGTGTAGAAATAGAGAAAAGTCATCCTCTGTTTCTATGGAATAGCATCTAGCAGTGCAGACTTTAAAATAAGAGCTATCTGGGGCCGGGGTTTTAGTTCAGTGGTTCTGGCGCCTGCCTCGCAAGTGCAAGGTCCCAAGTTCCATCCCTGGTACCAAAAAAAAAAAAAAAAAAAAAAAAAAAAAAAAAAAAAAGTATAAAATAAGAGCTATCTGATTTTGTAACCTGGATCTACTGCTTAGCAACTGTGTGACCATAGGCAACTTACCTGCCCTCTCTGAGCCTCACATTTCTCATCTAAAAAATGGAGGAAATGATGTTTACCACACAAGACTACTGAGAAGGACAGGTGAGATTTTCTCTTAAGAGGCTTTCAGCTTGGCAGCCTTTGGTCTGTCTGCCACCACGAGGAAGAGTTAATTGTCCAGAACATGACTGTTGCCGGGACTGTGAGCTTGCCTAGGCTGGACACTGGGGCTGGTTGGATCAATTGTCCCCAGCTCACGTCTGGTTTCAGGTACTGCTGACCAGAGGCCTGAGCCGCTGTCCCTGTGTCCATGCCATGGGCAGCATCCCTTGTCCAGGAGCTCGTAGTGAGGCTGAGCCCATCCTCCCCATAGAAGGTAAACTTGGGGGCTGGCATGGGTCCTGCCCAGGTTGAGCCTGGTGCTGTTTCCTGCAGGTTCCTGGTGTGTGCTTCAGTTTCAACTCCCCCTGCACCCAGGATCTTGAGCTCACCTGGTCCCCCTGCCTCTCTTGCTGTCCTTGTCAGGGCTGCCCTGTTGCACATGGCTGACTTCCTGCTGGACCTGACTCCCCAAACCTAAGGTCACCTTCTCTCTGCTGGCCTGGCGGGGCTGTACTGTCTGCCTCAGCAGCCATCCCAGCTGGCCTCTAGTGCTCCCGTCCCACTCCGGGCCTGCAGGACACCTTGCTTTCAGCATTTCTGCCCCAGTGGGGGTTCTGATCCACTCAACACACATGCAGAGTTGCAAAAGTGTGCCTGGCCCTGGGTCAGGGATAGATGGATGATGGCATGCTCTCTGCCCCAAACACCTGTTATTCAACGTCCTCAGAATAAAAATGGTGCTTCGGGAAAGAAGCTTACAGTGGGGAGAGGACAGGTAGGGAAATAACAATGTACCTTCTGGTGGCACTCAAGGGTCCTCTCTATCCAACTTGCAAGACCAACACAGACCAAAAGCAAGGTTTCCGCTGGTAACCAGTTACTGAGTGCTCACCATGTCCTGGAGACTGAAATCCAGCAGGAATAAGATGTTCTTTCTGCCTTCAGAGCTCAGAGTCCATGGTTGGCAGAATAATGGCTCCCAAAGATGTCCAGGTCTTTGTCTTCATGATGCTGTGACTATGCTACACTACCTGGCAAAGGAGAATTAAGGTTGCAGATAGAATTACAGCTGCTAATCAACTGGCTTTAAGATAAGGAAATCATCTTGGATTATGTGGTGGGCCCAATGTAATCAGTGGGGTCCTTAAATGTGGAAGAGGGAGGTAGACAAGTGGGTGACAGAGTGATGAGATGAGAGAGGTCTCAACCAGCTCTTGATGGCTTTGAAGATGGAGGAAGGGGCCACAAGCCAAGGAGGGCAGGCAGCCCTAGAAAGTGGGAAAGACCACAAATGATTCTCCCCTAGGGTCTTGGAAGGAGCAAAGCCCTTCTGATACCATCAAGAACCATTTAGACTTCTGACTTCCAGAACTATAAACTAACAAAGTGATGTTGTTTTAGGTCCCTAAGTTTGTGATAATTTGTTATAGGTGCAGTAGGAAACTAATACACAGTCCAGCTGGGAAGATGGACATGAAAGAGGGCTTGCAGTGCAATGGGATACAGGCAAGAATGACAGGAAAAGCAGCGAAGGATACGGGGTCCTCAGAAGGCTCCCACTGCCTCCCAGCTCTCGTGGGCTTGAGGGGGGCGTTGGAGAGACCCTGCACTTTGTAGATGAAGAAGGATGGTACCTGGGGAAAATGGAAAAGCTGGACTAGAATTTATTGTATCCTCTAGGGGACAGTGACCTGGTCCCTCAAAAGTCCAAAGAGGAAATGCAGGGGGATCTGGGCCCAGGATGGGGAAATAACCAAACATCTATCCAGGCTGGCTCCTCCATCCAAAGTTCCTTCCTTTGGGAGAGGGATTTGGGTAGAGTTCAAAATATCAAAGGTGGATAGGTAAATTATAACATATTCATACAGTGGAAGAGTAAACCTCAATCAAAAAGCAAATAAAAATACTATTTGACAGAAAAAAATGCAGGAAGCACAGAAGAATCTGATCAGCAATTTTCACCAAAAGGAATTTATGCTGCTCGTGGCTCACCTAGGAGCTCAAAGATGACTGAAGGGGAGGCGTCCTGCTACAGTGTTTCCTCTAGTTAGAAACTGGAAACGACTTGAGTGTTCTCCATAGGCGATTCATTACATCCGAGGTATCCAGAGTGTGACATTCCATGAAACTTAATAAAAGCAAAAAGCCAGACCCATTTTACTTGACAAGTAGAATGACCACAAGATTTATCCCAACCAGGAGACTTCTGACAGTGAAAGGGATTTTATTCCTAACTATACAGGACAGAGGGCACAAACCAGACTGTCTCAGATAAACTGGGACATGGGATCATAGGACTGATAAACAATGATCTCCAGAGAAGATTATTATTAGACCAAAAAACACAATGTATAGCAATATATATGGCATGAGTCCATCTGTGGTTTGTTTAAAGAAAGGATACATTCTCATAGTTACATATGCATAGATACTTTTTAATCAGAATATGAAGCTGCTTACCATGGTCATATCTGGGAACAAAACCTCCACACTAGTACTTACATTCATTCTGTACTCTACACTGGATATTGAAATTACTTTTATAATGAAATATGTATTAGAGTGGGTTGCTATAATGAAATTCCATAGACTGGGTGGCTTACACAACAGAAATTTATTTTCTTGATGTTCTGGAGACTGAATGTCCAAGATTATAGGGGATTGCATTCACCTGTCAGGATGAGACAGAATCTCTCTCTCTCCCTCCCTCCCTCCCTCCCTCTCTTCATCCCTCCCTCTTCTTATAGGATCCATCTATCCTGTCAGATTAAGATCTTACTCTTTCACTTTACTTCACCTTAATCACCTCCAAAGCCCTATCTCCAAATACAGTCATACTGGGGTTGGAACTTCAATATACAAATTTGAGAGGGATGCAATTCAGTCTATAGAATTTTTCAGGAGATCTGATGGTATAATCTCAGTCCAAAATTTGGCAGACTTGACACTAGGTAAGAGCTGATGCTTCAGTTTGAGTCTAAAAGTAGTAAAAGACTGGTTCCCCAGCTCAAGCAGCAAGGCAGGAAGACTTCCCTGCAACCCCTAAAGTCAGCCTTTGTATTCTACTTAGGTCTTCCATAGATTGGACGAGGGCCACCCACAAAAGGCTGTAGGTGGTCTACAGATTCAACAGTTAACCTCACTCAGAGACACGCCCACAATAATGTTTGACCAAATATTGGGCACCTGGTGGCACAGCCAGGTTGACACATAAAATTAACCATCACAAAATACAAATTTGATTTCCCTTTCATAATAAAACTGAAAGCAAATAGAGCCATGGAAAGAAAGTCAAACACATTTTCATGGAGAAGTTGGCTCTCAATCTCCCTCTATTTCACGGGTCAGCTTCCTTGTCAGTCTGATTCCCCTGTAATCCCAGTTTCTCCCCCTCACATTCCACCCATTCAGAATCCCTACAGTTGCAACTGGAAGTGACAGGAAAACAAAGCTTAGTAAATAAATAAATAGATCAGCCCCATGTGTTAAAAATCTCCCTAAGTTTCCAACTGGAACAATTATCAAAGTAGAGGCTAAGTTTTCAGGAGCAAGGTATCTTTAAAACTGCAAAATTTACACTCACACTGAAGGGAACAGGTACTCATTTTCAGAAAATATTTTCCTTCTTTATTCTAGAAACTGCAGGACAGTAAATTCCTCTTCTCACTCTTTTTTCTCTTGAAAAAAGGAGCATATTTTAAAGCTTTCCTCCTTTAGATGATAAGTTTCTTCCATGAAGGGAAGGGTTGAATTTTAGGTCATTTGTCGACCCACTTCCTGAGAAGAGACCACTTCCTTAGCTCTTATGACGCCCCTGCCCGAGAGCAGGGAGCCTTCCTTGGATTGGTAGTTTGGTCAAACTGCCTTAGAGGGGTCAAGTTTATCCCAAGACCTGTTGGTTCCTGTGGATTATGTTTTCTTCTAGAAAAAAGGAAACAGAAAAGGAGATAGAAACACCTGGATCAAAGGGCTGAGAGAGTGGGGTAGTTTGACCATTTTCTGAATACCTTCTTAGTAGAACGACTCCTGTCAGACTCATTCTGTCCCCACCCTGGCCTTTCTATACCCTCAGGACCACGAACTCTTCCGGCCTAGGAGAGCTGCCCCTCACGGCCAAGGGGCAGGAGGTGACCAGCAACACTGGTAAGGGCCGGAGCTTGGGCTTGACCAAGTCTGCTGATGTCCCCAAAGCTTGTGAATCTCCACATGAGGGCCTATCCCTCTTCTCCTCAGGGGACTGGGGTGGCCCCTCAGAGGGAACTCTGAGCAGCTCCTGAGCATCGTGCCTGCTCACTCTACTGCACCTTTCTAGAGCCTTGCTCCTATTTAAATCCTTTCCATTTTTCATGGTGACCTTCAGTCCTATCTCTTTCACAAAAACTTTGAATTAAAAAAAAACTATTTTAAAAACAATGTTCAAATGATTATTAGTATCATCCTTGGTGATAACAAAACCACAGGCTTTAGCTGTGGGGCACATTCAAGCTTCCAGCTTAGCCCAGGAGCAGGCTGGGGTGGAAGGATTGGAGCCTGTGAGCTGCTTTTCTGAAAGGTGACCTAGACAGAGGACAGGGACAGGCACCTTGGTGGGGCAACGAGCTCTCACTCAGGGCACAGCTAAGCCAGCCAGAACCAGCCCAATGGCAGGAGGTACGGCAGAAAACAGGCTGCAGTTGGCACATCAAACCCCATGCTGTTTTGCCACAAATACAAAGGAGTCACTTTCTGAGAGGAAGTCAGCTCTTCCTGCTCCTTACCTGGTGCCACCCAAATGATTATTTCTGGCTTTTTCAGAAAGCAGCAGGGTATACAGTGTGGACTCGGGGCAGAACCTGGACATTCAGCTGGCTCCAGTAACCATGGAAACCAGGACACAGAGTCTCCACCAACCAGACCCAGGGATCCCCCTTTCCAGTTGTGTCAGTAGAAAGAGAATCTGGCTGGTACTGATCACCCTAAAAGGTAGGATGAAATCAAGGAGAAATCCAGCCCTTCTGATGGTACCCAGAGAGATTTCAGAACTGGTGACCAATTCTGATATTTTTCAGTCTTTAGAAAATTAGAGAAAATAAGGGAAAAGTAGTATTTTAAAAAGAATTGAAGGGCCGGGGATTTAGTTCAGTGGTTCTGGCACCTGCCTCAAATGCGCAAGGACTGGAGTTCGATTCCCAGTACCGAAAAAAACCAACCAAACAAAAAAAGGATTGAATTTATTTAACTTAGAAGTATCTTTTTCTGATACTATGTTTTCTTCTTATTTTTAATGTCATAATCCCCTTTCTCCTATGTGATGGTATTGATAATAGAAGGCAATTGATTTTATTTTTGTACTGGGGATCGAACTCAGGACCTTGCGCTTGTGAGGCAGGGGCCTGCACTGAGCTAAATCCCTGGCCCTAGAAGGCAATTGATTTGTAAAGCTCTTCTTTTTGGTGGGCGGTTGCTGGGGCTCAAATCCACAGCCTCACTCGTGCTAGGAAAACACTGTGCTACTGACCTACATCCCCAGCCCTGCAACATTCTTTTTTTTTTTAAAGTTATGACTTTGATTAAATTCCCAAAGTCTGCACACTATGGGGTTAGGTAACCTCACTGAAGGCTGTATATAGGATCTATCCAGGGCCAGAGCTGGATTTGAATTTCTGTTACTAAGTATTTCCTTTTAAGCCTTAGAGATACAGGAAGTATGACTGGGGGTAATTGATTTTACATCCTGAGCTTCATATTTCACACATGTGAAAATGAGTTAATAAAATCTGCCCTGTTGTCACAAAGCAAAAATGAGATAATGGAGAAGAGAGAATGTTGAGAAAAGTTCCACACTGTGCACAAGGGCTCAGTGTGATTATTGTAGGTCAGCCTGTGGAATTGTTACTTCAGTATTGGCAATTGAATGGAGGACCTTCACACTGAGCTATGTCCCCAGACCTTTTTCATTTTTAAATTTTGAGACAGGGTCTCTCTAAGTCATTGAGTTGCTCAGGCTAGGGTCTAACTTCCGAACTTCCTGCCTCAGCCTCCCAGAGTGCTGGGATTAAAGGCATGTGACACTGTGCCCAGCTAGTCAGTGGGATTTTGAAGCTTCCCCTGCATGTGTGATGTTGGCTTTGAAGATCATATACACTTCCTAGGACCCTCCACACAAGGTACCACGCACAGGCTGTACAGGGTACCGGAAGCACTCAGAGCTCTAAGGCCAGAAGCCTCCCATCCAGATGTTGTCAGGGCCCTCACCAGTCTAAAGCCCCCAGAGAAGGCTCCTTCCTCAACTCCCCCCAGCCCCTGGTGGCCCTGGGTGTTCCTTGGCTTGTGGCTCCGCCTCTCCAGCCTCTGCGCCTGTCTGCACGTGATCACCTTCTCCTTGCGCTTCTGTTCTTTTGTCAAGGACAACAGTCATATTGGATTATGGGGCCCACCCCACCCCAGTATGACCTCATCTTACCTTGATTTCATCTGCAGTGGCCCATTTACAAATGAGGCCACGTTCTGAGGTCCAGGAGATCAGGATTTTAACACATCTATTTGCGGGGCACAATTCAAGCCATAATAAAGACTATGTAGGAAAAATTTTAGGTTGTGTCTTAAGTAACACCACCTGCTCCAACATTTAGGAAAACAAATTTCTCCCCAACCTCCAAGGAAAAATGCTAGGAGGCAGAAACAGAGAGAAGGGGCAGAGTTCTGGAGGAAAATTAAAGCAGCTGGTTAATAAGCAAGCAGAACCGTGGCTCCAGAGAGACGGGGCAGGGCTGCTTGCTCCGAGCGCTCTCAGCGGGGTGCAGCTCCCCCAGAGCAGCCTGCATTGCCCGCGAAGGGTGGAAAGAGCCAAAGGTCCCTAAGTCTGCTCTTCCGGGCCTGTAGCCGCGGGGACAGTGACAGCCCCGCGCAGCCCCGCTGGAGCGGACACCCGCGTTCTTCTCTCCTGCCCGGGGCCCTCCACGTCCTGCCCACGGGCTGTTCTGGTTTTTAAGGCAGGACCCGGTCGGGGGAAGACCTTTCTCAGATCTCGGGAAATAGCCTCTCCCCGGGAAGTTCGTGGGGCCTGAAATCTGCTCCCTGAAAAGGCAAGGCTGCAGTATGGCCTCTGCTGGCCCTCAGCACTTTCACCTTCGTGGGTCTTTAAAAACGTTAGGGCTGGGGTTTTAGCTCACTGGTTCCGTCGCCTGCCTCGAAAGCGCAAGGACCCGAGTTCGATCCCCGGTACCAAAAAAAGAGAAAAAATGTTAACAGCGAGGGCCGGATTGAGCTCAGTGGCACCGCGCCTTCCTGGCAAGTGCGAGGTCCTGAGTTCGATCCCTGGTAGCAAAAAAAAAAAAAAAAAGCTAAAAGCGGGCCATGGTGACACATGATGATGCCTATCATCCCAGCACCAGAGGCCCAGGTAGGAGGACGCTTGAGTCCAGGAGTTCAGACCAGGCTGGACAAGATTGTGAGGCTCATCTCTTAAAAAAAAAAAAACAAACAGCAGCGCTGAGAGAGTGGTAGAGTGCTAGTCTAGCAGGAGAAATGCCCTGGATTCCATTTCCAACTGTGAACAAAAGGAAGGCAAGAAAGAAAGAGAGCAAGAGGTATTCATAAATAAGAGTACAAATACACCTACACTCATATCTATGGTTTTATATATATATATATATATTCATCGACATGATAGATACAGGTGTAATTAATTAAAGGAGCATAATTCAGGCTGAATTCATTATTATATATCCGTTATCACCACATCTTTTGTTTTCTCTTGGTTTAAAAAGAAATTTAAATCAATGCATTTTTGTTAGCCTTTAAAATGCCACAGACCCTCGGCGCTGTGCCTGCTGTAGCCGTGGGAGGTCGGCCGGAGGAGGCTGTGCTGTTTTTAGCATATGTGTGTGGGGTACGGTAGGGTTCGTGTGTGTAGACCTAGGAGATGATTCAGAATCAGTCCAAGCCAGACTCGGGGCAGTGACCCAGCGACCCTGTAAGACCCCACTCGCTGAAGGAGAAGGTTAAGGCTCCAATCTCCGCCTCTTCAGAGCTGGATGCTCCCTTCCCTCCTGCAGACCCAGGCGTGGGTCCAAGTGGGACATGCATCTGCCTTGGCAGTGGTTCCTGTTATCCTACTTCAACATCCGGACACTGTGCCTCACATTAGGACAAAGATGTGCAAACAGGGATCGACAGACAGGGGAGGGAGCTGGGAAGAACAGCCTGGCACACTCACCTCAGTCGGGCCCAGATTTAAAATGCATAGACACTTCTAGCGTGAGGAAGTGCAAATGGCAAGTAAATACATGAAAACATGCTCGATACCACTGATCATTCGAGAAATGCAGCTAAAACAAAGCTGAGATTCCACCTCACTCCAGAAAGAATGGCTGTCATCAAGAATCAACCAATCACAAATGCTTGGCGAGGTTGTAGAGGGGAAGGAAACTTTTCTATTGCTGGTAAGAGTGTAAACTATGGAAATCAGTGTGGAGATTCCTCAGAAAACTAAAACTAGAGGTTCCATTTGACTCAGCTCTTCCTCTTCTTGCTGTCTTCCTGAAAGAGTTAAAAAATTAAAAGCATCATGCCACAGTGATATATACCCATGTTTATAGCAGCACAATTTATAATGGCTAAGTCTTGGAAACAGCCCATATGCCCATCAACAGATGAATGATCAAAGAAAATGTGCTATTTACATACAATGGAGTAGTACTCTGCCATAAAGAAGAATAAACTTGAGTAATTTGTCAGAAAATGGATGCACCTCAAGACCATAATCTTCAGTGTAATAAATCAGGCACACAAGTTTAAATTTCTCTTGAGTGAGAAATGCAAAAGGTAGATAAGGAGCAGGATGGAGGATAGATAAGGGGAAGTGGGAAGAACATGTTCAAAAGAGAAAGGAAACAAGGGAGGGGGAAGGGAAGGAAGGATAAGAGAGAAAAGAGAATGGAAGGAAAAAAATGGGAACAAAGCTTTTGTAAATGGAGAGGGAAGAAAGGTTGAAGGGAGAGGGTGGGGAATGGGGGAAAAAGAATCAAGATGTATTATGTACAGGTGCAAATTCCCTACAATGAAGGTGATCAATGTGTATGACAAATATGTACTGGTAAAAAATAAAGTTAAAAAAGAAAATAAATATATAAATGAGGGCCTAGGAGCTGGCATTATTTCCCATCAACACAAATCCTTCCACTTCAGAGTTGGGCAAAAACATTTTTTCATGGAGGACCAGTACTAGTCACAGTTTTGAGGGCAAAATGTTTCACCTTCCATCTAACCTCACATTCATCTGCCTTCTTCGCCAGCTGGGGCAATCTTGTCAAGTCTGCTGCACTTAGGAAACATCATTGGTCATCTGAGACGGACGTGGGATTGGTGAACTTTAAGGGTGAGAGAGTACAGTCATTGTTTGACACCTGTGAGCTCTACATCCAAGGATTCAACCAACCTTGGATAGAAAATATCAGGAAAAAAATGTGTCTGTACTGTACATGCGCAGGCTTTTTCTTGTGTTTATTCCCTAAAAAATAGAGAATAACAACCATTCACATGGCATTTATGTTACATTAGGCCTGACAGATGGCTTAAAGTACGTGGAAGGATTATGGAAGCTATTCACAAACTCCATGCCCTGTTACATAAGGGTCTCCAGCATCTGAAGGTTTTGATCCCTGAAATGGGTCCTAGAACCAACTCCATGGATACTCGGGGACAAATGTGTATATTTTAGACTTTGTCTGCCTAATGGTTCTTGCCTGTGGTTTGACTATAGTTGTCTCCTACCTCCCAAAGTCAAGCAGGGCTTTAATCCTCAAAGGCTTATGTTAGTGGGATTAAGAGGATAGAAATTTGGGGGCCAGTGATTTAGCTCAGTGGTTTTACCACCTGCTAAGCAAGTGCAAGGACCCGAGTTTGATCCCCAATACCAAAAAAAAAAAAAAAAGAAAAAGAGGATGAAAACTTAATCCGACTATGGCATTCAAAGGTGGGGTCCTCAGGAAGTGACCAGATTAGATTAGGTCATATGGATAGGGTCCCCTAATTGAATCCTGATGGCTTCATAAGGAGACAGAGGTAAATCACCCAGACATGATTCTCTGCGGCCTCCACCAGAGGCCATACTGTTTGGATCTGTACTCCTGGAACTGTGATCCAAAATAGACCTCTTTTCTGTATAAAAGTAGCTGTCTCCCGTATTTCATTATAGTAAGAAAAAGCTAACACATCTTTGTTCCACTTATATAACTCTTCTATGATAGTGGAAATGAGGCCGTAGAGAAAGGCAAACAAATAAGCAGGCTCGTGATCCAGAAAACTTTATTTTAAAAAACAGATGGAGAGCCAGATATGGCCTGTGGTTCATAGTTTGCCAAATCCTATCATTCACTTCCTGACCACATTCTGTTCCTTCTTTCCAGAACATTTTTGATCATCTATACACAGTGTGCGTTGTATTAAGGACATTGTATTAAGGACAATATGTCATGTTATTATGACATTTCAGTTTTCTTCACTTCTGGTTTCTTCAATGAATCTAATAGAATTTCCTCTTCTGTAAGCTCCATGAAGTCTAACATGGGGCTGAGCTGAGGATACTCTGGTTTATTATATTTGTTGCTTGCGTTCTTCTGGTCTTGAAATAACAGGCAAAGTTAAATTCACTAAAATCCACCCACTTGTTTTTGGTGTTCAATCTCCTGTCCTGTCAGACCTCTCTTTTCCTCATAGAGCAATCCCTACCCCTTTTCTACCAGGCTTCTTCCGCAGCTAGTTATACCTACTGCTGTCAGTTAGTTATACTTTCCATTCATTTCTTTAGTTAACAAATATTTACTGAGCACCTACCAATATACTCTAGATAATGGTAGTAAATAGGAAACTTTCCAAAAATAAAAGATGCCCTCTTCACCCTAAGTGTTTATAAACTGTGGTAAACATTGGTGGCCTCCAGTTATCCACATCTCCCACTAGCCATACCCTTTGAGCCCTTTCCCACATTGACCCTGGGGTTGTTGTGTGACTTCTTGGCCAATGAGATAACAGCAATCATGAAGCAAGTAGATAAGTGCTGACCATGGGGTTCAACTTCTTGATGCTGTTTTTGGGATTCAGCCGCCATGTTGTAAGGAAGTGCAGGCTAACCTGCTGGACAGAGGGGCCATGTGGGGAGTCCCTGAAGAATGAGACCCACATGGAGAGAGGGGCCAGCCAGCCCCAGCTCCTCCATCCTCCTCAGCCGGGCCATCAGACAGTTAAACGAGCCCCACTGGGAGGCTCAGCCCAGATCCAAGCCCTGTCATGAGTGAATAAACAGTTCTTTTAAGTCACTGAATTTTGGGGTGGTTTGTTATGCAACAATAGATAATTGATGAACTAGGAAAAGCACACACCACATACCACATACACACTCCAACCAAGGAGCCATACAAGACCAGAGCTGATGTATCAAATGCATATACCAGCAATAGGAAGCCCACAAAATAGACCAAGTCATGTTGGAGCAAAATAGTTGGAACAGCAAAGCTGGAAGTGCTGCAGGCCATGAATGACAGATAAGATTTGAATGCGTGTGGGAAAGCCACCTAAGCGGGGGACAGCCAGGGCAAAGGCTCATCCTGCTCTGGACTAAGTGCCTTTAATTGGAGGCTGAGGGCTCAGAGAGTCCCCAGGGGCTGATGGGCTTTCAGGCCTGGTGACACAAGGAGTCTTTCCATATGCAGCAGACACTCAGCCTTTTTTCAGAACCCACAGTGGAGGCAACCTCCTCCATTGCTCAGAAAGCCACCCCTGATAAAACTAATCTATTATCATTGTGGAGAACTCCTAGGCTAAATCCCTAGACCCCTCTTAGGAGGGAGAGCCGGGAACAGCTATGTTGTACAAAGTGGCCAAATCACCTTTAGGGTCTTGTTTTTCTAGACCCCTCTTTTGTCTTGGTACTGGGGATTAAACCCAAAGCCTTCAGGTTGAGCTACACAGCCAGCCCATTTTTACATTTTTTATAATTTTGAGACAAGTTCTCTGTAGTTACCCAGCGGGACTCCAGCACGGCACCCTCCTGCCTCGGTCTCCCAAAGAGCTGGGATTACAGGGAGCACCACCGTACCTAGTGGGGACCCATCCTGCTACAAGTTTTGGTTTCATGTTCATCTACTCTTTGAAGACCAAGTGCTTTTCGACCACCTGACTTTTGGTTTCCAGATGGCAATGCCATTGACTGAGATACAGAGGTGTACAATTGGCACATTGTATCATAGCCTTCTCTTCAGTCTCCACCTGGGCACAGGATCCTCACAGGCAAAGATGGCTTATATACAGCTTCGTGTCTCTAGCTATGTAAGAGCACAGAGTGGGCATTCAATAAATGTGCAATGAATGACTAAATTAACGAGTTAACAAGGAACACAGGATACAACCGCCCCAAACCTGGCAAGTTGGAAAGCACACTAGGCATAAAATCTTCTTAATGTTTATTGGCACAATTCTGTCTCAGATTCTGTACTAAGCATTTTAGGAAGCTTTTGCTGCTGTTCCCTCTCTGTTTGTCCAGCAAGGCTTTAGTCACATCTGGAGAAGTTACGTTATTTCCCGCAAGCTGGGATTGAGCTATAAGCCCTTCTTTTCCCAACCCCCACCCCACCCCACCCCATGCTTCCTGCTCTCCTCATGGACACTGGGCGCTGCCCAACTGCTCCGATTTGAGGTCTCCCCACGTAGGGGCAGCGCATGGGAGGAAGACAGAGAAGGACATTTGGAGAGTGATTGGCAGGCCTCAGGAAGGAACTTGACTGTGAGTTCGAGCTGGGGAGGATGAGGATGCTGACAGAAGAGACCCTCAGAGTCTCAGCAGACCTTTTTGTTGGCACAAGGAGAGAGGAGCTGGCAGTCAGCCAGTGTCGGGAATAATGAGGGCAAGTCCTTCCCAGGCTGCTCTTTGCTTCCCCCGGACCAAGTCACTGTTCTCCGGAAGGACCCAGGGCAGCAGAGGGCAGTCTGACCTGCCTGCTGGTCAGATGGGCTGTTTCCACTCCATAGTATTTCCCCAAAGTTTCAAGATTAAGGCCTGGAGCCGGGTGTGGCTGGGGATTGGTACTGGGGATGTGGCAGACTGGGAGGGTGGAACTGGTGACTCAGTGAGGCTGCCTGTGGCAGGCAGGGGCAAATCTGAGGAGCTCGTTCGCTGCACATCTGTGCCCGTGATGCTGTGGGTGCCGCTTGCCAGCTGCAGGGCAGTAAGTTAGGCTGTGGCCTGGTCCCTGATGTCCTCAGCTTTGATCTTAGCACAGCTACTGAATGTCCCCTTGGCCCCAACAAAATCATTTAACTTTTCTGAGTTTCTGTTTCCCCCTTAATAACATGGGACCAACAAGCTAGGCTTGGGTGACAAAGAAGCACAAAGACATGCTGAACATCAGCCAGCCCCTGCACCTCCCTGTCCTGTCCGGCCCTTGACACTGGCCAGAGCCTTAAAGGGGATCTATGTCAGGCAGGGCTGGATTTAACTTTCCTGGCCCCCTTTGCCTTCCTGGGTTGCTTTCTCACACTAAACCACTGAAAATTATATTTGCCCATTGCACCAGAAAAAGCTTGATTTATTGCCATCTATTCATTATGACTGTTATGCTCCTTCTTTCTTGATGGAGAAAGGAATTAAGTTATTTCCATGGCCCCTCAGCCACTGTGATCCCTCATCCCTATGCCTCTGCGCCTGACAGCGAAATCAGCTCTGGTGTCAGATGGTGTGACCCCCGCAGGCTCAGGTCTAAAAAAATGTCCCCTGGGCACTTTTTTAGTTTTTTTTGTTGTTGTTTTGATTTTTTGGTTTTTTGAGACAGGGTCTCACTATGTAGTTCAGGCTAGCCTTCAACTCACTATGGAGCCCAGGCTGGCCTCGAACTCTCAATGATCCTCCTGCTTCAGCCTCTCGAGTGCTAGGATTACAGGGATGCGCCACCATGCCCAGCCATTTGTGGCAAACAGGATGGTCCAGGACAGGGAATTCACAAGTGGGGAGACTTCTCCCCCTCAGGGGTTCGCAGGTGACAGCGTCCTAGGCACATGGCTATGGCTCTTTGTGCTGGGTTTATTTTCTATAGGTCGGTGTTTCCGTAGTAGTTTGGGGCATCTGCATTTCAGGATGTAGCTATTTCGGATAGGAAGAGTGTGAATACCTAAATTGTAAACTTCCTGACACTTTATTTGCCTGTTCAACAATTTTCTTTATGGGAACAAGAGATACAGAGCAATCGAGAAAAAGACAAAGCCCCTGTCCTCCTACAGCTTGCCTTCCAGGGACAGGAAGTGACTACTAACACAAAAGGTATGGCAGGTGATAAATGCTAAATGCATGGGAGGTGGTCAGGGAACAGCGCTTTGATAAGCTGATATTTGAACAGAGCCCCAAAGGCAGCAAGGGGTACAGTCACGTGGTTGTCTGGAGGAAAGGTCTCTGGGCAGAAGGAAAGGCAAGTGCAATGCCCCATGGCAGGAGCCTCCTTGGTGCCTCTCAGGTAAGCACAGGGGCAGAAGGCAGAGCAGCAAGGTGGGGAAGGCTGGGAGAGCATGAGGTCAGCCAGGTGGCCCAGGGCCAGGTCACGGAGGGCTTTGGAGGCTCTGTGGTGTAAGCACGATGAAAAGCCACTAGAGGAATCTGTTACAGGAGCGACATGCTAGGACTTAGCTCTTACCTGCACCACATTGACTGCTTGCTTGGAATAGATGGCAGGGCGCGAGCGCAGAGGCCCGGAGGCTCATCTGTGTTCCAGGCGAGAGTTTATAGGGCTTCAGACCAGAGGGGGAACAGCAGCGGTGCTGAGAAGTGGTCAATGGAAGTAGAGCCAACGAGGTTTGAGTATTAGTTGTGGAGAACCAGGGAAGAGTCAAGGATCGGACTGAACAAGTAGAAGAATGAAGTTGGCCCTGAAGTGGGTTTAGGGTTAGGAAGGACTCTGAAGTTCACTTGTGCAATAACTTGACTCTGAGATGTTTCTTAAACACAGTTATCCTGACCTGAGGCACTGGCTAGGGCTTCGTAGACCGCACGGGCCAGTCTGTGGGTGTGGGCTGCCCCCAGCAAGGGATGTGGCACCCCGGAAAGGGACACAGCTGTGAGCCGGGACACTCCTGGGTGTTGAGGGAGCGAGTGTCCCAGCCCCAAGGCGGTATCTGATGACCCAGCTTGGTGGTTTCCAGCGCAATACACAGCGAGCCCTGTGCACCACCTAAATCCACTTGCTAAGTTCACCCCATCCAGGACCAGTTTCTCCAGGATCTGGCTGGTCTTTTTCCTTGGGAAACTTAGACAGGTTAACGGGGTGAACTGGCCACTCTTCCCTGTGTGCCCACCACGGTAGCTAGTTGTGAGGCTGCATCAGTGCTTATCAGCTCCCTCCTATGCTACCCACTCTAGCGTCTCCTCGTCCTTGGCTAGCAGCACTTCTGCCTTCCTGGTGCTGCTGATGTGACCCAGACCTTCACCCCTACGCTGTAGGTCACCGTGCCCTTCACAGATCAGCTGCTGCGCTCTTCCATTTACCTCTACTATTAAGGGGAGCAGTGTCAGGAGACGCCTCAGTGGTTTCCATGAGCGCCAAACATTCCTCCTGCCTCCACAGCGTAACACGGCCCTGTCACCTCCTGATGAGCAGGGTTAAGTACCCCAGCGTGTGTGGTGACTCAGTTCCTTGCCTGCTGATCCACGAGGAACCTCTTGACCCAGTGACCAGGCAGCAACCACAGCTTCAAGTTTCCTGGCAGTGCTAGACCACGTCCTGGTGCAAGCATTTTCCCCTTGGGAATCACGACTTCCAAAGCCACAGAGCTCCAAACTGCAGGGAGAGGAAGTGAAGATTCCTTAAGTAGCTCCCCGGAAGGATGGTAAATGGGTCCCTGCAGCTCACTGGTCGGACCTATTATTCTGCCTACTGAGGGCACAGAGCCTGACTGTGGTTGCTGGTGTGAGAGATAGACCTCCCGGAAGGAAGCCCTCAACTCTGCACGGGGTCGACTCCAAGTTGGTGCCTCAGTTGCGCCTTTCAGGTATGTGCTGGCTATGGGTACCATGCTCATGTGCCCACCTCCACACCTCCTTCTCTGAGAAGAGAGCCCTTGGCCCGAGGCAAGGGCCGGCCAGAGAGCGTGTCAGTGGAGCAAACGCTCTGTAAGCCCTGGGATAGTGGGGTTGGCCGAGGCTCTAGTGGTAAGATAGGCAAATTCAAATTCAAAATCAAATTCAAATTCTATTGAGCATATATTATTTTTAAAGTAAATTTTATTTTAAGATAAATGTAAATGCACATGCAGTTGTATGAAATGCAGTCATGCATCACTTAACAATGCATCATTAGGAGATATTGTCCTTGTGGCAACATCTAGGCAATTACACAAATCCAGATGGTTTAGCCTGCTCCACACCTGGGCCAAATGGAACAGACTCTTGCTTCTGGGCTATAAACCGGTATGGCATCTTACTATACTAATGCTGTGGGCCATGGTAAAGCAATGGTATCTGTTTATCTAAACACAGAAGAGGGACAGCAAAAACACTAGGCAAATAGGAATTTATCAGTTCCACTATGATATGGGATTACCAGCATGTATGTGGTCTGCTCCTGACCAAAATGTTATGTGACCCATGATTATCATAGGGAGATTCCAGAAAGCTTTTCCCAGTTCTCTCCAATAGTAATTATCTTCAAAACTGTAGTACAACATCACAATCAGGATAGGGACATTGATGCAGTTATCCAAACTTACCAGAATTGCCTCAGTTTTACTTATATGTGTGTGTGCATGCATGCACATGCATGTGCATTAGTTCTATCCAATTTTATCACACGTGTAGGTTTGTATATTCACCACTATGGTCAAGGTGCAGAACAGGCCCATTTCCACAAGGATTCCTGGGTTAGCTTTGGCTTTTTTTTTTTTTATCAGGAATTGAACTCAGGACCTTATGCTTGCCAGGCAGGCGCAGTGCCTCTCAGCTAAATCCCCACCAGAGTTGGCTTTTTATAACCACTCACCTTCCCTTCCTCCATCTCTAACCCCTGACAGCCACTAATCTGTTCTCCGTTTCTAAAATGTTGTCATTTCAAAAATGAGAGAGTAAATTATAGAGACCTGGGGGTAGGGATGGCTCAGCGGCAGAGTGCCTGCCTACCATGCAAGAGTCTCTTTCTTCACTCTCTAGCAGCACAAAAAGAAGTTTTATAAATGGAATGATGCACTGCATAACCTATTTGGAATTGGCTTTTTTTTTCTTGAAGATTGATCCAAGTTGTTAAATTCATCAATAGTTTGTTCTTTTATTGCGGAGCAGTTCACTGTATACATGTAGCATAGTTCATTTAATCATTCACTCACTGAAGGACATCTGGGATGTTTCCAGGTTTTTAGTTGTTATGAGTAAAGCTTCTATGAACATTTGTATACAGGTTTCTGTGTGAACATAAGTCTTTATTCCTCTGGGATACATGCCCAAGAGTGTACTTGCTGGGTCACATGGTAACTGCATGTTTGATTTTATTAAAAACTGCCAAACTGCTTTCCAGAGAGGCTGTGCCATTTTACACTCCCACCAGCAATGTATGACTGACTTCTCCAAATATCGGCATTCAAAGCTGTCACTGGTTTTTTGGGGGGTTTTTTTGGTACCGGGCATCGAACTCAGGTCCTTCTGCTTGCGCAGCAGGCGGCGAAACCACTGAGCTAAATCCCCAGACCTGTTACTTTTTTTTTTTTAGTGTGGAATGATAGCTCATTAGGACTTTAATCAATATTCTTCTCTCGACTAACAATAATAATCATCTCTTCATGTGCCTATTTGGCATCTACATATTTCCTTCAGTGAGATCTGTTTTCATATCTTTTAAGAGTTCTTTATATATATTAGATACTAGTCCTTTGTTGGATATGTGCTTTGCAAATATTTTCTTCCAGATGTAGTTTGTCTTTTCATCCTTTTCACAGGGCCTTTCACAGACCAAGCTTTAAATTTTTTTTTTTTGGTACTGGGGATCGAACTCAGGACCTTGAGCTTTCAAGGCAGGTGGCGGAACCACTGAGCTAAATCCCTAGCCCCCAAGCTTTAAATTTTGATGAGGCCAAATTTTCCTTATATAAATCATGATTTTGGTGTCAAGTTTAAACTCAGTGGCTAGCCTTGGAGCCCAGAACTTTTCTCCTTAGTTTTTCCTAAAAGTTTTAGAACTTTTCATTTTACGTGTATGTTCATGATCCATTTTGTTTTCATGGAACATGTTCTAACTTAGTCAAGATAAAGGGCAATGTCCTCAAAGGTGGCAAAGGTCCACTGCAATCAGCCTGCCACTAAATGTCTGCCTTGTCTCAAAAGATGGTGCTGCACATGGGACTGAGTAACAGTTTCTGTCTGTGGCACATTGGACACTGCAGCAGTGGCAGCTTGGCCAGGGTTTGTGAGTGGGAGTCAGCACAAAGTGGCCCATGAGAGAGGTCACCTGGCCTCACCTGGCTAATCATTCTGACTTCTTGGTTTGGTGGCAGACACTTTCTGGTGGCCATTGACAAGAGGTGCAAAGATCTTCGTACTCTGTATGTACACACACACACACACACTCTCACACATCACATCTGTTCCTCAGTCTCCTCCTTCCTGACTTCTCAGCTTTCCTCTTCCAAGCCCCTGACCTATGGATGGATCTCTGTACATTTTTAAATCGTGTGTGACTTCTCTTTCTTTGTCAATGAATAACAGTCATATGCAGACTCTGTCTGTTGGGACGATCTCCCCACTCCACTGTCTTTCTGAGTCATCCCGAAATGGGCTGTCACGCAGCACCAGTCCATTTAACGCTTGACCCACCTGAGAATGAAGCCTGGCTTTGTCCTCCTCTTTCAGCTGATTGTGAGAGAGCACCCATGTGGCCACGGGTGTGAGCCCAGGGAGAGAGGGGAAAGTTGAGCTGCGTGTCTGGAGCCACACTGGCTGTTCCAGCCTAGCCTCACCGTCAACATGGCGTCACCACTGTATTCACGTGGTAGACAGGGTCATGGTCATAAACCTCCCCCGATTAAAGGAGAACGGAATCTGACTCCACTTCTTGATGTGGTAATAGCAAGGTCACAGTGTGCAGGACACGTGAGGCTGGAGCTCTTAGCCATCTGTAGAAAACATAACCTCTCACAGGGCCTCTCTACTCTGGCTACCCACAGCTTGAACAATTCTTGGCCCTACATGAGCACTAAGGAATTTTGGTTCCTTGCTCATTAGTAATCATTCTCTGGGCTGGCAGGTGGAGTTTCACCCTACCCAAGGACCCTTTCTCTATGCTGCTCCCTCCATTTTGGCTTTTTATCTAGCAGGTTCTAGCCTGCTTGGTTTCCCCGAACTCCAGTCTCCTCAATTCAGCAAGATGGCAGGGTTCTGTTTGGCTTTTCCCTTCTGGTACAGCAATTTGAAAATTGCTGCTCTTCTGTGGGATCACCTCACTTCCCCATCCCTCAGGGATCAGCTCCGTACTGCTTCTTATCCAGTGCCTGGATATAGTTGTTGTATATCTTTGATCTAGTTTTTCAATTGTTTATCTTTAGAGCGTAAGTCCTGTATCTGTTACTCCTTTATGGAGAAAGCAGGGCTTGAATGTGTTTTGAAAATAAAGCCGAAAGGATTTGATTAAGAGTTGGATGTAGGCTTCATGAGAGAGAGGTTAGGGAGGACCAAGTGTGTGGCCTGAAACTGGGGGAGTGGCATTGCATTTAACCTGAGGTTAAATCAGATTTTTAAGGGTAGAAGAGATTAACATTAATTTCATTTTAAAGAGCACTGTAGCGTGGGCCGGGCCTTTAGCTCAGTGGTTCCGCTGCCTGCCTTGCAAGTGCAAGGACCGGAGTTCAATCCCCAGCACCAAAAAAAAGAGTACTGTAGCATGTTAAATTTGATATGGCTGTTAAACACCCAAGTGGGAAGTCCACTTCTCTGTTGGCTTACAAGTCATAACTTCAGGTTGGAAGTCAGAGGAGAAATAGAAAATCAGGGATTGGCTGGGTATAGATGGTAGGTGAAGCCAAGGGTCTGGATGAGATCATTAAGGAAGGAAGTGTTGGTAGAAAAGCGAAGGCCAGGGACTGACTCCCGGGGCACTGTCATGTGAGTATTCGGGGCAGTGGAGAGGAGCCCTCCCGTGTTTGCGTCAGCTCCCCACCCAATTCTCTCCGACTCCCGTGACCATACCCTATCCCACCTGCTTGGTCAGCCTACCCCAGCCTCTTCTCTGGCAATGACTTCTGTTGATCTGTTCCCTTCTGTGGCCATCCAAGTCCAGGCTGGCAGATCAATTCCAGGACTTGGAAACTTCCTCCATGTCCTCAGAGTCTTCTGGAGTCATTTAAGTTTTATCTGGCTCTGTCCAACTGACTCTTCTGCCAAAGCACAGGGTGGGAATGAACAGGTGAATGGGCTGGACTTCCAGAGCAAGTAGTGCACTGGCAAGAACCTTCGCCAGGCTGTGGGGGTGCCTCCCAGCATGAGGGCTCAGAACAGGAAATACCAGATCTATCACCCTAGACCCGATGCGCACCTTCTTCTGCCTCAGATTCTGTCCTGGACAATGTTGCTGAGTGATTGTTTAGTAGTTGTTCCCATGTTATTGACCTCATAAGATTAAGTGGATATTCCAAATATCCCTAGTTTTCCCATAGTAATTAATTATGGATTTAATAGTAGTAATTAATATCAGTAATATTCAATCACGTGCAAAAGGGTTTATATATGGATATTCCTCAAACTATGACTTATAGAAGTAAAAATATTAGCCAAGTGTGATGGTACACTCCTGCAATTTCAGCACTCTGGGAGCTTGAGGCAGCAGGATCTCAAATTTGAGCCCAGCCTGGGTAATTTAGAAACTTAGCAAGATCCTGTCACAAAATAAAAAATAAAAAAGGGTTGAGGATGTAGCTCACCGTGAAGGCTCTGGGTTCAATTTCTAGTATGGAAAAAAAAAAGGTAAAAATATTAGAACCAACCTATGTGACTAACCGTAAGGTACTTAGTAAATAAGTTTTGGTATATCCATAACATGTGCCCATCAAAATAATTTTGCAGATATGGAGAGATGTTTGTAATATGTAGTAGATTTATACTTTTAAAAATTAAAACATCTTAATGTGCAGTGTAGTGCGGTGGTTAAGAACTCTTTAGCATAAACAGATTGTAAGACTCCATGCCTTGAACACCAACAGTTAATGTGTATTTGGAGAAAGATGACCCTGCAAAGGATGCTGCGTAGAATGGCCAAAGATGCTGGACTGAACAAGAAGACTGTTGCAGCGTAGAAGACAGGGCACAGTTTTTAGGAAAGAGAGACGGTCACTCGAGAGCAGGATGGGGACTGGCAGGGCCACTGGTGACCACACATATCAACCGTGACCACCGGAGATCGAGGGCAAATGTCAGGTGTCACGGGGTGAGGGGTGACTGGGAGGGGAGAGAGTGGAATTAGTGAGCATAAAAACCACTGTGAGGAATCAGAGTATGTAGAGGGAGAGATAAACAACACCCTCTCGAGAGAATTTGGAGGTTGGTTATTAAGAAGGTGGGAGGTGTCTTAGTTACTTTCTTGTTGCCAAGACACAATATCTGACATCTACAATTTAAAGGGGGAGAGGTTTATGTTGGCTCACAGTTTGCAGGCAGGGCAGCCTGGCAGGGAGGAAGCAGCCAGGCTCCCCACTCCCACCCTGACAACACAGCCCAACCAAAGAAGGCCACCTCTTCTCCCGCTGGCCAGGGGAACCCATCTAAGTGACAAGCCACCGGCCAGCTGACAAGGACTGGGAGGTCACTGGCCATCTCCAGGACCCTTGCTGCATCTGTACCCCAAAGTTGAACAGACCTTTTGGAAGTGGGAAGGGGACCAACAGATGGAAGGGGGATGGAGGGAGGAGGGGACATAAAAAGAATTGAGTTGTGCTATGCACATGCGCCAACTCCCACGAGGAACGTAATCACGGACTGCAAACGTGTACTAATAAAACAAAAAGAGTTGAACAGGATGATTCTAAGGCTCCCGGGATTCCATTTGTCTATGGGGCTCTGAAATACATGACATTTTCATTGTTTCTTGATCATTATGTCCTGGATCATAAGCCCTAGTCCCAGGGCTGTGGAGGAAGAGAATCCTTTGGAAAGGCCCTGTGCTGAAGAAAGGATTGAGCCCTAATGCTTCTGAGTCCACTTTGTAGGTTTCAGTTTCCTCAACCGCAAAATGAGACCGAAGGGAGGGCAGTGGTGGTGAACCTGTGGCATGTGTGCCGCAGTGGGAAGCAGAGCCCTCTCTGCAATAACGTCACGAGTTGTACGAGTTGTTTCTTCTAAACTAAAACCTCAGGATTCAGGGTTAATTGCAGAGTTGGCCCTTTGCAATAAATAAGTGGGTTTGGGGTTGCAGTCCGGGTGCTCTGTCTCTAAAAAGTTTAGTCAGTGTCGCTAGTCTAGGAGTCTTTAAGATGCAGTTCTGTTTTTCTTTCTGGAATGTCCTGCCCTTTGGTCATTGTTCACCTCAGTGGTTAAGCACTTCCTGAGCTATTTGCTTGGTATATGCAGCGGACTACTGCGTCCTGCTCTTCAAGGGGCTCACAATGTATTACAAAAACAATAAGCACGTGCAAGGAAAAGATAGCAGGCACGCAACTCACACATGGCTAATTGAATAATAAATACACCCTGGCACAGGGTGGCTCTCTGGCTTGTTGCGTGTTGCAGGCTGGGGAAATCACACCGGGGCCATGACTATAGCTTGCTGGTCACAAGTCATCCTGCTCTCAGTTCTCAGAAGGCACATGGTGGGGACCAGACACTCTGGGTTCAGTTTTTGTTGTTGTTGTGTTTTGTTTTGAGACAGGGTCTCGCTATGTAGCCCAGGCTGGCCTTGAACTCACAGTGATCTCCTGCATCAGCCTCCCGAGTGCTAGGATTTCAGGCGTACCCTACCAGCCTCCCTGGGTTCAGTTTTGGCTTCACCATTTGCAACCTTTGGGACAATGACTCAACCTCTCTAAGCTCCAGTTTCTGATCTTTATTAAAAGGACTTCCTTGCAGAGCTAAGTGAGATGGTCCATGAAAGCACTTAGCCAGTGCCTAACACATACCCGTGCTCTGTAGGGACCCCTTTCCCAACTCTGAGGAAGCCCAGCTGTGAGGAGTGACAGGGGAGGCTCGGGGCAGCGGGCTGGGCTGATCTGACCCTGGCTTAGTGAGGACCACCCATTGGGAAGGTAGAGGACCACAGTCACAGGCTAGAAGGAGGAGAACACTGTCCTCCTGCTCCAAAGGTGATCGCTGCTGTCTCAGAAAAAGATCCAGGTGCAGGTGGAGTCTACATGTCAATCACATGTCACAGTTTTACATGTCAATCAATGAATGCCAAGGATTAAGGACAAAGAGAAGGAGCAAAATAGTGGGGTACATAAGGTATGAGCTTATGCAGGTACACAAGAGAGTTGTCTGCAGGTAGGGTGCCATCCTGGACCCCTTGCTGAGTTTAGTTGTTTGGTTCCAGTATTTAACTTTACGGATGCTCCATTCCAGAGTCACATGCTCTCCTAGGACGAGTCTGGAATTGAACTGGCTGTATATGGTACAGGACCTTAAAACTGGCTTCCTCTAATCCAATTTGTGATGTGGAGAGATCTTGAAGCCATCGGAATCAATATCTGTGTGTAGTGAGGGAAATACACAGGGCCGTATAGGGGGATGCTGGCACCAAATTTTGTGTCCATGTTTGTTAATGAAGTGCCAAGAGAAGTGCAGGCCTTCTCATTAACAGTACCTCGCACAGTGCCTGGCACATTAAATGCTTTTTAGAGAAATAAATAAATGAACAGATGTGTGATAGATGCACACCCATCTGGCTGTCTTGGTTCATGGCTTTAAAATGTGGACATTATCATCAGATGCTCTCCCTCGTGTGTAAAGCTGGCATTCCTGATTGAATCTTAAAAGATACCTTTAGGTAATGTGGTGTGTCCTGGACTCTACTCCTGGCCTCTTGTGGCCTCAAGTAAGTGCTAGTTTATGTTCTGTATCTTTTTTTTCTGTATAATCTGTAAAAGGAAGAGGTTGAACTGAACACATGCTAAACCTCCTTCTACGTCTGAACTTTTGAGATTATTCTGTGGTTCAGCAATGAGTGCGCCTGTGTGCGTTAGTTCAGCCACATCGAGACCGAGCTCACAAACCCTGTCCAAAGCAGCATCACGCTCGACCTGGCCTGGCCTACAGCATCTGCAAGCCTAAGTCTAGGGAGCCCCAAGTCCATCTGTGGGCTACAAACTTGCACCTCCCTCCACACATTTTGTGTCTCAGCATCTTGTGAATTTTTCAGGGCTGTGTGTCCCTAGATTTCCGAGATTCTCATACAGTGGGTAACCTCTAAATGATTCAGAAACCCCTGAGCTTCTCAGAGAACAAATGGAGAAACTCATGTCCTCAACACTATTGCATTTAAGCTAATAAATAAGTCCCAGTTGTGAAAATGGAAAATGAATGAAATGCAGAACAAAAGTCTACGCGTTAAACAGTCATTTGCCTATAGATGAGTCTGAAACCTTCTTGACAGATGGAGACAGAGAAAATGGTCAGAAACCCTGACAACAGACAATAATCTCTGAGCTGGACAGAGCTCCACCTGGTTGGGGTTTCCACAGGAAGGTGCATATCAGAGAGTCCCTGGTGTGACAGTGACCACAAGCAAGGGCCAGGTCTGCAGCCCTCCGGGTTGCGGTCTTCAATGGCACAAAGCAAGCAGGTGGCGGTGGCCACACAGAGGCAGATGCTGCTGGCTGTAACCACTGCTGGGCTGTAGAGATCTCAGGACAGTTCCGTGTGAACCACTCAAACTGCTGGATCCCAATTTCCCATCTCATAAAGGTACTTAATACAAGAGAAACTGAATTTCTGAGAAGAAATCCCGAAAAATTAATAGGATTTACTTTTTACAAAGAGGGGAGGTGGTGTATAGGAAATTAAAATATTAGTGGATGCTCACCTGGATCCCAGAGTTGGGTGTAAGATGTGTAAGATGCCTGGATCTACTGTCCAAGGGCCACGAGTGTCCCCAGGGCAGAGTCTTCAGATCTATCTGTTCAGCAGAAATGAACCCAGAGCCTGTCCTAAAGGCTCTCGGGCCAGTTAGCTCAAGTTTGCCGAGCACTGTGCTCATGGGTCACAGGTGCAATCTTTGTGTGTGAGTGACAACTGGTGTCAGTAGGTTGAGTACCAGGCAGAGCTAACAGCAGCCAGCAGTAATCTCCAGCTCAGTCAAAACACCCTGACATCTGGGGTTCGGAGCAGAGCATTTGTACATGTTGCAGGTGTTGCGATCATTTCACAGTAATTTTGAAAGACCATGGAGGCAGGGAGAGAATGCTGGGCTCATTCCTCAGGAACTTCCGGTTAAGCTCTGGCCCAGTTGGCATGAGCCGTTGGACTGACTGGGTGAGTCTCCCCAAAGAAGTAAGGACTCAGAATTCCCTGTCTTCTTTCCCACAGGGCCTGCATCTCTGGGCACCTCAGCCCGTGTGCCCAGGGCTGGTCATCTAGGCTGGCAGGGAGAGCTGTCACTGCCGGTCAGGCACACGGAACTGGAGGGCTGTACCTTTGATGACAGCTCCCACAGTAAGGTGCCAAGCTCTACTTCTCGCTTTCCCCAGTGCCCTGGGAGCCGCTGGCGCTGCCTCTGGAGCCGTTACGCAGCAGCAGAAGCAGGACAGACTGGACGCTGCACTCAGGAGCCCCAGCTCTTTCCGGAGCAGGGTCCTGCAAAGCCACCCTCAGCGTGCAGTGGACCCAGGCTGGGCTGCACAGGACGTGACCCAGCCTCCCACTCCCTAGCAGGGCAGGGCCTCCGGGTCGCTCCAGGCTTCCGCAGGTGTCTCCCTGCCCCTGGGCTGGACAGTGCCTGCTGCCTGGTGAACCTCTCCTTACTTCCTCCATCCTTCCCCGACCTTCTCATCCTCCATGAACCCCTGGCCTGCTCTGCTCTCCGGCCTCCCCTGGTCTCTCGGGTCAGGGAAATCAGCCAGCATTTCTGCCTCCTGTGCCTCTCCACGCCCCAGCTTCTCCCCTGTTCTGCACACCGCCCCATTTTCCTGCCCACCCTTTCCACTCAGCAGTTCCCGATTTCCAACCCCCTACAAGACCCCTCTCAGTGGCTGAATGCGGCTCCCATGGCCCTTCATCCTTGCCACCTGTTTTTGACACTCCTGAGACCCTGGGCCCACTTCTGTTTTGTAAAAACTACAAATGACCCTATATTCCACCAACCTGCCTCTGACTTTGGACATGGGCATCCGATGGCTCATGCCATCTCAAATCCTTAAGACCCCTCTTCCACACAACCTACATAGCTTCTTTCTACCCACCTTGCCTGCTCCCCCACCCCTCCCGGCATCCTCTGCTTCCTCCATCTCCAGGTGGTGGCCCTGGGACACTGGCTCCAGGTGCCCATGCCCCCCACATTGCTCTCCCTCCTCCCTGGTTTCTGTTTTGCTGACTTCCCACCTTGGTGCCTGGTACCTCGGTTTTCCATGGCCCTGTTCACAGATCACTGGGCTTGGCTGGAAATGTACAAGTTCTTCATGGTGTCTGAACCCAAGAGGGACCATCAAGACCGGGTGTGTCTGACCCTCTTCCTCACAGTCTGCTCATGTATGGAGCATTCGCTGGGGTCTTGAAATGTATACCCTGCGGATAAGGGGGCTCCTATGTCACCTTTCCCAGTTTTCATGAGGACACTGGGGCTGGGAGAGATTAAGTGATTGGCATCAGGTCACAGAATCAGTAGATGGCACAGCTGAGGTCGGGAGATCTGGGTGACATTATACTACATCTCGTATGAATCTCCTTGCGGGCTTGCTGACTCTTATCAGAGCTCTTGCTGCAGCAGCAATCTTTCTCATTATCCCTTGTTCACTCTTAATTGCATGTATTTATTATATTTCCCTTCTGACTCCATTATTTCTAGTCGATTTGGGCCAGAGAGCAGTGCTGTAGAAGTCCAGGGGTGCCTGGACCCTTGGCATCCTCCCATTCTCCTCTTCCTTGGGTCTCGCTGCGCTGGCCCCCAGACGTGCTCCCCTCCGGAGCCCGCAGGCCCCAGATCTGGGCCCCTCCAGCTGCTTGGTGGGTGTCGGAGTCCTGGTCTCTCTCCTGGGAAGGGGAGGAGACCTTGCACTGCTAATGAGTTACACTCACTTTACGTCTTCTACCACCCCCTGGCTTCCACGGGTAAAGGCTTTCAACTCCTAGAGGTTTAGTTTCTTCATCTGTAACATGAGGATACTCACACCCTTAACGGGCTGTGGTGTATGCTGAGTGCTGAGGCTGGAACCCAGGGCCTTACCCATGGTGGGCGAGTGCTCTGCTGCTGAGCCATGCTCCCTGCCCCTGTGTCCGCAGTTGTATAGTATTTATTAACAGTGGCCGGGCTTGTATCGGGTGCCCTAAATATGTCTCTTTTCCTTGCCTGGCTCCAACACCAGTCCTTGCCTCTTCATTTTCTGCAGATGACTTTGAAGCCTTATTTCTAGGTGAATTTTCTCAATTTCCTTTATATCTCTACCAAAACTTTTCACATTTATGGTACAACTTTCTGAGACATGAGTCAGCACTTCTAAGGCAATGGCCTTTGTCAGAGCCTTTGGTGCAGCAGTTTTACCTCAGAAGTCATTGGAAATGTGCTGGTATTATACATAGAATTTTCTATAACATATCATGGACTAAAGCCCAGGGCCTTATCCCCCACCCAGCTGCCTCTACAGCCTCATCTTCTGCTCTTCCCTATCTCTTTTTGTTGTTGTTGCTTTGTTTTTTTGAGACAGTCTCACTATGTAGCTCAGGCTGGCCTCGAACTCATGGTGGTCCTCCTGCCTCGGCCTCCCAAGCGCTGGGATTACATGTGTGCACCACCACCCAGCTTCCTGCTGTTCTCTGCATGTGGCCTCTGTCCTAGCCGTTGGGAGCAATTGGAATTACTTACAGTTCCCTAGACAGCCGCTCTTTCTCATGTTGTGCCATCTCGCCGTTTTCTTCACAAAGATGCGTCTTTCACTTCTGCATCTGGGAAAGTGGTTCTTCTCTGGGGCTCAGCTCAGCATCAGCCTTGGGTCACAAACTTCCCCGGATGCCCAGGCCTGCTCACTCGGCTGTGCTCCCTGGGCCCCAACCACGCCCTCCTCCGAGCATTTATGCGCTCTGTCGTCCTGTTCATCTGCCCTCGGGCTCAGGAGCAACTCAAGGACAGGTCTGTGTGTCCCCTTTGTCCAGTGCAATGTCTGACACGTGGCAGGGTCCGCAGACAGCGTTAACAAGGAGAAGGCTTTTTGCTTCTTGAAAGGAACCTACATCTCCTGCCCGCTTGCTGGCCACCGTTCCTCCCCATCCTACTGAAGCAGTACTTGTTAAAAAGCAAAGCTGTGCTAACTGCCCGTAATTTGGCTTCATTTAAATTCTCATCTTTATCAACTTCCTAAGAGCTTGGGCTCCTGAGCTGAAACTCTAAATTATCTTCATTTTTGGTCTGGCCTTTCCATACATACTTCCCTTTCTTCTTCAGGCATGTCTTGGTCCGTTTCCTGTTGCTATAGCAAAAGATCTGACACTGGATAATCTATTTGGCTTATGGTTCTGGAGGGGGGATGTCCCGGAGCCTGGTGCTGCATTCATATGAGACCGACTGAGTGCACCAGTTAGGTCTCTCTTCCCCTTGTTGTAAAGCCGATGATACCATCCTGGAGTCCCATCCTCAGGAGCCTGTTTAATCCTATGTGTTTCCCAAAAAATAAACCTAGCTGGAAAATAACCAGCCATGAAAACAAGAGATCAAAAATGCCAGCCCCAATCTGCCTATCCTCCCCTTACCTGCCAACACTACTCTCTTGGTCAGCGGCTACTCTGTAAGGCAGGTAAGGCAAGGATAGGCAGATTGGGGCTGGCATTTTTGATCTCTCATTTTCAAGGGTGATTATTTCCTAACTAGGTCTTATTTTCAGGGAAAGGGGTTAATTAGTTCCCAGAGGCTTCTCCCCCAAATATTATTAGCATAGATGTTTGGGGAGTACATTTCTAATACATGAATTTTGTGGGGACACATTTAGACCTTAGCAATCCATCTTGCAACTGCTATGCCAAGAACTATGACCAGCACAGGCATGGTGGCGGTGGCGGTGGGATACGTGCTGTGGTGCACTGGCAAGCCAGCTCTTGGGAGAAGGGGACCTGATCCATAGCTCTTGCCTACTTCCATGGTGTAAATTCTCTTGCTACGACTGATTTCCAGCACTAACATTTTAACAATCAGCTCACAAAGTTCCTGAATAATTGGCTGTCAGTAGTGTTAACCAGCTCTAACACAGCCCTGAGTATGCAGAAATGAATAAGACCTGTTGACATCAAGGAAAATACAATTTAGCAGAGGAAATACAGAAATAATACTGAGACAAATGGGATAAGTACTATTACAGTGTTTGAACAGGCATGATGGGGCTGAATGGAAGGAAAGCTTAATTAGGAAAATCTGTGAATACTTCCCATAGGAAATAGGGGAGGGATTGAACTGGACTTTAAAAATGAGGACTTTAAAGGCAGGAATAAGGTGGGAAAACTATTCCAGGCAGAGGAAACACCTGAACAAATGCACGACAGTATTTACGAGACTAAATAACAGACTGGACGAATGGCATGCAAGAAATGTGGGCTGGCAGAGTGGATTCAGCCACCACCTAGATTTGTAATTCTGCTCAAATTGGTGAATTTCTCACAGCCTAGTTACTGCATCTTTGAAATAAGAATTTTCGGGCCGGGGATTTAGCTCAGTGGTTCTGCCGCCTGCCTCTCAAGCGTAGGGTCCTGAGTTAGATCTCTGGTACCAAAAAATAATTTTCTCTTTTGTGGTACTGGGGATTGAACCCAGGGCCTTTGTACTGAGCACATATATACATACATTTATTTCATTAATTGATTGAACTTGCAGCCTCCCTGTCTCAGAATCCTAAGGTGCTGGAATTACAGGCATGCACCAGATGCCCAGCTAAGAATATGACTTCTATGGCCCATTTCTGCCTTGATTTAATGGCTGACTTTGGAAAGAGAAAGCAGATATGGAGTCGGGAAAGGGAAGAGAAACACCTGTGACATGGGGCTTTGAAAGGCCTCCAAACGCTGCAGTGTTGTGATGCCGAAGGACCTTCCCTCTGTTGGTTGCCCTGCTGCTGCTGGCTCGATCCGAGTTATGAAAATCCCCAACCCCAGGTCTGGGCCACAGTGTGGTTTGTGGAAAACATGGTTCTTTTCCCTTAAACTGAAAGACCATCCTGAATGCCACTGGCATAGTAGAATAAGTTTATTCTGCTTTGAGGGAACAGAGGATTCTCATTTTTCCCTAGAAAGTATGAAAGTCTCACAGGGTCCTCTAGTACCTTACTCCTTTTGAATAATGGTAATGACCAAGCCTATCTAGAACTGTCCCATGCCTACAGCTTGTCTATCTAGAGAATTATCTGATCTTCATTCCTTTTTTAAAAAGCCTTTAAAAAAAATGTGAAACGTAAAATATATACATAAAAAGGCATGACATATAAGTGCAAGATATAATTACAGTGCAAACACCACCAAAGAGGGGGAGACAGAACCCTGCCATAACCTAGACAATCCTTCCTGTCACCTCCCAAGCACAGTGCTCCAGAGGGAAGCATTGTTTGGATTTATTATAATAATCACGCCTTTGTTTTTCCACCACCCATGTATGTGTCCCTCAATGCTAGTTTAGTATTGCTTCTTTTCTGTTAACACGCGATCTGAATAGAAGCATCCTACGTTTATGCTTTTGTTTCTTGCTTCTTTTGCTTAAGCTAACATTCATTCACATTGTCACCTATAGCTCATCTGTTCATTTTGTTGTACTCTGGTGCTGGTACGACACTCCCATGGTTTATTCATTCTACCGTGGATGGCCATTTGGACTGTATCCAGTCTGTGGTTACTACGTACAAACACTGCTACCTGAACAACCTTACACACGTTTCTCAACACGTGTGAGCTTTCCTAGGGCCTGGGGTGGAACTGTTGGGTTGCAGGGTGTGTGTATCTTATCTTCATTCCCTGCCTTCATACTTGTGAATAGCCTTTTGCCACTTTTTCTTTCCTAAATAATTTTAACTTCTGAGCTTTGTTCTTGTTTTTCTTTCACTCTCATTCGTCAATTTCTCATGTCCCTAGAACATGCTCAGTAATGATTCCAGCTTCTAGCCCTGCATAGCCCCTTCTGCCTATAGCTGAGTATGGTTTCCTCTCCCAAGAACTAATGTTTTTTCTTATAGTGGACCCCTGAGTTACAACCAGCCTGACATACAAACAACTTGGGTTAATTAGGTTAATGGAAGATTCATCTGCCTGTTGTTATCTATAGTATGTACCCAGGTAAACATCCAGATCTCAGCCGCACAGACTTACAACCAACCAGCCCTTGGAAACCAATCAAGTTTGTAAGCTAAGGGTCCACTGTACTGAAGTAGGAAAAGTATTTGTAACATTTTGAGGGTCCTTCTGTTTTGAAGGTACACAAAATGGACAGCACATATTTGACTGGGGGAGGGCCAGGGCAGGCCTCTTCCTGGGAGATGTATAGGATGGGAACTGGGTCATGGACTTTTGAGTTAGATCCATCTAAAAGCTGCCACTTGCTGTCTATGTGTTCTTGGGCAAGTTATCTAATGTGTGCTTTATTTTCTTTATCTGTGAATTGGGGTAATTATACCCACTTACAAAGCTACTGCAAGTAGCTGTAAATTTGACTAAAAGATGTTCAGAAATTTAATCTTCAGGCAGAAAAAGGAAACAAGACAGCACTGAGAAAACCTCTATGTTATGTAACGAGGCTGAGACCATGAGCTCGTGCTCAGTGTCCATGCTGAGATCACTCTGTCCACCCTTCCTTGCAGGGTGGCCGGCAAGGGCAGGCATGTGTGACACTCCCTGCAGCCACAAAACACGTAACATGTGACATAAACTGGCCCATGGGAATCAAACCCATAACCCTTCACACACTACTGGAGTGAGGTCAGCAGCCAGAATGACATGAGGGAGAAAGTAAATGGATTAGAAATGCTGTGGATGTGAACAGGAAGGCAAGAGGACGTCACAGGACAACTCAAATGAGCAAATGCTCAACTCAAATTCTCTCCATGGTGTCCTCTCTTTGTGCCTTTTATTGAGTTTATTGTACAGGAGAGTTGGCTGGAACAGAAACTTTCTAATCACTGGAGAAACCATATTCAAATTTTCCTTATCCTACAGGCTCTCCATTTACAACACCAGACTTTGTCACTTAAGTTCTTGGTTTTAGCAGATAGTTTTCCAACGTCAGATAATTTACAGGTGTAGCAATTCAAAGCTGATATCTCATACCCTAATTAGGGAGCTGAGAAGTGTTTATCAAAGCCATCCTCAAGATATTAATGTTCAGGGCCGGGGATTTAGCTCAGTGGTTTCGGCTGCCTGCTGTGCAAGCGCAAGGACCCGAGTTCAATCCCTGGTACCAAAAAAAAAAGCAAACAAAAAACCCCCCACAAGATATTAATGTTCATTTCAACCTGTCTTCTAGTCAGTATCTTGGTGAAGACATGGATTTTTGGCTTCTGTTTCTCTTTCTCCCATTTAAAGCTAAGCCCAAGATGGTCTTGGGAAGCAGCATTTCCAACTGGACATTGATCGATCTGAATGTGGACCCATTGTGGGGGTACCAGTGTCCCCTAGATTTTTGGATTTTTTTCAGTTCCTGGACCATTAATAAGTTATTACATGGCTATATTTAGTAAATCCCTCTGTTACTCTTCTTTTCAAGGAATTCTTGGAAACTTGGGTCTGAGCATATTGCAGGAGATGGGAGAAAGGTGGAAGTAAGTTCAGAGTGGTGCTTAAGGACTGAGTGATGTGGAATGACAATATTTGCTAACTCCATGTCAGCATAGCGGGGCCAGACGGTTTAGTTTTTTGTTTCAGTAACATATACTACCTGGTAATATACTGCTACAGGAAAGAGCTGATTTCTATAATCACTTTCAGACTTTGGCTTTAAAAGTAAGGCTGTTAACAGGGAAAAATAAAGTCCTTCACGGTTTTCATTTGAATCAGTAACTTTGGCACAAACCCAACGAGAAGATCCAGGTGCCAGGAGTATTTGCAGAGGAGCAGATGCCAGCTAATAAGAGGATGTCACATTCTGAAAATGCCTGTAAATTGGAAACTAGGGACCTGAATAGCATCAGTGGCAGCATAAATCTGATGCTCAAATGCCAACTGAAATCCCAGTGTTGGCTTTGCCCACCAAAATGTCAAAGAAACTCTCACGCCTAGTACTTTGGCACTGATGTGACAATGGCAACAAGAATGGTTGGCATCTAAAGGAGGAGTCTGGGGAAGAGAGAGGCTCATCGAGTGAGAGCAAGGGATTGACAGTCTACCCAGTATTTTTCAACCAAATGTTTGAATCTTCTATTGTATCCTGAAAAAGATCAGATACAGAGCAAGGTGGCCTATTTTGAGCTTTACCTCTCATCCCTCTGCTCACCAGCACAATAGCCTAACAAGTGATCAAAGTCGCCTCCAGAGACCCCAGGCCCAGCTTCCTCTCCAAAGATGATCACATTTGAACCATGTAGCAGAGCTGCCCCAGCTGCCAGGAAATGGAAGGGTGGGCTTTGTCTTGCTTGTCTGGGACACAGATTTGCAGCTTAAAGCCTCTTTAAACGCTGGCTGCAGGCACCTATGAAATCATCTCCCTAATTTTCATGTGTCCATGGTGGGATAAAGTCATGAATCTCAAATACTTAGGGGACTGGAGATTTTGTCCTACAGGCCTGTTTCTCCTTTTGAAAAGTGCCGGGACTGGAAAGCCTGGTCATATTATGTTTAAAATAGAAAAGCTTCTCAGGTGATTCTTAGTTCCATATCTTCGTAGCTCTAGTGGAAAGGGAATAGCAATGAGTTAATTACTTAAACTTTTATGTTCACTTACCAAATATAGATGACTCCTGCCCTCTTTATCTTGTGAGAATAATGGTTAAGAGTAACTGTTCAATAAATGCTAGCTATTATGTGCCAGGCACTGCCCTAAAAGCTTTACATGCAATAACCACGTAATGTCATTTTATAGACAGGAAATTGATTCAGTTGAAGTAACTTGTCCAAGGTCACACAGCTCGGGCTGGATTCAAAGCTAGGCAGTTTAGATCTATCACATTTTCAATCATTATTTATGAGACTGTAAGAAGTAAAAACGTGGATGAGAAAAGCATTTCACTCTGCGTTAGTAAGCTTTCCAATGGTGACAAGCATGTTCGCTTAGCCCCACTGCTTTTGGGCTGGGGTGGCACAGAATATCATGGCAGACGAGGCCTGTTCACTTCATGGTGGCCAAGCAGAGGTAAAGGCTGGGGTCCCAAGGGCCCCTTCAAGGACACACCCCTAATGACCTAACTGCCTTCCACTAGGCTCTGCCTGTTGGAGGTTTTACCACTTCCTAAGAGAACCATGGGCCAGGGGCCAATCTTTTAATATACAGATCTTTGAGGGATATTTAAGATCCAAACCATAACACTTTGAAAAATTACGGGTGCTTGAATTACCTTCTCAGAGGAAGGAGTCTGCATCTAAGTGGGACTTGCTGCTTAATAACCACTCACAAATAATTTTACTCAAGGGACTTGGAAATCTGGTTTCTGTCTGTTTTTCTCAGATGGTGATTTTGGCATATCCAATTGATATACATAAAGCGACTTTTTTAACAGCAAAGGGAAGTATCTTTGCAGGCTCAGTGGCTCCCTCAGGGTGTGGCACCAGGTGATGAATAAACAAATGTTGGCTGAATAGAAGTCCCTCCAATAGAAGGTGTTTTGAAGTGTGCTTCTGCTATTCTACTCTACACAATGGCTTGCATGTCCATTATTTAGAATGTCAAAACAGAAAGGGCCACGTGGCAAGTTAAGGAAATTAGAAAGAAATGGAGTATAAATGGGACATTAAAGCTCTGAAATTAAAAATAAGGAAATAGGTTATCTTGAAATTCTTTCTCCTGGGTTAGCAGAGAAAGGAGAGATGAGTGTTTGGGATCAAACTAGCCTATTAATATACTTGTTTGTGTTGTACATGCTCACTGTAGGCATAGTGATCTGAACAAGCTGCTTACCTTGCTCAGGTGATTTTTTTAACGGCCGAATTTAACTCACATCCTTACCAACCCTTGGACTTTTAAGCATGCATTCAAATGTACATCACAAACAGGTTTTTCCATCACTTTAGACCACAAAATGCTTACTGTGTAACAAGTTGGGCTGGTATTTCTGGTATCTGATGATCTAGTAAAGCATTAAATCCATCTCAAGCTCAACAAAATATTGTGTTAGGCCTGTCTGTAACGTCCAACCAATATTTAAAGTGCTGAGGCACAATGCAGGTTTTCCCTATCTCCAAGGATTTCTTGAGTAAACTGGTTAATCTGTAATGTGGCATGATCCAAATTTAGGACAAGCAAAGAATTCCCATGAAAACTTGTGCAAGAAGCAGTGAGATCTATGGAAAAGCGCAATCCCAGCTGAGTTAGCAAGGCCTGCTCTGGGCCTACGATCAGGCCTTTATAGATGAAGCAGGTGCCACCCAGGAACTGCTATGGAATGGACATTAAAGCAGTCTTTCTGATGCCACATTCTCACCCAGTCTGCTGACGCACATTTGGAAAGTGTTTCCTACACTGCCTAGCTGTGGTGCCAGTGCTGTGAGACTGGCTGGCCTTTGCTTTAATAGTGGGAAAGGAACCCTGACTCTCTTGGGACTGGGAAAGCAGAACAGACCTAAGAGTAGTGGTGTGTGTGCTATGAGAGGCTCTCAGAAAGCTTCTGATGAACAGACGCGTGACCTGTGTGAGAATGTGGCTTTAGGCTGTTAAACTGGGGATTAAAGCAATGTGTGCACACACATGCATGCACACGCACTTAAAAAGGTGCTCTCTAGTTATCCATATTGCAGTTAGGTTTTTAAAAATACACCTCCTACACAAGGTGTCCCGAAAGTCTGAGTGCAGGTTTTAGCTATTAGCATTCCGGCTGGGCATGGTGGGCTCCCACACTCAAACCCCAACACAAGGATAGATACGAACGGTCTGATGCATCATCCACTAAATGTGCAGCCAGATTAAAAGACATTTAAAGGGACTAATTATTCAACCAAGGGCCTCTGCTGAAATAGGTGAAAGGAAACTAATATAGCATCATAGCAATAGTGCCTAGAATGTATTCAAATGGAAAAGCTTGGGCTGGAAATACTTGTTTAGAAAAAGAACTACACCACCCCATCCTCCAAGTAATACAAGCCATGTTAAATGTTCCAGGTATGACTAAGCAAGATATATTTTATTGAAACCTCTTTCAATTTGAACTAGATTATATCCTTTGGAATATAATTTTATTCAGTGGCTAAGTAGAAGGGATTCTTGATTACCACTATAGTTCTGTGTGGACTGCTTCTAGGTTAATGTTACAAGCTCAGATAAGAACACTGAATAAGGTAAAGGCTTTGTTTCTCAGGATCTGCTCAAAGATGGAAACTGGCACAGGCAGGGATAATTATTATCTCATTACACTTGACCTTTGGTATCCAGTTGAAGTACTAGTTTTCCAAGTGGGGCATGTTACACCTAGTAGACATTTGGCACAGTTTCTGCCAGTCACATTTACCTCAATTTCACTCTGTAACACTATCAGAGGATGTGCAGAGAAACAAACACAATTCCAAACTCTCTATTCAACTGGTACTTTTTGATCATGGACCCCCCTGACCCCCCCACCAGCTTTCAAAATGACAGAGACAGACAGCATTTTGGCAGGTACTGGTCATAAATAACACCTGCCTAACACTCAAAACCCAAACACCAAATGTAAGCACATTTCCTAAATACTCAGTCAAGGCTATGGTGCGCTTGGTTTTGATCACAGCAATTCTATGACTTTCTTTTAACTTTCTCTTTAGATAAAACCATGGGACCCTATGCTTCATTAACCTATGTAGTCCTGGTAGTTACAAAGTTAAAACCTCAAATGAATTAAAGGGTTTTCATTAAGAATAGATTTTAAAATCATAAAAAAAATAGGTTCTTTGGGATATGAAGAAAATGAATCAATGTTCATCACTGGAAGGGGACTCTTCCAAAAGTATGAAGTACATAAAGCTTTCAATGAGGTCACAGAGAGGGAAAATATAAAACAAGCCTACTTCAAAATGATTCATGTATAGTTGTTATTTAAGGGAGATGTTTAAGGTCTATTGCAGTTGACACGCTCTTCTGTTTTAAGCAGTATCTAGAGAAAGTTTCATGTTTTTTGCTCAGGGCTATACTAGGAAGTTATTGTTTTTATGAACATGAGGAGAAAACCAAGATTTATTTTTTAGGTTCTGGATTTTCAATTCCTTTATAATCTTTTATAAAATTATCCATAAGAAATCTTTTAAAGATCTGTTGACTTTTAAAAAATTGCAGCTTCAAGAGAACTGAGGACTGTACTAAAATTCAAACCCAACCTGTCCTCAGTGTTTGAACACCTTCCTCTAAGAAGTGGCAAAATCACAACCATAGAAAGTAATGTTGGGTTGCTATAGAAGATTGCTTAGTAAAAACATGGGGAACTTAAATCTCATATGGGAGTTACATTGGGGGAAAAAAGACAAATCCAGAGTTCTATTGTTGTCCCTCTATAGTTTCTCCAGAGTTTGCAGACTTTAGCTCAAGAAATTGTATTTTAACAATGAACCAATATAAATGCACTTATCTGAACATGACATTTTTAAACGTATTTTAAAAACACACAAAAGCATAGAGAAAGATTATATATTTCAAATAAAATGATATTGACGAGGCAGGGCAGGTCTAGGGACCTTCTGCAGAAGACTTCTCCAGCAGCCAGCTTTCCCAGAGGCTGAGGCAGGTGGTGCTCCCACCGTGCACACCAGGTCAGGGAACAGACAGGTCTTGGTCTTGATTTTTTGTCTCCACGAGCTGAGATGTCTTTAAGGTAGAGAGGATGCATAATTTAAAAAGTGAAGACTCTTCTTTCAAAATGCTACAGAGTGACAAATTTACTTCATGGAGACCAGAGTTAGTCATTCTTTTTCCTTTTGGTTTAGTGGACCAAAGTTCAGTTAACTCACTCAGCTATAATTCTGTCGAGTGTTCGGGACTACAGAAGTCATCTTGGGACTTCCGGTGGAAGTATGTACAGATTTTCCTCATGGAGCTGGGAGTGATGGTGACCTAGAAGAAAGTGTACATTTCAGATACTGCCCAAGATAAAGTTCAAAGTTACAACAGCAAGTTAGCATGGATAGTACCTTAATTTAGGATGCTTAGAAATTTGGTTAGCCAGCTTTCAGACCCAAATACTTTGGATGGCAATGTCTCTTTTGGTTGATTTATAATAAAATAGTTAAAAAAAATATTTACCAGTTAAGCCTCCTAATAGGAACTAAAGTGGTTACAGTCACCATCTTCTTTGAAGTAAATCAGTAAATCCCCCAATTTATAAACCAGTAACTATTTCTCCATTATCACATAAAAACATTATTTTAAAGAAACTTGTTTCAAAAAATAAGGACAAAAAAAAAAAATAAGGACCAGTACATTATTTTTAAAGCTTTTTTTGTTTTGTTTCGGGATACAGTGTTGCTATGCACTCCAGGCTGGCCTTGAACTCACTATGGAGGCCAGGCTAGCCATGCACTCATGGTGATCCTCCTGCCTCAGCCTCCTGAATGCTGGGATTATAGGTGCACCCACCACGCTCAATGTAAAGCTTTAAAGATTTACATATTAGTCAAAATAATTTTTCATGCAATTACTTTTCTGCTAACACATAAATGAAACCAGCTCTCCTGAAAAAAAAAAATACAAATTTTGCATAGGAACAAAAGTAGTCACAACTGTGAGTAAGGAAGGAAAAAAGACTCTTTACGTTATAGCACTTGTTTTCCTTCCTATATTCTACGGCAAGGTCTTGGCTAGAGTCTATGTACTGAATAGCCTTTAAAATACTTCCTTTATTTTTCCTAAAGTTATGCGATAGGTTTCATGATGACAGGTGGGGGACTTGGCCTAAGGTTATCCAGCTTCTACCCTTTAAAAGGGCAGATGTTGCTGACTGTGATTCTCGGACTGAATTTCAATCATCCTGCCACTTCCTCCAACACGGAGCCACTATGGCAACATCCCTAACCCATCTCCCTTGAACCTCTAAACTGACTAACACAAGCTTTCTGTGTCCCCCGACTGGTGTCCACAGCTCACTCAAGGTTCACAGCTGCTTCTTCCCCCACCTGATAATAAATCATGTGCTTGTGAAGGTTCACAAACGGTTTCTACCAGCAACATCTGTTACTGACGTTATCTAATTAAATATTATGTCAACCAGTGAAATATGAGCCCTAAAAAGATAAGTAAACTATGCTAAAATGCGGACCGTTGAAAAAATTGGGTATACAGCTACTTGGGAGGCCAAAGCAGGAGGATCACAAGTTTGAGGTGAGCCTGGGCAACTTAGTGAGATCTTGTCTCAAATAACAAACTCTTGCTCAGTGTGAGGTCTTGGGTTCAATCCCCAGCACCCCTCCCCCAACCCCCAAAAAGATACAGGTGCTAAGAGCATTGGTATGGGCCAGACAACAAAGCACTGGGGGGAAGGTATACAAATCTAGGCTTCTCTACTTTAATTGCTTTGTAAGTATCAAAGCTTAATTTTATTTTAAACAATAAAATGTAATACAAACTGAAAATGTACTTAAGGGTGCTGGCAACTTTCCCAAGAACAACAGTTTTATCTACCAAAAAAGGACAGCGTACTGTCTCCCAGGGAGGAGAGAGATTTTTGAATTGATACCCTGGAGCATGAGGAAAGCTTTAGTGAATCAGGCAACAAGACTGAGGAGCAGGAGACTCGACAGGATGGATTTTAATGGGTGTAAATAGGGTTACCAGATAAAATACAGGTCACCCAGTCAGTCACTTTTGAGTTTCAGACAAATTTAACAAGTTTTTAAAAGTCCTACACAAATTCACCCTGTATTTCTTTCTGCTAAATTTGGTAACTCCAAGAATAAATAGATTTACTTCCTTTTTTTTTTTTCTCTGACTTGCAAAGAGATCTGTACCTATCTGGCCCTCTTCAAGTTAGGAAATCTATCTTCTGGCCACTGCTGACTTACCAGGCCTGGTGACGTCTTTCCGTTCTGTCTCCTGGAATTGGGCGTCTGGGATGACGGACTTCGTGGAGACGAGTTCTCAGCCTTGCGTTTGGCTGCCATGGCCAACAACCAGTTCTTACTCTCTGGGGAGCTGTTCTCTTTCCCCACCACTTCAGAGCCTTCTCCACAGGGCCTCAGAGGGAGAGGCAGCGCCGCACAGCTCTCTGAGGCGTAAGGACTGACGGGAGAAGGAGGCTCGGAGATACCTGTGGCAGGACCCTCAGTCTTGCTTGGTTTGGAGGGACCCAGAGAGTCTTCACTCAGGTCTTCCCGGTTGCTGGTGAGGCAGCACAGATCCAAATGAAGACTTTCCACCTGGCCATCAAGCTCAGTCACACAGCTGCAACTCTTCACACACTTCTGCTTCACACTCTCCAGGCAGCTGGAGTCGAGTCGCCTCTTCACTCTATTCCTAGCCTCGGAGCAGGAGTCTGCCAGGGAGGACTTCTGGCTCACGGGAATGAGGGCTTTTCTTGGAGATGTGATCTTGGTCTCAGAAGCAGGTGGAGTGATGGGTGGTGATGAGGAAGGTGTTCGGGTCACCCAGTTTCTAAGGGACATCTTGAAAGAGGAGAGTGGCTTGGGAGATACAGAGGTGACTGCACCTCTCCCTCTGATAGGAGACCGGGCCATGGCAGGAGGGGTTCTGAGGGAGAATGCGGCAGTGTTTGAAGGAAGGGGGAGGTCTCCAGCACAGCTCGGTGCACAGGCTGCGGATGACGGGGAGGACATGGCCGGACTGCTCTTTACCCTGGGGGCTTTGGCAGGAGTGCTCTGGGTGCTCGTTACTGCTGAAAAAGGAAGGGAGGATCATGAAAATCAGAAGGGAGAGCCATGGAGAAGTCCCTGAATTCTCATTAAGAAAAAGGATAGCTAATTTAATCATCTAAGGAGGGTCTTTGTGCCAGTAAGTAGGCTACAGAAATCATTTGATTTTTACCATACCCTTTCAGCATTTGCCTTTCCCCTCCCAGCCAGCTTCCCAATAACCCTGTTGTAAAATATAGCTTGTAAAACTTTAGAAAGTATAGAAAATGCAAAGAAAGATCTCAAAGCACCCAGGTAAAGCACTTTTAGTACTGTTTCTGTATTTGCGCATGTAATATACATTGCAACCTCAAATTTTCTATATGATACCATAATGTATATACTGTTTTTTTTTTTTTTTGGTATCAGGGATCAAACTTGGGACTGACCCTGTGCTTGCCAGGCAGGTGGCAGAACCACTGAGCTAAATCCCCGGCCCTATATACTGCTGAGTAACCATCAGTGACTAAGAAATTATTTTCTAGTGTAGATGCTTAATGGACACAATACGATGTTTTGGTGTATGCGTACATCCCAGCATGGCTAAATCGGGAGTGGGCCCGTGGTGCAATGGATGATGCATCTGACTATGGATCAGAAGATTCTAGAATGACTAAATCAAGACCATTAACATATTCATCACCTCACCTTTTTTGTAGTGAGAATGTTTAAAATCTGTTCTCTTAGAAATTGTCAAATATTGTATATTGTACATTATTAACTCTAGTTACTATGCTGTACAATAGACCCTGAACTTACTTCACTTCATATATATATGGAATTTAAAATACTTTGACGAACATCTTCCAATTTGCTCCCCCTTCCCAACCCCGACCCCTATAATCACAATTCTACTCTGCTTTTGAGTTCAACCTTTTTAGATTCCATATAAGTAGATCATAAAATATTTTTATTTCTGTGCCTGGCTTATTACTGTCTTCCAGATTCATCCATGTTACTATGAATGACATAATTTTATCCTTTTAAATGACTAAACAGTATTCCATTGTGAATGTAAGCCACATTTTAATCCATTCATTTGTTGATGGACATGAAGGCCGATCCCCTATCTTGGTTTTTGTGACTATGGCTGCAGTGAATATTGGTGTAGATGTCTCTTCACATACTGATTTCATCTCCCTTGGCTGTATCCCCAGCAGCGATGGTTGTGCTAATTTATATTCTCACCCACACTGTACAACGGGTTCTCTTGTCTCAACATCTTCACCAATACTTGTTGCCTTTTATCTTTTTAATAAAAGCCAACAGGTGAAATGATAACCATGGTGGTTTTAATTTATTTTTCCCTGGTTATTAGTGATGTTGAGCATTTTTTACATACCTAGATGTTGGCCATTTGTAACCTGCTTCTTAATGTATCGTGAACATTTCCTACACTAATACAGATTAACATTACTACCATTTTTTTTTTTTTTGGTACTGGGGATCGAACTTGGGTCCTTGCACTTGCGAGGCAGGTGGTGGAACCACTGAGCTAAATCCCCGGCCATTACTACCATTTTTAACAGTGACAAAATATACTAAGGTATTGGTATGCTACAACATATTTAACAAGCACTCCAAAGAGGATGATAACTGTAAGGCAGGTTGTTAAGCGAAGCTGTCATAGAACTGTATAATCTAGATGGATGTCAGGGCAAAGAGGCCCTGCAAACAGAAATGTACAGGTCTAAAATCTGGCACAATCCCTTACTATGTGTCTCGGGCACAGCTGTTCATCTCTGATTCATCTTTCCACATCTATTAAACAAAGATAGTTCCGTAGTGGACAGGTCTCTAAGTGTCCTTGTCCCTTTGTTTACACACAACAGCAGTACAGGGAGGTGGTGCAGTACTGGGGATTGAACCAGGCCCTTCACACTGAGCTACATCCTCAGCCCTTTTTCATTTTGATACAAGGGCTCACTAAGTTGCCCAGGCTGGGCTGGAACTTATGATCCTCCAGCCTCAGCCTCCCAGAGTGCTGGGGTTATAGTCATTACCACAATGCTTGGCCAGGCAAACTCATAAATGTTGTGCTTCTTCACTCTCAGGCTTTCCTACAGACAATACTATTTTCTTTCTGAGCTTTCTAAAACAGCAGAGTTGTCTTCAAATAACAAAAAAAGGTATCTATTTCTCAGTCTGTATTGTAAATCAGGCATTTAATTCAGTTTAGTTACTGAATTGTGTTTATATGCAACTGAATTTAGGATGAGCTCACACAAAAGTGCAATCTCTTTCAGCAGGAATAAAGATTTGCAAGTACTAACTGTAGCCAGTTTATTTCCTATTCTCCTGTACTTCTACTTAAGCAGCCTGGCCTTGAAACAGACAAAGTCTACAAACTGACTTCTACCTAAACATTTTTGATCAACCACACATTTAGAACCAGCCAAAATAATACTCCTTTGGAAAAGACTTCATAGAAATGACCTGTCCATGGAGCCCTGGTATGGTCCTCACTCCCCTGCTCCAGAACTTGAAGGAAGTTCTCACTGGCTGCACTCACACTTCAGTGCAGGCCAACATTCACTGCACTGCTGCCACAGCCACTTTCCCATTTAAATGGGTTGAAGCAGACGTTTAGGGCAAAGGTCCTAAAACACTAGGGGTTGTACAACAGAGCAACTCTAAGGTGGGACTGGAAAAGAAGGAAGAGGGACAGGGACAAATAGGTCCTCTAAGTTTCTGATACTTGCATGAACTACTGGGAGTGTTTACTAAAGGCCAGCAGAAACCTGATGTTAGAAAATTGGGAAATTTCCTCTTTCTTTTGGATGTTACGCCTTGGGAGTGAGGTGGTCAAAGACAAGATTTTGTTAACAATGAAGGTTGGCAAAACTTTGGGTCAAATTAAATCTTTTATTTTTAAAAACAGATTATAAATATGAAATTTCATGCTTAAAAAATTCTAACAGTGTACAGGGGACAAATGTAAAAAGTCTTTTTAACCTTCTCATTTCACTCATAAATCTTTTAAAGACCCAAGCAAACTGATGGATTTTGCTACACATATATGTGTATGTTCTGCAACTTGCTCTTTTATCTTTCTCTCCATTCATCTCCTGGAGATACACTGCACTGTTTCTAACAGTTGGGCAGCATGTCACTGCAGTGTCCTATACATTCCAATATGACACTCCATTCAGTACCCAAGCAACTTAAGTGGGCCTTTCTCTCATAAGCCACATATGTGAGCTGATAATGACATGTAATAAAGACTGGATTCCTGTTCCATGGGCTTCGTGGAAGTCAGTTCCTTTGAGGAATTAGAGAGCTCCCTGGTAATTAATTTGCTGCTCCTTCCTAGATAAAGGTTAGCTATCTGCCTCACCCCACCTCTCAGTCTTATCACATCCAGTGCTATTCAGGATTCTGTTCCAGGAGACTGCTCACTGCTTCCTGAACGCAGTGTGCACTACACAGCTCTGTCGTTCTTCATGTGGTTTTCTTGGCCTTCCTTGCCAGGCAAAAGTTCTCCTCTTGTTTTGAGGCTTTGACTATAGTGTAAACTCTGTTCTGAAATGTTCACAAACTCCTTTCCTCCTCACCGATGAAGTTCCCCTCTCCCAGAGGAAAAGGGTTCTCAGGCCCCTTGGTTAATATGATTAGAAGAAATGTTTACAATGTACTGGGGATTTCACATTTGCCTCCTAAACTAGACTGTGAGCCTAGACAGCGGGAGCTAATCCTTTGGACCAGTGCTGTGTACCTTGCAAGGAATTATTAAGCAATGCGAAGGATCAGGGTGAAGTTCTAGGCACTAGAAAACTGACTGCATTCTGCTGACTTGTGAGACCGCAGCAAGGACTTGGGATAGAAGACCTCTAACATTTCTTCTTTAAGATTAACATAGTCAGGCTGGGGATTTAGCTCAGTGGCGCCACCAAGCGCACGGTCTTGAGTTCGATCCCCAGTGCCAAAACCAAAACAGAACAAAACAAGATTAAGATAGTCATCCTTGTCACTCAATAGTGCCAAGATCAAAGGTTCTCAATCCTGGTTGTACAACAGATTTACGTAGATGCAAGTACTTGGCCTCCAGCCTACTAAATCAATCACCCAGGACATCAACTTTTAAGGAGCTCCACAAGTGATTCTGATGCCCCGCCAAGGCTGAGAACCACTGGCCTCCACAGAGCTATGAGATCTGTAGCGGAACCAGTGAAAGGGTAGTAAGCAGTAGAGCAGGTGCTGGCTGGGAAAAGTAGGGCAGAGGAAAGAGAGGCTGTGCCTTGGCACTCAGTTCATATTAAGGGGGCCAAGAGGGAAGACACCCAGCCTAGGACAGCAATGTGGGGTTGGAGTGTCAATCAGCAGATGGGAAAAACAGAGGAACATCATTCTCAAAATGGCAATGTGGAGAGCAGGAGCCAGTCTATTGCTGGAAGCTGGCTTAGAGGGTCAAATGGCCAGTGTGCCAGCCAGCACCCACGCTGTTGCTCTGTAATGCTCTTCAGAGTAATCTTAGCGTCACTCAAAAATGCAGAAATCTAGGCCTAACTCCTGGTGTGGTCCCAAGCTAAACTGTGCTGTTATACTGTGGCCTAAAGGAGACCATACTGCCACTGCAGAGCAGTCCCAAGCATCTGCTGTAGAGTTAAACCATAAGGGTTTGAGCTCTGGCTCTACTGCAACTTCATAGCTGTGTAATCTGAAGCGAGTCTACCTCCTTGATCTTCAGTTTCAGTTCTTTTAGGAATCAAATGAAATAATCAAAGCAGGTTCTTAGAACAATTATGCCAAGACTCAATAATAACTAAATGGTATTATTTATGATGGTACAGATATGGTCATGCTATGCAACCTTTTTAGTGACTTTGTTTCTAAAACTCAGAATAATTAATGACACACTAAAAATAGCTAAAGAAGATGTTTTTCATCACAAATTTTAAAAGTGATAAAATGTAGCCATTAACATAGGAGTTCCACCTATGAGAAACTACCTTAATGAGAATCAGAACCCTAAATTCAGGGGGAAAAACCCATCCTGTCTTTTTTGCAGTCCTGGGGATTGAACTTAGGGTCTTCAAACTAAGCTTGCTATATCCCTTCAGTTGGCCAGGCTGGGCTCAAAACTCAGCTTTCCAGCTCAGCTTCCCAGAGTGCTAATGCAAGCCCAGCCCAACTTTTACAAAATACTGGAAACAAAATGTCTAACTATAATAGAACACTTAGGTAAACTACAGAACATCTACTCAATGGAATATTTTAAATAGTGTCACAAAATAAGATAGCATATAAAGTGCTTAAAACTTCAAGTTCAGAGAGAAAAGCTTCAAGAAATCAAAATGTATATACAGTAAAACTGATTAGTTAAAAAGAGTCTCTATGTTCAAAAGGGGCAAAAAGTATATGAAAATGTTACTTAAAATTATGGTTAAGTGGAGGGAATACTAATGGCATTTTCTTCACATAATCTTTTCCAGATTGTCCAAATTTAAGAAAGAAGTACACAGAAAAGAGGCAGCAGAAAGACATTCCTAATTCGTGGATCAGAAAATTTAATATTAAAATGGCGGTACTCTTAAAACTGATCTAGAGTCAACGCACTTTTTATCAAAACCCCAACTGGCTATTTCGCAGAAATTAACAAGCTGATTCTAAAATTTGTGTAAGTGACAATACTCAAACCAATCTTGAAAAAGAAGAAAACTGAAGGACTCACGCTGACTACAAGTTATAAGTAGTCATCAAGACAATGCAGTACCAGCATAACAACAGACTTATAGATTAACGGAATAAAATGTTCAAAAGTAAACCCTCATATTTACAATCAACTGATTTCTGGCAAGAGGGCCAATGCAATTCACTGGGGTAAAGAATAATCTTTTGAGCTGGGCACAATGGCACATGCCTCTAATTCCAGCTGCTCAGAGAGGCTAAGGCAAGAGGACAATGACTCTGAGGCTAGCATGGGGAACACGGTGAGGCCTGTCTCAAACAAACAAAAAATTGAACAAATAATGCCAAAAAAGCTGGTTACAAAATGATGAATTTGGAATCCTACCTCACAATATTCACAAAAATAAACTCAAAATGGATCGCACACACATAAAACCATAGAAGAGAACATTAGAATAAATCTTTTATCTTGGAATAGGTAACAGCCTCTTTGATGCATTAAAAGCACTAGTGATACAAAAAAAGAGATAAATTGGACTTCATCAAAATTAAAGTTTTATATGTCAAGGGATGCCATTAAGAAAGTGAGAATATAATAGACAGAAAAAGAATGCTTACAACAATGACAAGACAACCCAATTAAAATATAGGCCAAAAAAATCTGCATAGGCATTTCACCAAAGAAAATCTATAAATGGCCAATAAGGATTATGAAGAAATGTTTATGATGACTGGCCATCAGTAAAATACAAATAAAAACCACAATGGGACACCAATTCATACGGGTTTAATAAAAATGATGAACAATAATAAGTGTTAGCAAGGACATGGAGGAACTGGAAACCTCATTTTGGGTGCTGAAAATATTCTACAATCAATATTGATGACTGCACAATTCTGAATATACAAAAAAAAAATCACTGAATTGTATTTTGATCTAATTCTACTCTAGTAGGATGGGGGTGTGCAGGTTTCGAAGTGGTGGGACATGGGAAAGAGTTAAATTCTCATCTCACAGAGGAAAGAACTCAACAGACAAAGCTGAAAGCTGCAAAAAAATAAAGAAATATAAAGGTATAATGTTTAGAGATATGGACGTAATACACACAAAGACACACACACATCCATACCTACTAAAGAATCAGCTAAGAGATTAGAACAGTTGCCTCTGAGAAAGGGAAACTCTGGGGCAGAGGCTCTGAGGGCTGCTGTTTACCTTATTCACCTCTGCAGAACTTAAAACTGTTAATACTAATAAAATTAAAATTTTAAAGAAAGCAAAAAAAAAAATCAACAAAAACAAAATATGGCAGTGTCATCAAAGATTTTACAGAAAGACTGAGAGCAAAAGAAATATAATTCTATACTCTGTCTCATCTTCAACATCCCAATAAGTTTAGGCCTTAATGGCTAAGCACAATGAGCCTTTGAGTTGAATTTCAAGTTCATCACTATGTTTCTGCTGGTAACATGAGGATCCTCTTTTACTGGCTCAGTAAAGGATTTTTGCCCTTGGCTCCTGTTTCTATCTTCCATAGTATCCTTGTCAATTCATAGTGATGATAAAATTCACGTACATAATCTTTCAGATATCATGGTTCCTCAGTTTCTTGATCATCTTCCATAAAACTCTTCTTTCATGCACCTAAGCAGCCTCTTATTTCTTGACCTTCAATTTCCCATTATGTTAGTTTCAATCATTCTATTCTGCTCACTACCTATCCTCCCAGTTCCCTTTAGTACCCCAACTGAATCATCTTTCATGCCTGGAGTCCTTCAGTCCACTCACAGAACCACTCTTACATGGTCGCTCTGCTCTACTCTGTCTTCAGTACATCCTCAGCCAGGTTAAATCCCTTGGTTGCTCACTACAATCACCCTCTCATGGCCATCACCTTCTACTTCCTTGCTCACCTCCTAACGCCTACTCTGCCCCAGTTAAATCCAACTCTGCCTAGACTGTATTTCTCCAAAAATAAGACCAGGTCTTACACCAACTTTTGCTCCAAAAGATGCAATAGGGCTTATTTTCAGGGGGTGTCTTATTTTTTCATGTACAACAGTCTACACATTGATCAATGTACAACAATCTACATTTATTCAAATACAGTCATGTCATCTTCTGGAACATCACTGTAACTCTCCAAACCCCAAATTTCAGTCTGAATTTGACTCCATTTCCTGTAGAACCACTGGCTCCAATTTCTTATGTCCAGCAACAGAGCTCTCCTTAAATGAGCACTTCTTGTCCATAGAGCCTGCTCATAGTGTATTAGCAACACAGCTGTCAGTGATTTTAGCCTATGAATTCTTCACCCCAATCATGACCTGCTACAGGCTAGGGATTATTCTCTGGTTAGGTCTTATTTTGGGCCAATACAGTAGCATACCTACACCTGCACTGCAAACACATAATGTGCTGAAAGCTTGCTCTTAATTAATGACTGTTAACTTCAAGTCAACTCTTCCCAGCAATCATAGTTCCCCAGCCCTGTGTTCTATTACCTAAACAACTATTTCAGACTTCCTTATACCCTCAAATCTCTGCCATCTCTGCCTTCGTGCTTATTCTTAGTTGATCACCTCGATTCCTATTTCACTGAGAAAAAGTCATTAGAACGAAAGAAAGCTTTCCTAAGTTCTGACCATCCTATCTCTTTGGCTACCTGCACTGCACTTACATATTCTGCCTTCTTTCCAATCACAATGGATCAACCACCTCTTTGTTCTCCTGTAATCCTCTTTGTATATTAGCTAGTTATCTCTTCTCCTGTATGCAGACTGTTCCAACAAATTTCTCTGCAAAAATTTCCCCCTCTCTAGGATCCTTCCAGTGATGTATAAAATGCTATAGTCCCATAAAAAAGAATGAAACAAGAGAAAAAAACTCCACTAGATTTTAATGCCAATTCTTTCTGCAGCTACTTCACTGCTTCTCTCCTTTTCTTCTTTATACCAAAACTCCTTCTTGACTGGTAGTGTCCAAGTTCTTTTCTGTCATCCTCCTGAATGACACCAATCAGGCCACCACTCCTCAACCAAAACCTCTCATTAAGGTTGCCAAATAACCTCCACATTGCCAAATCCGAAGGTCAGTTTTTAAGCCCCATCTTATTTGGTATGCCAGAATCATTGAATCAAATTCATCCTTCACCCATTCTTTACTTGGCTTCCAGGGCATAACACTCTTGGTTTTTTTCTTATTTCTCAGGTTGGGCCTGCTTGGTAGCCTTTAATAGTACTTGTCACTTCCCTGACCTCTGAACAGTGGAGTGCTCCATGGCTCAGATCTCTGCTCTATTCCCTTTTCCATCTACACCCATCTTCTTTCTTTATTTATTCCCTTTTCCATCTACACTTATCTCCATTTCAATGTCTAATAATTATATTAAGCAACATATATAAAGAGAACTCCAGATTACCCCTCAAAACTGCTCTTCCTGTGAGGATTCCTACCTAGGTTAAAGAAACGCCATTCTTCTAACGTCTGAAGCAAAACCTCTGAATTCATCTTTGGTGATTCCACCCTCACATCCCACATCTATCTCTCAGGATATTCTGTTGGCTTTATCTTAAATATATCCAGAATTTGATGACTTCTCATATCTCCTGCTGCCACTCATATCCAAGGCACCATGATCACTTCCTGGATTATTTCAATATATTTTAAAATTAGCTTCCTGCTTTTATACTGATCCTCTTATAACTCATTCTTAACAAAGGCACAAAATGATCAAGTTAAAAGTCAGATTATGATACAACTCTGCTCAAAACCTTCCACTGCTTTCTGTCTGTCACAATAGAAGCCAAAGTCGTACAAGAACTTCATTTTCCACTACTATTCTCCTCTGTCTCCTTTGCTTGCTTTAGCCACAGGGGACACAGTCACATTAGCCTCCATTGAAGAAGACAAAATCTGCCAGCCTTGCTCCTGCTCCACAGTTACCATTTTGTCTGCCTGGAATATTCTTCTCCAAAATATCCACATGGCTCAATACTTCACTTTCTTATTCAAATGTCATTCTTTTAATGAGGTCTCCCTATCGCCTAACAGAAACTTTAACACGGCTTTGGCATTCTGCCTGTTTTCCTTTTTCACAAGCACCTACTGCCAAGCACTATTTGACACAGTAGGTATTTTACTTCATGTTATTTATTGCCTTTCATACTAATACGTAAGCTGTTTATATCTTTGGGATTTAAAAATATTTTGTTCACTGTTGAGTCTTCAGGCTAAGAGCAGTGTCCACACAGATCATGTTCTGGAAGTTATCTGTTGCATAAATCCATCACTGTATTCCACTGCCCTGGAGATGATACATATAGTAGCACTCAAAAAATATTTTTGAAAAGAACAAATGTCAAGAAGATGGTGCTTTTCTTAAAAAACATACCAGAACAAATCAAATATAGCCTACCACTATTTACTGTAGGACTAAACCAATGAAACCCTAAAAAAAATCTTAAGAAAATGTATGATATCCTTACCTAGACCGGCTCTCGTCTCTTTCTTCTTCTGAGAGGCCCAACCCACTATGGGATGCTTATCTGCTCCTGGTTTCTCCTCTAAGCCTCTATTCAAGCGCCAGATTTTTAATGTGTTGTCATCAGAGCAGGTAGCAATCTAAGGAGCAGCAGGAAAGGAGTGATGAAATTTCAATCAAAGATTTACAACAAAGTAAACAACAGATGTACCCTAAGGGCTCATGACTGGAGAAGTATTTTGTCTGCCCTAATTTAAGATACAGAAAATGATATTTGAAAGATCATATTCTTTCACTCCTTGATCATATATTTTTCCATTGGTTGAAGTTCTTGAAAATCATTCTGAATTTTCAAAGAAGTTACCTCTAGTTTCTTCTTCATATACTTACTGATAACAACTTTTCGTCATCAGTCATTTGTTGCCTAGCCTAAGGTTCTATGGCAGGCTCATTTTGTCCCCAAGAAGCTGAGCAAGTTGCACCTTCACCACCTTCTACGCCGACTGTGAATTACATAGTTAGTATACCTTTCACCCTCTTTCTGTCAAAATCAGTGTATATCACCACATTGTACGATTTTCTTTTGAATTCTGCCTGTTCTGCTTATTGCTAAAGTAGCGGGGTCATTTCCAAGACGAAGCTTAGCCCATGACTCTAGTAGGCCATGACGACTACAATGAAACCATTCCTTTGAGATTCTTTTTCAGATAGGTAAAGGAGCAATCTGGGGAAACAAGTCCACTAGGCAGAAATGTTAAAAATAACCTTTGCCCCTTCAAAAATATCTGACCATTCCTGATTGTGGTCCCAAGCCTTTTATGGCAGAGAAAGTCTAACTTGAAGAGCCTGTGGCAAATGGCCACTGGTACCAGAGTTATTCTCCAGCATTTGTTTATACAATTTCTCTATTTCAGTCACTAAAGGGAGAGGAAAAAAAGAACACACGTTCTCTTAAGTCCTGGCCCCCAAGAGACTGGCAACTTTTTCCTTTCCTTACTGGGAGGCCACAAGAAGATACTACATATTTAACTGCTCAAGAAGAAATGTTTGGAATCCTACACATTGTCATTTGTGACAATTACAGCAATTATTTACAGAGCAGCTAGTATATGTCTGATAATTTATATTCTTTATCTTATTTAATCCTCACAATACAAAAAACCTTCAACTCAAATAATCTCATCTGAAAAACGAGAATAAAATTATTTGTCCAGAGTACCATATTCTATGCCCTTAATTCAAGGCTGATGAAAAATCACTCAGTTAGTATAGGCAATCAGCCTTGCCATTTCTTTGGATGCTCTCTTCTCTCATGGGAAATAAGGATAATACGTGACGGCTGAAAAGAAGGTTACATAATCAACCGAGTAATTAAAAAACCATTCATCTTAGTGAGTTCCATGAAGATACAATATCTTGCATTAAAAGCATATATTTTACTGGAAATTACATGGAATCACAGAGGAAAAAAATGTCATTGGGATGTAATTATGGATGATTCAAGAAATGATAAAAAAAAAAAAAAAAAAAAAGGCCTGCCATGAAGCAGATCACTGAAATGGTAACAGGAAGAGAAAAATGAGGAGAAATCCATAGCGGTATTAGAAAGCTAGCAGGGATGCCACAAACAGGCCAGACTATAGCAAGTTCCTAGAAGCTAAAAACAAAAACACAAAGAACCTAGGTGGGAACAACAGGCAACAAAACCTCAAAACATCATACATAAAAAGAGGAGACTGCCACTGAAGTGAGACTTCCTGTGGAACACAGAATACCAAAGATCATAGGCAACGAGGACTGGGAAGATGAGTGGAACTTGGGCTACTGTAACATGAAATTGCTATATATACATGGAGTTTATGTTTCTGGCCTTTCTACATTTTAGGTTTTAGTGTCACATATTTACCATAAAAAATTAAAAGGTAGGCATATTTTCTTTCCAGACTGTCTAAAACATCTCAGGCCCACTTTTTCCAAAAAGTTTAACTACAGGTAAACGTCACAGGAGCCACTGTATTAGTCATATGCGAAAACCCAAATTGGACTGTGAAGAATAGTCAAGATATTACCTTTAACACACATTGATAATATGTAGAAAGTGAAAAAGACTAGTTCTAATCTGAGATTGTTTTGTCACCTTAGATCTTAAAATGAAATTTTCAGTTAAAATCCAATTTGATACTAGAAGAGGAATGACTACCAATTCACCCTTATTCCTTTAGTGCTTAAGATGATTTTTCTATTGTTAAGAGAAAGGCAGAGTATGTAGAAGTAATGCTGATATAGACCCTCGGTGACCTCTACAATTTTTAAATCTTTAAAGGTAAAAATAAAAATCTAGGTGGGAACAATAGGTAACAAACCCCCAAAACATCATATGTCATACATGAAAGGAATTTTAAGACAGCTTCTGTCTCTCAAACAAACCTTGAGAAAACCTACAAAACTCTGATCTACTTTTAAACCAATTACACAGACTTGTTCACAAACCTTTGTGAAGTCAGATGGACACCAGCACACAGACGTGACCTCTTGAGAATGGCCCAGGAGCACTGTAGGCGGATGCCAGGATGCAGAGACCTAGCCCAGTCAGAGAGAGATACAAAAGTCAGCAGAGCAGTGTCAGGCCAGCCTTAGGTCTCCCAGGCAGAGGCTCTGAATTTCTGTAATTGTGCCACAGAGGGCTTTAGGGTTGTTAGCAAAGGCACCTAAACCGGCTTAAGTACAGTTTAGAAAAAAAGAGTTCCAGTGGAGTATTTCTGTCACTGATCTGAGGGAATACAATGAAAATAGTCTAGATAAGTAAAGAACATGAGGTTAGATCCCAGGATAATTCTTATTTCAAATCAAGACTACTTAGCTACATATATCTCTTTTGATTAAAATTCAAGATGGACACTGTCCCTTTTCCCTTAGCTAGTGAACTTTCTAGAAAGGTGAAGCAAAGATGACAGGCAATGTGCTTCAAGTGAGCTGAGTTCTGCTTTCATATAGCCTGGATATTTCCAGGCCTTATCTAGTCAGCTACTTCCGGGAACACTAATTCACTGTGAAGCTTGAGGGGGCTTAAAACATGCAACCAGCTCTCTTGGGACAAAAGGACAGTCTTCCTTCCAAAAGAAGACCCAATGAACTTTACCAAAATCCAAAGAAATACGCCTTCATTTTGAAGGGATATAAGTTGGATTTTACATGGCGCTTTTGTAGAAAAATATTTTGCCTCTAAAATTTTATTTCAGTGAATCTAAAGAAATTTTACATTTTCAAGTGAGTCTCACCACATTTTACATCTCTTAATGTGCAAAGGTCACATTGTGTTGTACTGCACATTGGACTAGAAATCCTACTTTCCTATCACTGGATGCTACCAGTGCCATGCATTTGATAGTATCGTATAGCTGATGCAGTTGAGAGCGGTCACGAAGAACACAAACTCACATAACTACTATTAGTATGTTTCTCTGAAAAGCAAGGAGCTTGGAGCTGACAAATTATTCTCTTAATTTTTCTGAGCTTCTGAATCATGGCTCATTTGTATGGAGAAAGTGGGGGCAATTCTGGAGAGAACAGTTGTGAGAATGACTAAGTAAACTAATAGATTCCTCAGAATGTAGTTAAGAGATGTGATGCTGATTCATACGGTTATCCAGCGCAATTATTCCTCCTCCTCCCTGGGGTTGCATGGCACATATGCCTCAATTCAAAAGGCAAAAGAAGACAGAGAGCAGAGTCTAATTTGCCTTGCCAAGTTAATTAAACTTTAACAGAGAAGGAAGCCTTTCCTATATCCACAAAGATCTGTAACACCACAGAGACAGTAAGTCGTTCTCTCCAGGGTACCACATCTGACAAGGGATTTTTAAGATGGCCTCTGGCTATCCCAGCAGTCACAGACATGGTCCCACCTGCTGCATTTGGAGGTCCCAGTCCATTAAGTTCTTTACCCAAGCACCAAACGGGTCTGGTACCAAGAAGTTAAAAGGGAAAAAGGGCTGGGGATGTGGCTCAATGGTAGAGCGCTTGCCTCACATGTGCAAGGCCCTGAGTTTGATCCCCAGCTCTGCAGGCAAAAGGGAGAGGAAACCCACATGTTCTTTTGAACAGGCCTCACAGGGATACATTATTCTCTTCCACTGGTTTACCCTGCTGATTGTTTCTAGCTTTTCATTCCAACATACTGCTTCTTCCTTAGTTTTTGTATTAAAATATTTAAGAGATCTAAATGTGTATTCAAGGAAAATTGAATATCCACCAACAGAATGTGTGTGCATATTTTTTATACTCTCTATATGGTCTCAGAGAAAAAAGAAAAGACCTTGGGAAAAATTTTCTACAATTTCATAATAAGGTAATAATAATGAAAATAAAAGCCAGAGTTTATTAATTGAATATCGTAAGCCAGGAAGTTTACATAGCATTAAAAGTGGGGGACGGTTCCTCAAAAAATTAAACAGACTTAAATGTCATGTGACCGGGCAATTCTACTCTTAGGTATATATACCAAAGGAGAAATGAAAATACATTCAAACAAAAACTCATACAAAAATGTTCACAGCAGCTTCAATCATAAAGTCAGAAAGTAGAAAGAACTCAAATGAGTATCAACTGACATATGGATAAACAAAATGTGCTCTATCTATATAATGGAATATTATTTAACCATAAAAATAAACGAAGTACTATAAATGCTATGTGCCTGAACCTGGATAGCATTATGCTAGGAGAAAGAAGTTAGACACAGAATGTTGCCTACTGTGTGATCCATTTGTATGAAATATCCAAATAGGGACATCCATACAGAGAGAATGCAGTTAGCAGTTGGGGGAAGGGGAGCATGGATAGTGATTATTAAAGGTGATGGAGTTTCTTTCTGGTGTGATAAACACTTGGAAATTAGTGGTAATAGTTGCACAACTCTGTGATTGTACTAAAAACTACGGAATTGGATACTTTAAATAATTACAGTGGTGAACCTGGTGCAGTATGAATTCACTTTGATATTATAAAAATTATCATAATCATAATTATATGATTTTATTTTTTAAAAGCCTCCCTTTCCTTTTAAGTTGGAAAGAGACTAATAAGCCCAAGAGACATCTACATTCAAGCTTTTTGGGGATAATCACACACAGAAAACTGGCCTTTCCTAAATATTCTTACAGAATGAAGGCTTCCAAGGCATAAGGAATCTCAAAATTAAAACTATGAAGGTACCTTTAGAAGTAAATGGCTCTAACCTTCAGAGTTTATAAAGCATTTTGTGTGCCTAAACACACAAAAAAAGATCAGCACTTTTCCTCACAAAATCTCCTTACTCTGCCCAGTTGGAAACCAAATCTAATCTTTATCTCTGCCATGAGATCATTTACACTTCCTAAAGTGTCAGGCTAAATGTTTCTCCAGTCAGTGGAGGAATGGCTGTGCCAAGTCAGTTTATTTATAACCACTTCAATCAGTTTATTTATAACCACTTCAATCAGTAGCTGTTCAGAAACAAACCAGAAAAGTGAGGGAGGCCTGGGGGTGGGCCACTGGGTAGGAAAATTAAAAAGGAGAATGTTAAATCTTTTAAAGTCTCAAGCCTCAGTATCAGAGAGTCTGAATCTCTTACATCTCCCATCCCTGTGATAGTAGTAAAGATTAAAAGGCCATTCTCTTCTGTCGTAAAACTCTTCTCTTTTACTGCTTTCTTATGCCCATGGGTTTTCTTGGCAGGGAAAAATTCCAATGCTTAAAAAGAATTCTAACATATCAGGCACAGAATTATAAGACACCTACCAACCTGGACATTCATCTTGTGTAGAATTACCTTTACATGATCACCCACTCTTTTTTTTTTTTCAATCATGGAAAAGAGAAACTGAGCCACCTCACTGGGCAAATTCAATTTTAGGAGCAGCAAGCTTGCCAGGATCTCAAATATCAGGGCCTGTACAAGGAGTTATGTGTGGACAAGGAGAAGAACATCACGTCTGAACCACGTCATTCAGCAGGAACATGTGACCAAGCCTAGGAATTCAGAAGGGGTCACCCATGTATGTGGTGGCCACTGACTAGATGTCTGAAAATGGGTTAGAAACAGCAGCCAAGTATCTTTCATCTGTGTCTTTAAAGGGAAGTATGCCCTTAACTTTCATTCACTAAAACAAAAGTCTTAAAAGTTCCTTGTGCTATAGAAGAAAGCTGAAGGAACTTTAAGAATTGGCAAGAAAATTATTTTTTAAGAAATCTGTACACACACAACATATAATTATATACGTAATTATGTGTATGCATATTTTATAATCTAAAATGATTTTAAAAGTATGACTGGTACATAGGCATTTTTGCATAATTCTTTATTATGATTTTTGGTATGAAATTTGAGTTAGTTTTTGGGCCAGGGATTTAGCTCAGTGGTTCCACCATCTGCCTCACAAGCACAAGATCCCGAGTTTGATCCCCGGTAGCAAAAAAAAAAAAAAAAAAAAAAAAAGAAAAGAAATTTGAGTTAGTTGTTTTCTTTTAAGAATAAACTTCAAAAGATACAGACTTGTGGTAGGAATAAAAGTTGAGGGTCAAAGTAGAGAAAAGAATGTAGCTAAGACAGTAAGGGAAGGAAAAAAAACAAAAAGAAAAATAAGAATAAGACTAAATTTAAAACTCAAAATTTAAAGTATGAGACAGAGGCATTAGTACGAGCAATGTATACTGATAAAGTTTAAAGCTCAAGAATTTTATAAAGAGGCAACTAGGTAAAACCTATTTTCATAAGAAAGAGTCTCTAGTGTATACTTTCTAAGTAGAGTTTCATTTAAAATACCATAAATAAAAGAAAGGAATGTGCTGGGAAAAGTAGCAGGCCCACTATAAAGTATCTTGGGTAGAACAATATCTCCACCTTGTGACCGTTTAGGATTTTGTTATTAAAAGTTGTCAAAAAGGTAGTGCTACATTCTTGCAACTGTAGATATACTGAAGTCACTTTCTTTTTGTACCAGAAATTGAACACAGAACCTTGTACTTGTGAGGCAGGGGTGGTGCCACTGAGCTAAATTCCCGGTCCCTGAAGTCACTTTTATAATTCCCCCATGACTTTTTCTTGATTAGACTTCAAATGGGTAACTTTAAATTTCTTAGCTTTTAGTAGTCATGTAAAAGACCCTGTTTAATAAAATTATTAAATATATATATATATATATATGGCAACCACATCTATTTTGTGAGCCTGAAGGCTAATTATGAGAGAGAAAAGAATATAACTAGTATACAAACATTCCAGTGACTGTTTCATGCAAGGTCCTATGGGTGATTCGAGTGCGAGATATTGAGAATTAAAGTATTCTACTTTGAAGTAGAGTGGAAAACACAGAGTAGAGGCAGCACAGGACTCAATCGAATGCCACAGGTGCACCAAGCAAACACTGCACCCCTGAGCTGCACCCTAGCCCCTCACTACCCATCTCATTCCCAATTTCCTGACAACCTATGAAGTGGAGGATATGGACTATCAGCTTCTGATGAGCCTTGGCCATAATAAAAGTGCCTATGTTCTTTGCTAGCAAGGTTTCAGATATATTAAAAGGTGAGAAGCAGCTTTTAACAAACATCTGATGCAGAAAAGTTCATAGTATGTGTTCACATTAAATTCACCTCATATTGGACAAAAATAATTAACTGTGGGGGAAGCTGACAACCTACCTTCCAGATGTAGGCAGCTTCATCACTTGAACCACTGAGTAAAAACTGGTCATCAGGACTAAGACTTGATTTTACATAAAAAGTAGAGTTCTGGTGTCCACTGAAGACAGCCACTGCCAGAAAAGAAAAATAAGATTACTCCGTTCTTGTTATTTCCAGTGTTCAAATGTTCAGATAAACACAGACAGTACGTGTGTGTAGGTACATACATGTGTCCCAACAAGTTCTGTCACCGTATTGACTACTGAAGCACATGGTCAAGATAGCTTCATTCACCAGGTGACCGGGAACTGGACATTAGGCAAAAAAGGGAATCCCTAAAAAAGTCTTTATTTTAGACTCCCCCATGAAGTTGGCCTAAACAAACTGTACAGATCTGGTGATGCCATGTGAGAGAAATGTGATGAAAAACATTCTTAAGGGCAAACAATGTAGACAATGCCAATCCTGTAGGAAATGAAGATGAGACTCTCTCTCTACCCCAGGGTAGGGCTTTTTCCTCTGCATTATACTTTGGTCTTACTTCTCAGAGACCTCAAACCTCTTTAAGATACATTTCATATCTTGGTCTTCTACTCTAGATTTTACTATGTTTTGAACACAGTAAATCCAAGTATTTTTTCCATGAATAGGTAATAATTGGTAAAAAAGATCATGTGAATTCTGACTAAAACTTACTGAAAGCTTATCTGGGAGGTAAACCTTACTGCCAACAGGCCGAATAGTGAAGCAGCTAGTGGAGATGAGACACAAGGTTAGGGTTCACCTTCTCACTACACCAGTTACCATATCTAGCTCAATATGCTCTTGACAAGGTCTTTTTTTCTAAGGAAGACAAAACCTGAGGCTTCTGGCATCAGAACACTTCAAGAAATATAAGAGAAAATTTCATTTACTGGAGAACTTAAGGATAATTTTAGGCAGGGGGAAAAATCATACTACTTTTAAGAGGGAGGGACGTATCAGTAAGGGACTTAGCTTTCCATAAGTGCTCACAGAAATTCTTTCTTTTTGCTACACTAAATGGAAAAGAATTTTGTATTTATAGCTTTCAAGTCTGCAAATCGAATACTCCCCACATAGACATTTTTACTGTGAAAGTTAAGCAGGATATTAATCAATTCAGATACATGTATCATAAACTTGCTGTAATAGAAAAATTCCTGAAAAATAAAGAGGCTCCTTTATTGTGAACACTGCTCCAAAACTATAATTGTTCATCTTCTTCAACTATACAACTATACAACTATACATAGAAAACTATAGACTGAATTTCCCACAAAACCTCGAAGTATTTATTGCCCTCTGCTGGTCTAAGAAAAGGCTGGTATGATGTTTTATTGTGTTTGTGTTTATGGTAATTTGATAAAGACTTGAAAATAAATAACATTTGTTGAAAAGAAAGTTTTGTTATGTGTTTTTTTTAAGAATCTTTTTGGTTTATGTCTTGTAGTCTAACTACTTTGAAATAATGATATACAGTGTAATAACTATTGTTATTCTTATTTGGTTATGAAATTTTGTTTTATTTTTTCATAAAATAAAAATAAGACCAGTATGAAATACACTATAAATGTTTCAATCTTGCTAAGAATCTTTCTGAAACCTAATTGGCTCAATTTATTCTTTCTTTGATGATTTGGGCTCTTAAAACTGTTTTAGAGTCATCCTTAGGAATATCACTTAGTATAAAACTGTGACTAAAATATGGTAATTGAGTCCAGGATCTTTCTAAAGTCTTGAAAAAACCAAGTAAGGACCACATATCACATATCACACCCCCTCCCCCACCCAAGCCATCATTCAAATTCTAAGGAACAAATTAATCTATCCGTCTATCTTTGAGAACAAAATTATTTTAGGAGAAAAAGTTACTAAGTAACTAGCAAAGCATTTGATGGCACATGGACAAACTAAATTCAAGGTCCTTTCAGTGTCACACTGTAGGAAAAATAGAAAAGAACTCTTGCACGTCTGATATTATAATCATGATCAGGCTTTATCTTTTTTGTAGGGGAGGGTTTAAGACAGGGTCTTTCCATATAGGTCACGCTGGTCTTGAACTCATGACAATACTCCTGTCGCAGCCTCCTGAGTTCTGGAACTACAGGCGAGTGCCACCATGCCCACCTAGGATTTATCTTTTAAGGAAAAACTTGGAGGTCTATTTTAAATGATTAACTAAATCAGCAGCTATCCAAGTTCTAATTCCTTTAAGGAAAACAAAACAAAACAAAAAAAATCACAAAACCTCTTCCCTTTTCCAAATACTCTTGCTCTTGTTTCAAAAACATCAGGCCCAATCTCAGGCACTGGAAGTGCCAACGATGATGCTGCCACAGATACTAAAGTCCTAATGAGATTGCAAGGGGAAATCTTTGGAAACCTTTCCAAGATCAAGGCAAAATGAACAAAGTTCTATACTACTTTGAGATGTCTTATTAGCATATCCTACTATACTGGGAACTAAGTAAATCTGGGCTTGGGTCACGGAATTCAAAGTGTTTTGACAGCGAGGCCTGAGGAAGATCGAGGACACTAATACATAGCTTTCTTAAGTCATTACTACTATTTTAAAAAATAATGTAACACAACCTTCTTAAAGCATGTTCGACAAACTTGGGTTTATCTTTTAAAATATCATTTATTTAGTTTTATTAAATGTCATTTATCTATTAAATATCATTTATTAGTATGAGATTCTACATTTATATTCTTTAGGATAAAAGGAAAGGTGGCATTGAGAAAAAAAAATGAAGATAAAATGGCTACTGTCCAACATTAAAGAGAAGGCTGAGGGAAGGTGGAACTATTTGGGAAGATCTGAAAATTCAGCCCCCCAGTGTGTGTGTGGTGCTGGGGATCGAACCTAGGGCCTCATGCACGTTAGGAAAGTGTCCTACCATTGAACTATAGCCCCAGCTCTGTAATTTTAACTAATGGCCCCCAAAAGGACAAAAGTTGAGCAGAACAGCTTTTTAGCCCAAAAGCTTGCAGAATAGAATAGTGATAATTCTAAATACAGTTCAAAAGGCCTTATATCAGGAGAGGCACTAGTAAATGAAATCAAGTCAGCAGGTAGAGCAGGACTGGTTACTAGTGAAATGGTCACGGGAAAGTACCTTGATGTAAACATCACTGGAACTAATTAGACACTGAAGTCCTCATATGGCTTATTAAGTTTGGTTTTTAAAAAAATTAAATCATCAACAAAAAAGTCCTATTAGCTTCCTGGTAAGAGAACATGAATCACTAATATCTTACCTGGAGAGGTCTTTAATCCAGTCATATTGAACATGTAGATGTTGTCATCTGTGCAGTTAGCAAATAAAGTAGAGCCAGTAGAATCCAAAATCAGACTGGAATATCCTGAGAAAAGGAAATTTAAGTTATCATGTCCTGATGACGATAAAGAGACCTGGGGCTAAAATGCAAAGGCAAAAATAGATCATCAAACAAGAATATCAGACTGAGACAGTAGAATTTTTGGTCCTCAAAATATATTCAAATCAAAAATCTGAGTTTTATCTTTTGAAGTTTGAAGGATGACACATATTAAGAGTTTCTCTGGTCTATATTCTGAAACTAGCCTAATAAAAAATTTTTTAAAAAAAATTTTAAACAGAAATTCACACCTCCTCCAAAAAGTACCAGTCTATTCAGAGGCTTACCTAGTTTTCGAGTGCTGCTACCTGGGTACAAGAAGGACTTGGATGCTATGGGTTCTTGCCGATAAGCAGTATAATTCCTGCGTAAATCCCATATTTTGATTATCCTAAAAACCAAAACAAATAGTTACTTGGTAGACTTTCTCTCACCCCAAACAACTTCACTTACATCAAATGTGAAATGACTTTTAATCTAACTCTTCTGGTACTTCTACCAGGTACAATAAGGACACCTCATTGGGAAACAAATTGAACTATTTTACACCATTGTTTCCAGTGTTAGGCTTATAATTCTGACAAAACGGAAACAGATGTGATTTGACCTAGTGATGGGTTACTGGAGTTGACTTCAAGGGAGCGGAAAAGGAAGATGAAGTTGGATGCTGATAGTCACTGTTCCATTGTTTTAGAAAAGTACTTCCTAAATCTTTAATATTCTGCATATATCCTTTGACATCCTAAGTAGCAAACTCTGTTCCTATAGTTATATCTATACATAACTCCTTCAGTAATATAGTCTAAACAAATTGTCCTGTGAAACAGGAAAATATTTTCTCATTTAGTCTATTGTGGTAAATATCTTAAGCCCCTACTTCTAGTGTGTGTTTTGTCTGAAAACATGAGTTTGGTTTAAAATGGCAGCATCTTTGGAAGCAAATGGAGCAACTTTCACAAGCACAACTAACAGCTCTCAGGTAATCCTTTATTCCTGGCAAGAATTTGTTTCACAGAAGGATAAAAGTGTCCAGAAGAAACAATGGAAATCTTAGTTTAGTCAGCCATAATCTTTATAAATTAAAAATTTTGAAAGCAGCGATGCATTTGGAAATGGGCAAAGAAGTATGCGTTAACACTTTCACGATAGGGATGTAATTCGTATGTCTTGCTGCTGGGCGGAAGGGACAGATCGACCCATCGGGTGGTACAAGCTGCCCGAGGGGAGGCACACATGTACCACTGGTGGTCTGAGCTGGCAGGAACATGTTAACAAGTCCTTAAACAAAAAGATTTTAAAAGTCCCTATACATGAAGAATTCATTTTTTATAAAGTAATCAATGAACAAGATCACAGAATTATCTGGAAGCCAAAAATCCAGATCAACCATGATGGCAAGTGTGTGAAAGTATTTAAGCCTTAAGATAAATCTAGATTATGCTCAGAAATACCAGGTACATGCCCCAAACCAGGCTTCTTCTTTTAAAGATATTCCTACACGTGAAAAGATACAATCCAAAATAACAGAAATTTTACTCCTCCAAGTAAGGATCAGTGACGAAGTTGTAGTGCATAAGGTAAGCAAGCTGCCATGTCATTTCTTCTCTGCAACAGCAGCAGCAGCCAACACTGTTTCTCTGTGATAGACAAAGTGTCAGGTGTGATACATGTATTACTGATTTAATTATTTGAGAAAGAGTTCCAACTAGATATTTTCCAGTATGATCTAGTTTTTCAACTGGGACACTAAGTCAAAAGTTAAAAGCATACATGTTCAATTATAACGGGAATAGGTAACTTCCCCAGCACGTCATCAAAAGAACCAAGAAATAAAGTCTCTTACCCATCCACAGCGCCTGCTGAAACTAATGTATTCTCATCTTGAAAAAGGACCACAGTAACACTCTGCTGGAAATCCTAATAGCACAAGAAAGAACAAGAAAAGAAGGGAATTTTGTCTGGGGCACTATCTTCACCATTGAGAGACCCAGGTGCTACGAAAATGGCTTCCTCACCCACACTGAGTTAGACTAAATCTTCTCTTTCCAACAGCCCTAGATACATATGCTACCAAGGAAATAGCCTAACCATTATTAAATCCTAGCATGCAGCATTAACACTTTAACTTGTACTCAAAACCAAACTGGAGACCAAAAGATTTTACTTCCTTGAGCTCACTGATTTTTCTGACTCAGCCCTACTGATAAAACTGTGCATCTGCAGGAAACTCATTTAACTTTCCTGTGCCTGTTTCATCTATATAATATTGCTACCTACCCCAATTATCATATTGGAGCATCTACAGAATTATGGATGGAAGATCACATACTTTGAAAAAGTGAGAGGGGCTCAGGGGAGTTTGACATCCTAATTGTTACTACCTAACAAGTTCTCTTAGCTCAGAATCTAACTTTCTGAGAGGTCATGTGCTGTCACTTCATCTGGCCCGTACAGACCACTGTCTGTTTCCACTCATGCCTGGGTTCTGGGTACAGTATGAAGTTTTACAGCCTCATGCTTTAGTAATCACATTTTCCCCGGAATATTTATTTGGACCCTAAAAACCAAGAATATGACAGAAACACATGAAAGTGAGATCAATGGCAATACTTTTTTTTTTCCTGAAAAGAGATATATTATGGGTATAGTTTGAACTTCTGACTAGGGTACCGCTAGCTCTCTGTTCTACCCAAGTGTTTCTCAAAATATTTAAGAATATATTGCTATGGGCCGCGGATTTAGCTCAGTGGTTCCAGTGCGTAAGGTCCTGAGTTTGATTGCTGGTACCAAAAAAAAAAAAAAAACAAAAACAAGCAAAAAAACAAAAACCGTATTTTGCTACATGTTTAAAAATATACAAAAATTTCCCATCTTTACTATAGTTTACATCATGAAAGCAACAGGGATTTTCTTCCCTACTAAAAAACTATCTTTGTACTTCATATGGTTCTTCAAACTACCTTCCACTTCTCCTACTGAAGCACATTGTATTGCAGGTATGTACCTTTGGAGATTTCTGGGGTGATGCTCCGAAAGCTGAATTTTTAGCATGTCCCCTAGATAACACTAATGCCCACTGCACTTTAAGAACAATTTTTGTAGGTACTGAATAATAAACCACTGATAACAAAAGGAAATGAAGATTCTCATTCACATAATCCACAGTGCCCATCTTTATTCCCTCAGATGCAATTCTATCCTATTGTTAAGTCTATAGACATGTATGCCATCTCTAAAACCTTACCACAGAAGGAGCGAGTCCTTTGGAATTCTGTTTCTTCTTGGGCTTTGAAGGGGTTTGCTTGTCTGAGGTATTATGAGCTCCACTGATTTGGTTCACTTGCCTATAAAACCCATCTGAAAGATATTCCCAGGAAACTGATTTAATTCTTTTCTGACGTCATGCTGAGTGCAACATTTGTACATATAACGTCAAGATGAAGTAACTTTGACCAGATTAGTGAAATTGGAAACCAGCACAGCCAGCTGAACCATATCTCTGGTGGTGAGATTATAATGTACAAAAATGAAGAACACATATCAACACACACACACACACATACACACACACACCCACGCACACACACTTATAATTAGCTTTATTCATAAGGGCCAAAAATGGAGGCAACCAAGCTCTCCTTAGCAGGTGAATGGATAATAGTGGCATATCCAAACACAAAAGTATTCAACACTAAACAGAAATGAGCTTGATAAAGCCATAAAGACTCAAAGGTAACTTAAATGCATATTATTAAGTAAAAGAAGGCAATCTGAAAATACTATATACTCTGACTCCATCCATAAGACATTCTGGAAAGGCAAAACTTACAGAGATGGGAAAAGATCAGTGGTTGCCAGCACTTAGAGGGGAGGTAGAGATGAACAGAACACAGAAGATTTTTAGGGTGGTGAAACTATTCTTTATGACTTTATAATGACAGACATGTCACCATACATTTGTTGATGCCCAGTGAATATATAACACCATGTCTACTATGGATTTCAGGTGACGATGATGTGTTGATGTAGGTTCATCCTCAGTTTCAATAAATGTATGACTCAGGTGGAGGATGCTGAAAATAGGGGAGGCTGTGTTTAGGGGGTAGGGGTAAGTGGAAATTCTACTTTCTGCTCAATTTTGCTGTAAACCTAAAACTGCTCTACAAAATGAAGCTGATTAACATTTTTTAAAATCCATAAATAATTTAAAATAAACAGGCCAATGATCATCTGCTTTATGGAAGATAAGCTTATATTTAAACCAATCTCATTCTTCAAAGCTAAAAAGACATTTACTCAATGAGCCTATGCATTAATAAAATTCTATCAATAATTTAGGCAGATGGCATTATAATTCAGAAGACATTATGGGGTAAATACATGAATGTAACAGGACTTGCAATAATCACTAGTACAACGAAAATTGAACAGTGAGTAGAAATAGGGGTTGATGAGCACATGTGCCCCCCGGGTGGTGATCAGATGAAATCACTAACATCTTCGTTCAAAATTAAGCATGGGATCCCAGTTCTGTCAAAATTAAAACGGATCTAGGTTACCTTTTTTGTTGCATCTGGTATCCCAGACCATAATGTTGCCATCTCTTCCACCTGTACAGAACACAGCTGAGGAGAAATGAACAGGTGAATAGTTTGGCAAGAGGTTAACAAAATGACACATAAATTTCAACTTAATTTCTAGAGTATTCTGTGCTGGGTACTGAATTTGGTACTGGTGATTACAATTTTTAAAATATATGGCTCAACAGCAAATATAAGAAGCAACTATGATGAAAAGGGATTACAAAGAACTCAAGATCCCACTGTGTAAATTTTCTTCAGACACTTGTTGTAGTAAGGGTTTGCAAGGGAATAGATTTAATACAGGACACATAGTTTATAGTATTATTTTATAACATTCACCCAAAAAGTCAAATGTAGAGGAGTGCAAGAGATCTGTCCATGCGTTGGACAGCCAAAGAATCCAGCTGAGGGCCTGAATCCCCCAGCAATTTCACCCACGAGTCCAGCCAGAGGCCTAGAGCCCAAGGCAACATCTCATGCAAGTCCCTATCAATGGCCCTGGAAGGCCCAAAGGCCAGTGGTGGAAGCTAGAAAGTCTGCGCCTGCAGCAAGGAGAACGGTGTGTCCCACCAGGCTGAGGGATCTGCACTGGAGCCAGGAAGCAACGCTCAAGGCGAAGACCAGAGCTCCCCTGAAAAAAACAGCAGCCAACCCAGACAGAGTGAGGACCCGAGCTTCTCAGCCGAGAACAGCAGCGTTTACATCAGGAAAATCTGCCCCGGCAAGGTTCTCCAGGAAAACCAACAGCATACAATCTTCCCTCCAGTCCTCCTTCAAGCTGCTGGCAAAAATTCTCAGGTGGGTCTTCCACGGCCAGAAAGAACCACACTGACTTAGTTCAGCTGGCCGTTCCAAACTGACCATTAGTTAATCCACTATAGATAATAACTTTAGATAATAATCTTTCACTGTAAATTTTCTCAAAGTTACATAAAATAATTAGTAAAGGTCAGAGAAGATAAGGAAGTTGTAAATTTAGTCTTGGCAGTGTAACTGCAGAGCCTACATGTCACACTTTCATTTTTTTTCAGTCCCCATAGAGGTCTCAGGTAGTTGTTTTTGGTTATTTTGTCCAATTTACAGCTAATACAGGCAGTTTGTTAAGTGCGCACTCTTTCACACAGGAAGCATAGTTTCTTTTATACTTAATTTTAAAGAGTAAAGTATGACAAATAAGTTGATGTTTTCCTATATTCCATTCTTTTACCCACCCCACCCCCACTACCGGGGATCCAACTCAGGACCTTGAGCTTGCCAGGCAGGCGTGGCGCTGCTGAGCTACATCCTCGGCCCTCCTGTATTCCATTCCCAGAGACAATGTCTTTCACAAATTTCGTATGTATTTCAGCATTTTTATACTAAGACAATACAAGTTTGGAGGGAAAGTCAACATCTAAATAAAGCAAGCCATTGGCCTAGGATGAGTTACTGGTATTTTTGGTTGTTTTACTTGAGAGCAGCCACAGTTGCAGCACTAGGACCAGACAGCTGAAATACCCACAGAAAAACCTACCATCCTTCAAGCCAGAGGAATCAGGAAAAGGAGATGGCAACAAGAGCTGTAGAGTGAGAGAGCTGAACAAAGAGAACACTTAATTCTGTGTTTAAACTCAGCCCAAGTGTCTAGCTGACCCCTGAGCTGTATGTGGAGAAGAGAATGGACTGAGGTTTAAAGTAAAAAACTGAATTGGCATATATAAGCCATTGCCTTATTGCAGGTGTGACAATCTGCAATTTGAGTCTAAATGAGCTGACTGGTAATACAGAAACGATAACTCTTTTCTAAGCAATAAATAGAATCCAGAGCCTAACATCCAACATACCATTCACAATGCCCTTGACTCACAAAAAGTCAGGAAAACAAGTTGTTCTCAAGGGGAAAGAAACCAATGGAAGCCAATTCTAAGACAACTCAGATGTTGATTAGATTGTGTAAAGCAGATACAATTTATGTCAAGTGAGGTAAACAAATATACACTTGTAATTAAGGGAAATACAGTAAATCTCAGCAGAAACCATTTATAAAAACAGAAATCTTAGAACTGAATAACGATAACTGAAATGGTAAAAATGTACTAGATAGGTTTAAGAACAGAATGGAGAGATCACAGAAAGTCACTAAACTTGAAGACAGATCCATTGGAATCACTCAATTTGAAGTAGAGAAAATGAGCATTATGCTAAGTTAAAAAAAGCTAGTTACAGAAGACTACATATTGTATCTTTCCATTTATATATTAAGGTGAATAGGCAAATCTAAAAAGACAGAAATAGTATAGTGGTTATATATGGCTAAGGGAGTTGTGGATAGAAAGAACTGCTAGTAGGTTAGTTTCCTTTCAGGCTGATGAAAATGCACTAAACATAGATTGTAATGGGTTGCTGCACAACTCTGAATAAACTAAAAAGCACTGAAAATGGGCAATTTAATGGTACATGGAATGGTTTGAATCCCTGCTCTTTAAATTATCCTGTCTTGGGACCGGGGACTTAGCTCAGTGGTTCTGCTGCCTGCCTCGCAAGTGCAAGGTCCCAAGTTTGATCCCTGGTACCAAAAAAAAAAAAAAAAAAAGTCCTGTCTCGTGTATTTTGTTACAGCTACAGAAAGTAGACTAAGACCACATGTTAATTATATTTCAAATTTAAGAAAATTGAAAAAAAAATGAAAAGAACTCAAAGATTCATGGGACAATTTCAAAAGGCCATGTAAATGAGCAATTGGAGTCCCAGAAGAAGTGGAGTTTGAGGAAGGAAAGGAGATAGGAAGCGAGAGGAGAGGAGAGAACAAGAGAGAATATGAATGAATCAGGCAGTCAAAAATATTAAAAGAATAGCAGAAACTTCCCAATTCAGTGAAACATAAATTTACAAATCCAAAATGTTGAGCAAGCCCCAAACAGAGTTTGGAGGAACCATGACTAGATACATCATAGTCAAACTGCTGAAAGCCAAAATTCCTGAATATAGCCAGGGAAAAGAACACATTGTACACAGAGAAATATTTCAAATGAAACCATGGAAGACAATGGAACATCTTCAAGTTATGAAAGGACAAAAGCTGTCAACTCAGATTTTTTTCATTGTTGTTGGCAGTATCAGGGATTGAATGCAGGGCCTTATGCACGTAGGAAAGTGCTCTACTACTGAGAGACATCCTCAGCTATTTTTTATTTTATTCTTTTGAAACAGGTTCTCACTAAGCTGCCCAACCTGACTTCAAACTTGCAACCTTCCTGTTTTAGCCTCCTGAATAGCTGGGATTACAGGCAGGTACCATCATACTCAGCAAAAATTTTATACCCAAAAAAAAATCCTTCAAGAATGAAGATATAAGGACATTTTCACATATAGGAAAACAAAGACAATTTATCACCACCAGACTTCCACTAAAAGAAATGTTTAGGAAAGTTCCTCATGCCAAAGGAAATGATGCCAGAGGGGAGGACAGAGATGGCCTTGCCAGGGGAAATTCATAAGTTCAAGGGTAAATCATGAGTTGGATTTTGGGTACGTTGAACTTGAAGTGCTTGGAGAGAGTCTAAGTACAGAAACACAGATCTATGCCAATATAACTAGAATGGGAAAGAAACAAAAAATTTGGAATAGATGAAACTTCCAGGTAAAAGGTATAGGGTGAGTAGAAAAAAAAGCCAAACATCACATCCTGGGTCATGTTATCACTTCAAGCTAAAGAAGTATAGTGCACAGACACAAAAAGCAATCATGAAGGAATGAACAAAAGACATAAGGAGTATTAGAAGGAAATGGCACACAGATTCCAAGAAAGTAAAGAATTTTTATGAAATTCTATAAACGGCCAAGTAGAGGGGCCAGGGATTTAGCTCAGTGGTTCCGGAGCCTGCCTTGCAAGAGCAAAGTCCCAAGTTCGATCCCCAGTACACCCCCCCCAAAAAAAAACACCACAAAAAAAGGCCAAGTAGAAGAAAAGGCAAGAAAAGTCTCATGGCTTCTGACATTTAGATAATAATTAAGTATTAACATTATTAAATTAGGAAGCAAAGGCCCAGGGAGATAAAAATGATTTTGTTCAAGAGTCTAGAGGCAGATATCAGAATAAAACCTAAGGCTTCTACAAAAGTGTGCCCTGCACAAGGGCATATGACTAAGGAAGCGAGTGAGGCTAAAATGTAGTCTCACCAACCAAACCATGGGGCGTTGAGGGCCGTTTCCAACCAGACTCACTCACACCGGGGCGCCTATGGACCATGGGAAAAGCGACCTGCCCCAATGTCTAACTCATTGCTTCTTCTATCAGAACACAGTGGCAGAGATTTATTCACATGCATAATTTCTTAAAGTAAGCAAAGGGACCAAAAGATCGGTGTTTCCCTTTCCCATTACCCTTCACTTAAGATGAATATTCATAATCTTAAATTATTTTTATAGACTCAAAGGGAATTCTGGCACAGGTGTCCAGTAAATTTAACTTTATACAATAGATGCATTAATAAAGTTATGCAGAAAGATCAAAACTCAGGTGCCAGAGATTAACTCAGTAGTTCTGGCACCTGCCTTGCAAGCACAAGGTCCCGAGTTCGTTCCCCAGTACCAAAAACAAAACAAAAAAAACCTCATGGCATCATGTATTTCTTCTTTGGGGTACCAGATCAACAGCATGCACAATAGTTTTTAAAAGTCCAAACCAGCTAAACAACTCAGTTTAATATTCATGAGTGTTTAGGTGAATGAGTAAAAATATTTGTTTTTAAAATAGGGTATTTTCTAATGTTGAAGAAGACTGTAATGTTTGTCTCTATAATTCTGAAAATAGTATTAATTCGAATACTTGAGATAAATGTTTACTGATTTGTAAAAAAAAAATAGTGAGAAACAAAGAAGAAAAAAACAAAAACTATAAATGAAAAGTTCACTGGGACACTGTTTCCTTAGCTGCTATGGTACTGCTCTGTATTATAGCATTCTTTAATTCTTCTTTCCCCACTGGAACAGTAAAATAAATATAGAAAAATCAATTTTGAATAACAGTTGGAACCATACTAGGAAACCGGGACATTTAAACTAACTACCTGGTGAATTTTTAGATGGAGAATCACATCTCGTTTATCAGGAGTTTCAGCCTAGTCTTATACTCCATTTAAATTTCACAAGTGAGAGTCGCACGGAACACACGCCGAATCAGCCCGCTGCAGACAGACAGGTCTGTGCATGCCCTACCGAGGTCCTGAGTCTCGCAGAAGATGCCTAATCACCCCGCTGCAGACAGGCAGGTCTGCCCACGCACTACCGAGGTCCTGAGTCGCACAGAACACGTCAAATCAGCCCACTGCAGACAGGCAGGTCTGTGCACGCCCTCCCAAGGTCCTGAGTTGTGTGGAAGATGCCTAATCACCCCGCTGCAGACAGGCAAGTCTGCCCACACCTTACCAAGGTCCCCAGTCCCACGGAAGACACGCCGAATCAGCCCACTGCAGACAGGCAGGTCTGCCCATGCCCTACTGAGGTCCTGAGTCACACAGAACACACCGAATCAGCCCGCTGCAGACAGGCAGGTCTGTGCATGCCCTACCAAGGTTCTGAGTTGCATGGAAGACACCGAATCACCCCGCTGCAGACAGGCAGCCACCTGGTTCCACACTACAAAGATGCAGAGGACACCAGACCAAGGTACTGAGTCCCACTGTTCCCGGCCCAGAGGTAGGGGCTTCTGAGCCATCGTCCCACTGCTCCTGGTCCAGAGGAAGGGGCTTCCCGGTCACCATCCCTCCCACTGCTCC